>OZ026608.1:7821178-7831178 GCA_964020085.1 Micromussa lordhowensis | reverse complement strand
CCTCGTTTTCAACTCGCAATTCCGCGCTAAATACCTCGCTTCGTAAACCAATCAGAATGCAAGATTTTATTCAATTATGCGATTCTAAGCATAACGCGTTCCAATTGCAGGTGATCATTCCTGGTTCTTGGATATTCTCATCGATAGTCCTTGTACCACCCTTCCTGGCCTTAAACGTAAAAGGCAACGCCTGTGTGTGGACGGTTGATGAATGGGTGCCAAAAGCTTATTATGTGTTCTGGTCAGCCATTGTAGTTGTACCCATAGCAATAATGGTTGGATTGTATTCCAGAATCGTGTACACCCTGTGGTTCAAGCGTGATCTTGACAATCAACCCAACTTCCGACAGAGAGTAAGTATTAACAATCAGGTTAAATACGGGAACATTTATCTTTTAGTAAATCCTTAGGAAGTGGGCTGGAAAGAAAATTCAAACTATCTCTTCCTCTCTGATCTCATGGATTATAGAAAAATAGGATCGAGTGTGTCACGTGAATTGACCCCCGCGAACTGATCTTTGAAATCTCGATGCGAAGTCTTGAGAATAAACGAAAGGAATGCTGTCTTGAATGTTGCTATTCTCCATTTTTTTCTACGAATACTGTCTTTATTGAAGTCTACGAAATTGTCCTGTTGTATACGTTTCACACATGAATGTCAAGAGGTATCCCCCCCCCCCCCAGGAAGCCAGTTTTAGCCAGTTTTGAACTTCTTGAACGTTTGTGGGTGCTCTAGTCGAACTATTCTACGTGCCAAGGCTTTGTTAGTTAAGTTGGACTTGTAGACGAGAACGATAATGGCGTGATTGTGTGGTTAGCATGTTTGTAATGCTGTGATCGTGAGAGTGAGATCGTGACAGCGTGACTCTGACATCACGTCTTACATTTGCATTATGAGATTGTAATCATCATCTCACGGTGATTGACGTTGTCAGTCACTTGATTGCGCTAGCGACATTTTTATTGGATCATTACCACTGATATTGCGACACTCACAGGGCTTTTTGAATAATTTACTTTTAAACCACCTTGCAGATTCATTCGTTACTATCTTAATCGGATTTATGTCTCTGTCTATACACAGGGCGTCCTGAGAGTGCGCAAGCGAGTCACTTTGATGGGGGTAGCTGTCACTGCCATATTTGGAATCTGTTGGGCGCCTGACGTATTTGCGCACAACTTAGACAACTACACATCTCTCACTATCAGTGAACTCGCTTACGCTGTTATTCATATGCTGATACTGTTCAGTTCTGCTGTCAACCCATTTGTGTACGCTCTGGTTAACAAAACCTTCAGGGAGAAGCTAAAGGGAATGTTATGTCGTAGCCGTACCAGCTCCACGGGATCTACACGAAATGTAACCTCCACGGCAGGGATATCATCTTTGGGGTGCACTACTTAAGGAATGGCGTAACAAAAATTAAACCGCAAACTTTTTTTTTTGGCAGAATATATCAGTTCTATTACAAGGCCGCATGTCGCTTCGGGGAAGGGGGTGCGCTACCCCTTCACCCTCCCCCCTAGATCCGCCCCTGCCTGTTTTTAATGTTGTGTTGTTATAGCTAAAAGGAAATTGTGACATGGGCAAGATTGTGGATATAAACTTATGATAATAATTCTCCTTTCTTTCCCCGAGCGGCTGAAGAGAGGGGAATATTATTTCGCAGGATATGCAATGACGGGTGCCTCACCTTTCATAAAGCTAAGAGGAAAGAATATCGCAATGCTACGATTTAGCCAACCTCATTCCGACCGTTTCAACTAGAATATATTCAACAGGAAAAATGAGTAGATGTTTCTGATATTATGCTGGTTTTATTGCTATGAATCTATGTCTATCTGAAAAGGTGATTATCAACTCTTTTTAAAATATGGAAATTAAGTGCTCACCGTCCTTGAAAGATAAATAAAGAAAAGGATCTTATTTTGTTTGAATCTAACGTCTTATACGGTTGGCATAACACCAAAAAAGGCAGGCATTAATGCCATTCTTCTTATTGCAAAATTCCATATCTTCTCGACAACAGTCATGTGTTTTCAAGGCTTTCTTCTCCGCCTCCAAGACAAACTTGTTAGTTTAAAACAAAGTTATACCGCCCAAAGAAAGCTGCATAAATTCTTGAACATCTGGGGAGATTTATTATAAATTTCACCTCGCTTCGTCTTTTTCTTTTCATTCTCTCTTATTGTAATTCTTTTCTTTAAGGCAGCCGTTTTCTTGTGCATAGTTGCTAGTTTTATAAAACAGAATTACTCCAAAACGTCGGATTTAATCGTTCGTTGTTACCATTTTATATAATTGATGTCGGCCGTAATGTTAACTATTAATATTAATGTTAGTTTTTATAAAACAATGATAATTGCTACCAGAATATAAATAGTGTAAGTAAAGTTATAAGTTATGCAGGTTTAGATCTGTAGTACATTTCTCTGTAATGTAAATAGTGTAGCTAGCATTGTCGTATAAGCATTGTTGGTAGTGAAAGTAAACTGTGTGAGAGTAAGAAGTCTTCAATAAAATTAAAAAAAAAATAAATAAAAAATCTTATTTTGTTAAGCTGTAAGTGAGCGGCTTCTCCAAAAAGCCGCAGTGTGCCTTGACCTGGAGTTGCTATGTAGCCCGAAAAACGGAGTAAGACGCTCTTTCAATAAGTTATGGCATTTGTTGTGAAATTTCTATTGTGCCAACATTTTAACTTATTACTAGTGAAATAACAGAAGTAAAAACATATGACTGGTCGATTGCACTACGAATTTTCGTAATGGAATAAGAGCCAAAACGGAAACGCAGCTGCTAGGCTTTTGCTTCTAAACAGAACGGAACTACGCATTTCTGATTTTCAGTAAAGCGATCACAAGGACTCTGTTTTTCTCGTGGGATACAAGATGAGGAAGAAAGGATATTTGACAACGGACGCAAATGTATGGGATACTGAAAGAAATTGATTCCGAGTTTCTTTGTGTGCTCTATTTCAAAACGATCCTCGTCCGAAACCTTCCATATTATATGAAAATGAGTTTGATTTGCATGTAAATGAACCTGTAGGCGAAACTCATTTTCATATAAATGGTTTCACGAAAGAGAGACGAAAGAAGAAATGTTTTTTTCTCATTATATATAGCAGATGGTTAGTTTCCAGCCAGGACAAAAACTGAGTTTTAACTAAATATCATCAGCCGGTAAATTTTTTAAAATATTAAGGTGCCCACAGTACAGCCCTTCAGCGGAAATACACTCACAAGGCCAGGTTTTGAGTCTAAGAGCTGTTAGCGCCGCATCTACTGGCCTACCATATACATAATGATTGAATCTCTCGCTGCCAAACACCACCGCAAGAAGTTCTTTTTCGATTTGTGCATAATGTTCCTCGGCTTGGATTAGGGATCTTGAAGCGTAGGCAATCGGGTGCCCATCCTGGAGAATACATGCCCCCAGACCTGACTTAGAAGCGTCCATTTGCAACTTGACTGGCTTAGAGGGATCAAAGAACTATAAAACAGGTTGGCTTGACAGGATGTCCTTCAATTGCTCTACCGCCTGTGTATGTTCCTGGAACCAGTTCCATGCTACGTCTTTCTTCAGCAAACTTCGTAAAGGTGCAGTGATTTCTGACTGATTGGGAATAAACTGAGAAAAATAATTCACCATTCCCAGTTGGAATTCTGTGGTGTTCTCGGCGAACGGCCTTATTAAGATCTCTAGGATCTTAACAGAGGCGCAGTGATCCATCCCGTTTCTCTACAATGACTAAACTGTTAACCCAAGGAGTGGCTCTGTCCACTTTCTGAATAATGTCTTTCCCCTCAAGCTCCTCACGTTTCTTCTTCAGCTTGTCAAGCAGGCTATATGGCACTCTTCGTGGTGGGTGAATGACATGCTCAACTTTGTCATCCAATTCAATGTGATAGCTGCCTGCCATGCAGCCCAATCCAGTAAAGACATCGGGAAACTCCTCAACAACCTCTTTTTTGGTGAGTGGAACCTGGGCAACACTTTCCACTCTTTTGACTAGATTGAGTTTCTGGCAAGCTGAAAGTCCCAAAATTGGGGGAGGACTCAACAGCGGCGACAAAGAATGGCAGGTTTGCTGTCATGTCACGAGCTTCACAGTTTAAGTTCAGTGCCCCTTCAGGTTTCACCTTGAAATCTCCATACGATGAGAGAACGACGCTAGTCTCTGACAGCGGTGACTTGTTTCTGAGTTTCGTGTAAACACTGAGTGGCAATACATTCGCTTCGGCCCCTGTATCCAGTTTAAATTTAATCGGGGTGCCGCTGACAAGTAAATTCGAAAACCAAGCCGAGTCTGCAACACGCGGTGCACTAGTTACTGTTCCAACAAATAACTCTTGTTCCCCAAGATCTGGTTGAACTTCGGACCCAACTCCACCAATTAATGGCGCCTCGATTGCTTGGGGTGACTGCGTGTACGCGAGATTTCATTTGTGAACACATTCTGGCGAAGCGATCCTTTCCTTTACAGGCGAGACAAAGCTTTCCGAACGCAGGACAAGATTTCGGGAGATGTTTAGTGTCACATTTCGAACAGTTGAACGGTAATTTAGAACGCGGCAGTTTTGGACGCCTTGAATCGAATTTGTTTTCGACCCAATGAACGGGAACGCTCTTGTCGGAATCTTCCAATTTCTTTACTCGAGAAGAACTTGCTTCGCCCGCCCTGCAAATTACTTGCTGCTTTTTCCAGTGTAAGTTCTGACGATTCACGGAGGAGTCGTTCTTTCAGTCGGCTATCTCTCACACCAAACACAATTCGATCTCGGATCATGCTGTCATGCTGATCTCCAAATTCGCAGGACCTCGCACGTGTTTTCAGCTCGGTGATAAATTGGTCAATCGTCTCGCCTTCTTGCTGTTTACACTCCCAAAATCGGTACCTTTCGAATACGGTGTTCTTTCTCGGGTTGACATAGTCTTCAAACTTTTTCTTTAGGACAGAAATCTTGTTTGGATCCTCACCAGTAACGAATTTGAAGGTATTGTAAATTTCCAGCGCTTCTTCACCGTTCACGTGAAGCAGGATCGCGCACTGAACCTTTTCGTCCTCTTTAATCTTTCCGGACGCCGTCAAATAAAGGTCGAACCGTTGAATCCATCTTCTTCAGTTTTCACTAGGATTTCCTTGAAGCGACAAAGCTGCCGGGGGCTTGAACGAATCCATTTTACTCCTGGTACCATGTAATATTTGTTAACTACAACTCAATGCGCACACAGCGCCATCTTAGATTCTTTATTCCACAACCCAACTGACCACGTGCAACATAATTTATGCTAATTACACTAACTTAATTATGACAGTATTTTACGCCATTCTCGTTATACTGGGCGAATCAAGAGGACGGATATAAAAAAAAACATGGAGGACGGATATAAAAAAAACATGGAATATGAATAGCAAGTGATAAAGCTGCAGTGTAGTTTTGTTGTTTATGATGTAGCCTGAGAGCTGAGCTGATCCAATTTTCTACCTGTGTAAATTAAGAAGGTTTTTTTTGAGGAGGTGGCGTAGCCGAGTGGTTTAGGGCGCTGGATTTGAAATCTGGAGGTCCCTGGTCCGTCATCCTACCACTATCTGAATTTGTTCTCGGTAGTCCCGAGTTCAACTCCTCGACCGCGTTGTGTAAATAGCCAACTGGTCAGCCTCCCACCAGTTGGGATTCTTAACAGTTTATGTTCTATTTGAAATATTATAGGATCGAGAAGTTGAGCGTTAATTCTACAGCCAATCCAAAAACCTGTTATCACTGATGACATCGGAAGAAATGGATTATGAAAGACAGCAGTTCACTTATCATCTTATAAGTTTTTGTTCAAAAAATACTAGATCACTGGATAATGCAATTCGAGAGTTTCTGATCATGGGTTTAGCCATCATGGGTTATGAGCCATTATACCATGCTCTTCGAATGTTGTAAGCGTACGCGTGACGTTTTAGGGCGTTTTTAGTTGTATTTAGCTTAGTTTTCTATATTTTGGGGGCGTTTTTAATAAAACAATTATTCCACTCGCGCTTGTTGGATTTGAGATGATTACAGCTATCATAAATCTAAGGCGCGCTGGTTAAATAAATTCTGGACCATCTGCTCACCACCCGGTACACGTCATGTTATTTCAGAATAAATATCATAAAAAGAGGCAGCCAGACAATTTCAAAAGATAGCCATCCGAGCATTTTTTTAAATGTTTGGTTCTCAGTTTTGCATGTTGAGCTCGGTTAAGTTGCCCCCAGGTTAGTATCTTCACTCGTGAATAAATAACCGTTTACCGAAACCTGCCGTTACAATAAGTCTGCAATTTAATTAGCATGCAGGAAATGTCGGGCCGCCCGAAGCTCTTCGGAACGTCTCACAGGATTGGGCGAGAAAATGATATACAAACAATGGTAACAATGGACCCTAGCCCTAAAACAATAGAGCTTCGTGCCAACAAGATCCAATGAAATTAGAGGTTCTAGAGAGCTTCGTGACAACAGGAAATGTCAACGTCAAAATGTTTCCTAAGAAAATTAATGCAACTCTAACATGAAAATGCAGACAGCTTTCAATGTTGTTGTTGTCAATTTTTTTCGTTATAAAACGCTGTCCACATTACGTTGAAATTTGAAAACGCAACAATCACCGGTAATTTTCGATTTGTTTTTTTTTTTATGAAAACTAGGGCACTAGCTTTTCAAATCCATTTCTTCCGATGTCATCAGTAAAATCAGGTTTTTGGGTTGGCTACAGAATTACCGTTCAACTTCTCTGTTGAGCGTTAAGCGTTTCTTAAGGTAAGATTGTCAGTTTCCAGATATTGTCATATGTTTTAGAATATCTGAAATATGTCAGAAGGTGGGCGCGATTCTCTGCATATTATATCAAAACACTGGAGTAAAGAATTGCTAAAACAGGACTTAAAGAATAATAACTTTCAAGCAAATAAAAATTGAAAAGGAGTGAAACTAATTTTGTCCATTAGTGGCAATTGAGTGATGACGGTCATTAATGCAAGTGCGGCCCCAACACCACTAGAACAGAGACCTGAAAAATATTTAGGCTCTGAGCGGGATTCGAACCCACGACCTCTGCGATGCTGGTGCAGTGCTCTCCCAACTGAGCTATCAAAGCCACATGAAAACAGACGTATGCGGGTTAGCCGTTTATATGTGGACGTTATACTTGGCCCAGGTATAGTGAGGAGTGAAATTAATTTTGTTCATTAGTCGCAATTGAATGATGACGGTCATTAATGCAAGTGCGGTCGTGGGTTCGAATCCCGCTCACAGCCTGAACTTTTTTCAGGTCTCTGTTCTAGTGGTGTTGCGGCCGCACTTGCATTAATGACCTTCAAAAATCGAATAACATGCAACAATGAGAAAACACCATGTAAGAACACGGTCGTTGAAAGCTGTACTTCTACAACTCGATAAAAACACAGAACTACCCGAGCTGTTGACATAATGACGAAGATAGCAAACAGAGGCTGAATTTTGAGAATAGAAATTCGTGAGTGACTTTTTTTTCTTTTTTGTGCCAGTGTTTACAAAAAGAAATAAAAACCATTTTTTCGAGTTACTATGGAATTGTAGAAACACAAGTTTGTAGTTGAAATTCCTGTAGATTTGTCTTTAACCAGAAGTGGAGGTTTGAAGACGAGCACACTATACATCTTGACAAACACGCTATGGCGGTTTAATTTACCCACAGCAACTCCAAGATAATAACTAGCTACGTATATGACTTAACCAGAACTCAGTCAAGACAGCGTTCACTGAAATTTTGAAAAACTTAGCTTCTTAATTCACACAAGTAGAAAATCCTCTGTAGGAAAAAAGATGGCGACTGGTACATTTACCCACAGTTCTTAGCGCACGAAAACTCTGAAAACGTTCATAAAAAGGAACAGAAGGGTTGTAAAATCTTCAAACCTACGATACACAATGTCCTTAGTACAGGGACAAATATTGTAAAAATTTGGCTTTCCTTTTGTCTTATATGCTGTGTTAGGTTCACAAGGTATTGTGGGAAAATGTACAGCCGCCATCTTTTTTCCTACGGTGGATTGGAACAATTCGTTAAAGAGAATGATTTAAAGACTACATCGTAAAAAACAAAGCTGTACTGCAGCTTTATCATTTGCGAGTCATATTCCATGTTTTTTTTTTTTTTATATCCGTCCTCTTGATTCGCCCAGTATAACTAGAATGGCATAAAATAGAAAAAAAAAAAACGTTATACGATGATTAGTGAACTGCTGTCTTTCATATTCCATTTCTCCCGATGTCATCAGTGATAACAGGTTTTTGGATTGGCTGTAGAATTAACGCTCAACTTCTAGATCCTATTCTCCGTCCGTTAAGCGTCAAGGTAAGATTGTCATTTTGCATTTTTATTTCAACAGTTTCCAGATATTGTATTAACTGTTTTTAGAATATCAGAAACATGCCAAAAAATGGGCGGGACTCTCTGCATATTATATCAAATAAGGTTATCTTTATGGTGTAAAAACATTGAAGTAAATAATTACTAAAACAGGACTTAAATAATAATTTTCCTTGCAAATAAAACTCGTATGGAATAATGGGAAAACACCCTGTAAGAATACATTTCGCTGAAAGCTGAATAGAACTCGATAAAAACACAGAACTACCCCAGCTGTTGACATAATGATTAAGCGAGCAAACAGAGTTTGAATTTTGAGAATAGAAATAAATGAATGGCTTTCTTTTCTTTTGGCCCCAGTGTTTCCTAAAAGAAGCCAAGTATATGATTTAACTAGAACAATGCCAAACAGCATTCACTGAAATTTTGATTTAATTTACACAAGTAGAAAATTGGATCAGCTCAGCTCTCGGGCTACATCATAAACAACAAAGCTACAATGCAGCTTTATCACAAATTTACAATGCATATTCCATGTCTTTTTACATCAGTCCTCTTGATTCGCCCATAACTAGAATGGCGTAAAATAGAACACGACTAAATAAACCATATTTTCAAAGAGAAAGGGTTAATATTCTTCTAAGTCAGTTGTCCAACAAGTTCCAAATGACAATTCTTGCTACCACTGAGTTCACATTTAATCTGTCTACTGTTTAAAAACGGTCTTATATCTTATCAGCATCATCTTATTTTAGAACAGCTTTGAATAAAGCAGGAATTTCTTGCAATAGTTTATATTTCCAGGTTAATTGTCATGTATGACTTAAACGGGGCACAATCAAGTAAATTACTAACTAGCCAGCTTTTCACCAAATATATTTATTATGTAAACTATCCGTCAATTTTCCTTGTCTGCACGGGTAAATAAGAATTTACACATAACAATTGTCACAAACGATGACCACTCAGTTTTATTTTATTCGTCCACTTCTGATTAGCTCAGTTTTCAGAAATAAACTCGTTCTTGTATTTTCATTTAGGAGGCCTCCCGAGTGCGTTACTCAGTCATGCTTGAATCATCTGGCATTGCCATAGCAACGGTACACTCCTTACTTCTCGTCGTAGATGTTGTGGGAAATTGTCTCGTCTGTGTGATCGTAAAGAAACATCGAGATATGAGGTATGTCGACTCTGCATTAACACTACTGTTTAGCTTTTTGTACTGCCTCTTTATAGAACATGCAGTGATATTACATAGCCTGATGCAATGAAAGAAAATTTGAGAGAACTCGAAAGAATTTTTTTAAAAAGTTCTTCAATTGTAAGTTTATTTATTTTAATTTCATCGGTGTATATTTTAGTCCCCATATTTTGAATGTCAAAGCTTCTTGTACATTCTCTCGTATATGTAACATTACAATGCACCTATCTAGTTAAGCCATTCTTCTGACGTTATGAAAGGGAGACGAGAGTTAAGCTCCCTTCTAGACGTTATTCCCAAGGTAATCATTATTATGTTATTTTTAGACATGGCGCCCAGTTCTAGTGCGGATAATGTTACTGTGCGCGTTGCGTGGATGGTCTCTTTTTATAAAATAATTGAGCCACTAATACGCGA
>OZ026608.1:7788678-7816178 GCA_964020085.1 Micromussa lordhowensis | reverse complement strand
ATGAATGTCAAGAGGTATCCCCCCCCCGGAAGCCAGTTTTGAACTTCTTGAACGTTTGTGTGTGCTCTAGTCGAACTATTCCACGTCCCAAGGCTTTGTTAGTCAAGTTGGACTGGAGGGTTTGGAGACGAGAACGATAATGGCGTGACTGCGTGGTTAGCATGTTTGTAACGCTGTGTTCGTGAGAGTGAGATCGTGACAGTGTGACTGTGACATCACGTCTGACATTTGCATTATGGGATTGTTATCATCATCTGTGATTGACGTTGTCAGTTACTTGATTGCGCTAGCGACATTTTTATTGGATCATTACCACTGATATTGCGACACTTTGACACGGTTTATAAGCCTGTTTGGATAATTTACTTTCAAACCACCTTGCTGATTCATTCGTTACTATCTTTATTAATCCATTTTGAAATCACTGGTTATCCTTGTAATGTGATTGGTTCTCAGCAGTGCGATTTATTCACGAATCGCACTATCTTTTGCTCTAAATCACATCTTTTTCTCAGCCAATAAGAATGGGACAGTAAAAAAACAACCAGTCACATTTTAAGGCTTTTTTAAACTCACCAATCATATTGCAGGAAAATAAAAGACAAAAAAAACATTGTTTGGCAAATTTGGCAACTTGGTTCAATAAATATTGGTCCTGACCAAAATCTTGTTCCTGTATTTCGGCTATTAAATTGTGCGTTTTTAAAATGGATCTAATCAAGTGGTAATTGAACTTCGGGTCGCGCAATTTTGGTCTGAAATCATACTTGTGATTTCAGATCGAACTCGCGCGGTGCGCTCGTTCGATTTTGAAATCACGCGTATGATTTTAGACCAAATTGCACTCCACTCAGTTCAATTACCGTTATTAATCTTTGTATCTCTTTCTATACACAGGGCGTCCTGAGAGTGCGCAAGCGAGTCACTTTGATGGGGGTAGCTGTCACTGCCATATTTGGAATCTGTTGGGCGCCTGACGTATTTGCGCACAACTTAGACAACTACACATCTCTCAGTATCAGTCAACTCGCTTACACTGTTGTTCATATGCTGATACTGTTCAGTTCTGCTGTCAACCCATTTGTGTACGCTCTGGTTAACAAAACCTTCAGGGAGAAGCTAAAGGGAATGTTTTGCCGTAGCCGAACCAGCTCCATGGGATCTACACGAAACGTAACCTCCACGGCAGGGATATCATCTTTGGAGTGATCAAGAAATCTAAAACATTTCTTCTTTTCAGGGGTGGATCCAGGATTTTTCTTAGGAGGGGGTGCACTACTTAAGGAATGGCGTAACAAAAATTAAACCGCAAACTTTTTTTTTTGGCAGAATATATCAGTTCTATTACAAGGCCGCAAGTCATTTCGGGGAAGGGGGTGCGCTACCCCTTCACCCTCCCCCCTAGATCCGCCCCTGCCTGTTTTTAATGTTGTGTTGTTAGAGTTAAAAGGAAATTGTGACATGGTCAAGATTGTGGATATAAACTTATGATAATAATTCTCCTTTCTTTCCCCGAGCGGCTGAAGAGAGGGGAATATTATTTCGCAGGATATGCAATGACGGGTGCCTCACCTTTCATAAAGCTAAGAGGAAAGAATATCGCAATGCTACGATTTAGCTAACCTCATTCCCACCGTTTCAACTAGAATATATTCAACAGGAAAAATGAGTAGATGTTTCTGATATTATGCTGGTTTTATTGCTATGAATCTATGTCTATCTGTAAAGGTGATTATCAACTCTTTTTAAAATATGGAAATTAAGTGCTCACCGTCCTTGAAAGATAAATAAAGAAAAGGATCTTATTTTGTTTGAATCTAACGTCTTATACGGTAGGCATAACAACACCAAAAATGGCAGGCACTTAATGAGACTCTTCTTATTGCAAAATTCCATAACTTCTCGACAAGTTCATGTGGTGACAACTTACGTTTTCAAGGCTTTCTTCTCCGCCTCCAAGACAAACTTGTTAGTTTAAAGTAAAGTTATACCGCCAAAAGAAAGCTGCATAAATCCTTGACTTGACATCTGGGGAAATTTATTATAAATTTCACTTCGCTTCGTCTTTTCCTTTTCATTATCTCTCATTGTAATTCTTTTCTTTAAGCCAGCCGTTTTCTTGTGCATAGTTGCTAGTTTTATAAAACAGAATTACTCCGAAACGTCGGATTTTATCGTTCGTTGTTACCGTTTTATATAATTGATATCGGTAATGTTAACAATTAATATTAATGTTAGTTTTTATAAAACATAATGATAATTGCTACCAGAATATAAATAGTGTAAGTAATGTTATAAGTTATGCAGGTTTAGATCTGTAGTACATCCCTCTGTAATGTAAATAGTGTAGCATTGTCGTATAAGCATTGTTGGTAGTGAAAGTAAACTGTGTGAGAGTAAGAAGTCTTCAATAAAATTAAAAAAAAAATAAAAAAATAAATAAAAAAATCTTATTTTGTTTAGCTGTAAGTGAGCGGCTTCTCTAAAAAGCTGCAGTGTGCCTTGACCTGGAGTTGCTATGTAGCCCGAAAAACGGAGTAAGACGCCCTGTCAATAAGTTATGACATTTCTTGTGAAATTTCTACTGTGCCAACTTTTCAACTTATTACTAGTGAAGTAAAAAGAAGTAAAAATCATAAAACTGGTCGATTGCACTAAGAATTTTCGTAATTTAATAAGAGCCAGAACGGAAACGCAGCTGCTAGGCTTTTACTTCTAAACAGAACGGAACTACGCATTTCTGATTTTCAGTAACGCGATCCCGAAGACTCTCTGTTTTTCTCGTGGGATACAAGATGAGGAATAAAGGACACTGAACAACGGACGCAAATGTATGGGATACTGAAAGAAATTGATGTAATAGGCCATATCCGAGTTTCCTTGTGTGCTCTATTTCAAAACGACCTCGTCCGAAACCTTCCATATTGTATGAAAATGAGTTTGATTTGCATGTAAATGAACCCGTAGGCGGAACTCATTTTCATATGAATGGTTTCACGAAAGAGAGACGAAAGAAGAAATGTTTTTTTCTCATTATACATAACAGATGGTTAGTTTCCAGGCAGGACAAAAACTGACTTTTAACTAAATATCAACAGCCGGTAAATTTTTCAAAAAATTAAGGTGCCCACAGTACAGCCCTTGAGCGGAAACCCTCACAAGGCCAGGTTTTGAGTCTAAGATGGAAGATGGCTGTTAGCGCCGCAGTGGTCGCCATTTATCACGAGTTTGACAGCAGGAACGAAAGATAACAACAAAAAAGATAATTAAATGGATGCTATGATGCTAGGAGTAAAACTGGACGGAACCAAGCTACGGTCTTCGCTCAATCGGATTTACATAGCTCCCTATCGAACTAATATTCGAAACTTCTCAATTCGGTTACAAGGATCTACGTCGTTAAGCCCTGAAATTCAAAACAGTGAAAGTATCCATATACTCTTTGTTGAGCTACAAACTTCTTCTTTCCTTTCCTTTTCTTTTTTATTATAATACATTTTAATACATTTTAACATTTCATGCTGTCCCCATAATTTGTATGATTTACCCCAGATTGTCAGGAAGCCTACAGTTCATAAGCCCCTGGCTTCTATATAGGCTTCCTTACCATTACCACCTTTAAGACCGTCAAGTTATCGTCTTTAAGTTTCATATATTTCTAGTGTATTGTGTATTGTATTATTTTTCTTATCTTTTGTGTGGTTAATGGAAAAATAAATGGAAATGGAAATGGAAATGTAACTGAAACGTGGCTCAAAACAGTTTCAAGCTCTTAGATTGTTATGGATCGTTTGTAACCACTCTTTATTAAATCCATTTTGAAATCACTGGTTATCCTCGTAATGTGATTGGTTCTCAGCGGTGCGATTTATTCACGAATATCACATTGCTGGAAAATAAAAGACAAAAAAGTCATTGTTTGGCAAATTTGGCAACTTGGTTCAACAAGTATTGGTCCTGACCAAAATCTTGTTCCTGTATTTAGGCTATTAAAATGTGCGATTTAAAAATGAATCTAATAAAGTGGTAATTGAACTGAGTGGAGTGCAATTTTGGTCTGAAATCATACTTGTGATTTCAAATCGAATTTTGAAATCACGCGTATGATTTCAGACCAAATTGCACTGCACTCAGTTCAATTACCATTATTTATCATTTGATGCTACAATCATGGCATCAAAAAACTGCCCAATTATTTGTGAAAACGTTGTCACTTTCGTGACACAATGGGTTACCATAGCAACAGTATGACCTGCTAATCGTTTGTAGCGTCACTTCATTTTTCACATTTTATAAAATTATGGTAAAAATGTTAAAAAGCCCACTCGTTTGGTTAAGAGGTCGACAAGTATCGGTTTATCGGTTATTTTTTGACAAAATGGCCAGTCCATTGGAAGATGCTGGAAATGGGGCAATATTAGTAGATGGCTTTACATTTTAGTCTCTTCTAGACGTTTTTTTTTGGTTACTGGCTTAAGCCAGTCACCAAATGTAATCACGTCCGCAAGTAAGTAAGTAAGATGTATGGGTTATTGACCAAGTGTGAGGTCAAGATGGCTGGATATTGGCCGAGTTCTTTTTGCGGGTTTATGGACCGAGACGGAGTCGAGGTCCATAAACACGCAAAAAAAGAATGAGGCCAATATCAAGCCATCTTGACCGAACAAGCTTGGTCAATAAAGGATTTTGGGGAAATTTTTCTTGTGGGACAAGGCGGGTATAATCCCGGCTCCATCTTGTCCGCTCGGGTAGCCAATCACAGCGCAGGATTTGATTCATCTTGATCACTCGCGGAGCTAGCCATATAATAAATTCTGTTACTTTTTGGAAGCTTTCGGACCAATCTCACGGAGCAATAGGAGTGAGACTGAAAATATCTCGATTTTCGCCTTAAAAACACGAGTTTTAATGACAATATCTGCTTTTCACAGCTTATAGTTGTTATCCTTTTAATAAGTTTAAGAGGGCTGGGTGTTAAAAAGAATGCAAAAACAACTTTCAAAACATATCACTAGCGCGCGGAACTTAAAGCTTAAAGCCCTGCTGGTCAAACGGCGCATGATAGTCGATGATAGTTGATTCTATCAACTGTCACCAACTATCATTCACATGGTCAGACGGCCAAAGAAGCTTGTGATACTTGACGATTGGTCACCGGCAGTCGCGCGAACAAAGTCACTCAAGCAGCTAGTTCCAGGCCAAAGGCAGGGCCGGGCCTCATATTCGTCTATTAGACGTAATATCAGGTAATCGCTCCATCTCGCCGCATTGCCCTTCTTAACCTATCAACGTTTAGTGATACGGTTCTTTTTTGGCGGTGTCTCTTCTAATTCTTGCGAGTTGACGCTTTCTTTCGAAGATCTCTTCTCTATGTTATCTCGGTCTTCAATATGTTCTTTGTCATGAATTATCATCTTGAATATAAACAAGAATTCTGAAGATGCAGCTGAGCCTAGCGAGGAACTTATGGCAGCCAATTCAAACGAGCCCGCCGATTTTCGGGGAAAACAGGTGACCGAAAAACTATCATGAACTATCATACGCGCGGTCAAACTATCATCGACTATCACGAAGAATTTGAACAAGCTCAAAATGAATGATAGTGCACGATAGTTGGTGGTCAAACGGAAGCGCGCACTTCAACTATCATCGGCTATCGTCAATTAGTATCACCCAACTAGTGGACTAATGCAAATCCTGCATTTTAATTGGCCACGCTACTCGAGGACTATTAGCAATAGTCCTCGAGCGCCATCGAGCGTGACGCTTTCTTTCGTTTTAGTCATAAATAAATATTTCTTCAACTCACATTTGCTAACTTTCTTATTGCCATTTCTGTCCGACTAGTTGGGTGATACTAAAATAATTAGACCCTTCGCCCTCAAGGGTCACGGGTCAATAGCCCATTCGGCTTCGCCTCATGGGCTATTGACCCGTAGCCCTTGAGGGCGAAGGGTCTAATTGTTAACTACCATCGACTATCATGCGCCGTTTGACCAGGACATAATAAAGACTTCTGCAATCTGTAAAGGATGTCATTGTTTTTGTACAAAGCTCTAGCTCGCGTTATTGACGTCGCCGTCCTATACAAAAAAAAAACATCTTAAACATTTTGTTAGTCTAGTTGTCAGTTAGCATTCCTAAGGTTATGGCTGTAACCCTGGGGCTGTATCCTATTGCATACATGATAGACTACTATTACAATGTGAGGACAGTCATAGGCTCGATTTCCAGCCGCTGTTCGGGAGAGAGCGGCGGAAATCGAGCCTAGGACAGTCATCATTAAACAGTTATGTCAGAAAATTCATAGTATGGATTCGAAGATAAGCATAACTAGACTAGCCTAGAAAGAGTGTATCAAATTATAACTAAATGCGAGCTGTGCTTGTGCCCCTGGAGGAGGGGGGGGATTCCCATATAAAACGGATGGAAGTGCTCATTGAAAATTTTGAAAAGAACCCCTAATAGGTACCAAGATCCTGTTTTGTGGGCATGGCTTGAAATTTTTTCTCCCTTTAGAGGTACCCGGCAATTCTTACACAACACATCTCCTGGCAATTTTTTTTGGGGGGAGCTCAATACCTCCAAAGGTACCACAAAAGCTCCCTATAGGTACCACAAAAGCTCCCTATAGGTACCACAAAAGCTCCCTAAAGGTATCACAAAAGCTCCCTAAAGGTACCACAAAAGCTCCCTAAAGGTACCACAAAAGCTCCCTAAAGGTACCACAAAAGCTCCCTAAAGGTATCACAAAAGCTCCCTATAGGTACCACAAAAGCTCCCTAAAGGTACCACAAAAGCTCCCTAAAGGTATCACAAAAGCTCCCTATAGGTACCACAAAAGCTCCCTAAAGGTACCACAAAAGCTCCCTAAAGGTACCACAAAAGCTCCCTAAAGGTACCACAAAAGCTCCCTAACGGTACCACAAAAGCGTCCTAAAGGTACCACAAAAGCTCCCTAAAGGTATCACAAAAGCTCCCTATAGGTACCACAAAAGCTCCCTAAAGGTACCACAAAAGCTCCCTAACGGTACCACAAAAGCGTCCTAAAGGTACCACAAAAGCTCCCTAAACGTACCACAAAAGCTCCCTAAAGGTACCACAAAAGCTCCCTAAAGGTACCACAAAAGCTCCCTAAAGGTACCACAAAAGCTCCCTAAAGGTACCACAAAAGCTCCCTAAAGGTACCACAAAAGCTCCCTAAAGGTACCACAAAAGCTCCTCCGCTTTTTAAAACCATAAAACAGGCAGCCCCATCCTTTTTATATTGGGGTTCCCCTGCACTCAGGCCTAATAATCCCCTGTCACCACTGGAGTTTTACATAGCTTACCATCTCCCGATCTTATTCCATTGTGGGATGCTACCCCATTCCAGAATTATATTAAGTATTACTGTTGGAGATGTTTGACAGGGAACAAAAGCCACAAATTTTTATACATGTATATCATATCATATCAAATAAATCTTATAACGTAACATGTATTTCTCAATAATAATATAAATTTGTAGAAGTGATGTATTGGATGAACTGTAGGTAACATAATATGAAGTGAGTAATAGATTTATCATATCTTGATCCTCCCATTGTCCCTTCTGCCGTCTCTCCCCTTTCTTCTCTCAACCTCCTTCCCTTTTGTTCCATCTGTCTATCCCTCCCTTCCTCAACCATTCCCTTCCTCCTTCCCACTTTCCTTCCCTCATTCCATTTGCTCATCTGTCTGTCTAGTATGTTGTCTTCTTTTGATTGACCTGCTTATTTTTTAATGGCCACAAAAATTAACGTTTCATGAATACCTAAAAGCATAATAAAAGCACTAAGGTGGCTCAAAACAGTTTCCATCACTTAGATTGTGATGGGTCATTATAACCAGTCTTAAATACTTGATCTACAATCATGGTATTTAAAAACTGCCCTTGGCGAGTCAAACCTGGTGAGCATAAAACTTTATTGTTTAAGGTGGCTCTGAACCCTATGTACAGCTTTTTTTAAAAAACTTTTCCAAAAGTTAAGTATTATCATGCTTATCAAAATTTGACAATATAAAAAAAAATTCACCGTGTTAATTTTCAATTACAGGCCCATAAAGCTGTCATTAAGGGTGGTTTTAGCAGGTCATGTTGTTACTATGGTAACCTATTGTGTCACGAAAATAATGTGTTCACCAATGATTGGGCAGTTTTTTGATACCAAGATTGTGCATGTAGCATCAAGTCATAAAGACTGGTTATAATGACCCATCAAAACCTAACTTCTGGAAGCTGTTTGAGCCATCTTAAAAGCATAAAATAACTTTCAATAGGCTCTACATAGCTTCCAAAACTCTTTTCATGTCTTGTGCTTCCTAAAAAGAGAGGAAAATATTTTTAAATGAGTGTGAGCTGTACAGGCTGATACTTTTGCTAGACAAAGAGAATAGTATATACAAATAGACCAAAGTGATGTCAAATAATTACATGTGTATGAGAGAAACATTTTTGAATCATAACACTAATTTCCTACATTGGTGAAACATTGAAACCCTAGGATTTCAAATTGGTAACACTTTTTTTCGGTTCGGTGTCTGGTTGATCGTGGGAAACGATCGGTAATGGAAATTTTTGGACAAATTTCATGCTTGATTAAATGCAAATAAAAGAAAACAAAACAGTATTAAAGCATAGAGGAAGAAATAAAACAAACACTATATATAAGCTTACATGTACTCAGTGGCATGGATCTTGGCTAGTAAGCAACACGATGTTCTCCATAAGGGTCTCAAAATCAGTACAAAATTGTCCCTTCCCAAATATTTTCTTAATTATACAAAGTCAACTTTTGCACTTCTTCTTTGCAGTATGATTGCTGGGTTGAAAACCAACAACTGAAGCTGTTCTATATCAGCCATTCGTCAGCCATCTTCAAAGCTTTCAATAGGACCCGGCTCCCGCCAGAGCTATGGTGGGTATTCTGTTGAAAGTCAGCGGGTATATTTAACTTTTCAAAATTCTCCAGAGAGAAATTCTCCTAGGCTTCTCATATTACTCTGGCAGGTGCTGTTCCGAGGCAGCCACCTACTTGAAATCTTATTGAAAGCACTGCATCTTAAATCCATCCCAACCTGCACTGCACATCCGGTGGGATGCACTTTGAGATACAAGATGGCAAATGGGCGATGTGAAACAAGCTCTTAGTTTCATTTATAATCGGCGTGTTGTAATTAACAATTATTCCATGAGCGCGCGTTGGATATGAGTTGGCTATAATCATCTCATATCCAACAAGCACGAGTGGAATAATTGTTTTATTAAAAACACCTCTCAAAAAATAAAGAACTAGAATACAATGAAAACACAAAGGCCCAAAAATCACGCATACGCACGCCATTTTTGTAGATCATGGTATAATGGCTCATATACCATGATGGCTAAGCCAATGAAAAGTCTTGAATTGCATTATGCAATGATCCAGTTTTTAATAATGCAAGATATTATCTGAGCCGTGTGATATTTGAGAAATAGTCTTTTTCTTTGGAGTTATCTTAAGCTTTTCGCAGTCTGCTTGGTAGTGGTTAAAACCCAAATAACGGTTGCTAAAGAGACTAGGCTTGTCATGCATTCCTCTAAAAGAAAGTGTGGGTGGAAGGCTATACAAGAGATCCCTTGGGACGACAGTTTTAGCACGACTGTAGAGTATAACTTCCTTGGCAAAACCTTAAAACGCATTGGACTGTCACATTGGACAACGCATTGGATGCACTGGACTGAAACGCATTGGACTGAAAAATCCGAGAAGCCGGCATTGCTGTTGACAAAAACCAAAAACCAAAGACTAAATTGGAGAAAACCAACAAGCCGCAGAAGACATCAAAACTGAAAAATGCAGTTTTTAAGTGTGAAAACCGAAAAACTAAACAAAAATTGCCCAAATCACCTCCCTCCTTAATGATTGTTAAATCTTACATGTAACTCACCTGCAGATTCGTAAACACAAAAGATCTTGAAATGTATAACTTCTTCGTGTGATCATCAAATCTCCACATGTTTAATGAGACACCTAGAAGAAATAGGCTTCTTTATTTTATTACCTATTCTTCACTATAGTGGGCAGGTGGAGGAGGGTGTGAACAAGGGGGTTAAGACTTCCCACATCACACACCTTTTACCCCTATAGCTCCCACCCTGCCTTAGTGTCACCATCTCTTGGTGCTTTTTCCATCACAAAATATTGCAAAAAATGTTCTTCTATTTTCCCAGACCCCCTCCACCCTGAGAGGCCATTTTTTCTTCCCCATTTCCGTAAAGTTTCCGCCCCTTTTCCTACCAGGTTCCCGCCCCTTCAAATTTCGCTGCTCGGATATTTAAGGAGCAAAAAGAAACGATATGGGGAGGAAATGTGATGTACATTATAAGGAAGGAAACGAAAATCACCTTCTCAAAGGGAACGAGGCCCTTGCCTAATTGTAAGCTAATATCGACTGTAAATTAAAATTCTCAAGGTTTTAGCTCAATACCCGCGTGCGGGTGTACACTGAAATCGTTAAAGTGTACACTGAAATCGTTAAAAAACTGATCGTGCATGGTAAGCTTATATAATTTATAGATTTACATAAATTTGGTTAGAACGTATCTTTACCTTGAACTGTCCGATTAAACCTTGATGACTCATCTCCAATAAAGAAAGATCCATTCGTGAAAGTAAACTGCTCAATATTCCGTGTGTTTACAATCACATCATCTTTCAATGGCGTGTACAAAGTTTCGCCTTTGGAACGAAAATCTTCGGACTCGTAAACTAGACCACTTGCTTTTATTGGCAAAAATCTCCTGGAGAACTGCATAGCTGAGGTCGAATAATCTATGGGATGGTAAGGTTTTTTATCAAAGAACAACCCATTCTCGTTTCTGTGTTCAAACCCATTGTGTGACAGATTGACAACGCGATCTGCGTCCTCGCCTTCTTCTGTTCTTGGCCTTTTTGCAGAAGCGAACCCATTTTGTGACGAAGAGCGTGGAAATGGTACTTGTATTTCAGTCTCAACATCCATGGGAAAAGGTGAACTCAAAAAACTGCCCCTAGAGGAAATCTGCACGCGTGATATTTCATAACCTTGCGTGCTGGAATTTATTCAATTGCAACCTGAAACCATATCAAGAAATGTTCGCCATCTTGGGCTTGGTAACCCCTTCCTTGTTTCGAAATTTGCGCTTTGTGAGCCTCGTTCCCATTTAGTTCCAGTTTACCGCTCTTGCAAAAAGCACCGAAAGAGGACAGGTCAGGTATTTTCTGAACCCGTGCCATTGGTCAGGGAACACTTGAAACAGTGGTTTTCATTGCCTTGTTGTCATTTTAAAAGCCGCACTTTTGGGGATGGGGGAAGGAGGGGCGGGGCAGGGTGGGGGTCACTGGGGAATCAGGGAGTATGTGAGAAAGGTGCCAAGATCTCGAATGAGATCTTTGCTAGAAAAGATCAAAAGCAACCATTTGGGCCTTGGCTATCATGAAGTTTTAAAGCAGACTATGTTATAGTGGGAGGTGCGGTGGCCTCGTGATGAGTGCACTCATTTCCTGATTGATGGGGTTTGAGCTCTGGTCGGGGACATTGTTTGTGTTGTGGTCTTGAGCAAGACACTCTCACAGTGCCTCCCTTCACCCAGGGCGGGGTTGTTCGAAAGCTGGTTAACGCCAACCCAGGGTTAAAAGTTTACCAAAGTATTAAGTTTTCCTGTTTAAAAATGTTTCTCACTGCTTGTGTTTTGGGTAGTTTGAGATTATTCAAACTCAAAACTGAAGGATAAATAACAAACAAATAAACTCATCAAACAGTTGCAAATTTAAACTCAAAATTCTCGCTAACCCTGGGTTAGCTTAACCGGGCTTTGAACAACCCGGCCCAGGTGTATAAATGGAACCGGTGCAATGGAGAGGTCAATGGACTAGCATCCCATCCATGGGGAGTAGAAATACTCCTAGTTGCTTCATACTATAGAAACTGGGATAAGCAATGGTCTGGTGGGCCACTTGGCTCGTATGCAGACTTAATGTTACTGTTAGGGAAGAGGGCTAATTTTCCCATTTCTAATGAATCAGGCCTAATTAGCAAGGACAGTGACCAACTGAGACAAAGGCGGTGATTATTATGCCCAACAGCCTTGAGAAACTCTTGTCACTGAACCTTGATCACACTGAAATAAAGTCATTATTGAATGATCATATTATTATTTTATATAACTGTGTAGCTAGTAATTTACAAACTGTGTTTTCATCTGATAAATTATAAGAAACAATAAGTAATCTGCAAGTAAAATAATACATCTATCAATGATAGAAGTTCTTGTTAAAACTATAAAATGCAAGAAATAAGTATGCAACCAACACCACTGTTTGGTCTCAAACGAGAGCATAGCCTAAAAATTATTTTCTGCGTTACTGTCAATTATTTTTGAGTACCATAACCAGGGTAGATAAATAGATGTATATATGACTGTACAAGTACCATTTATAGTTTCAAAGAGGACAAGAAGAAGTAATACTTACATCAATCTTAAAGTACTAAAATGCTCTTGAAAAACATTCAAAAGTCATTTGCCTGGCTTTCAAGCAAAGATGAAACTCTGTCAGTGTAAAATATATATACAGTATACTATTGTGGAGTAACTGACTTTCACATCTAGGGAACTAGCATTTAGACTTTTGATGTTAACAGTATTTAGTTTAATTATCACGTGATTATAGAAATTAGCGTCTGCGTGACAATGCCCACGTAACAATGCCAAATAAAATTTAACGTTTTTCAGTTGATCCTCTGTTTAGGTATTTCTATAATCACCTGAGTAATTATACTAAAACAATTATTCGCCTCAGGCTCGTGAATATTCCCCGAGACGAAGTCAAGGGGAATATTCACCAATATTCACTTTGTCTTTGGCAAATAATTGTTACATAATTTACAACATTTACATGTACATGTAATTTATTACTGTGTCATAATTTATGCAAAATAAGGCAGAAAACAAATATAAAATTGTCTGGTTAATAATGATTTCTGAGGCACTCATCCAAATTCTCCCAACCATGATTATAAGAATAGTACAGAGTCAAGTGAGAAGAATTACAATCTTGACATTGAGGCAAAGAAAGTTAATCATAATCATCAAGGTTTAAGGCTGGAGCAAAATTATGCACCATCATTTTAACTCGTTCTTTGCTCTTTCCAATTCTTTGCACTGTATCTTCTATCATAGATAGTCTTTCCTTCTCCTCGTTGTATTGTTGCTCCAAGCCTTGGCATCTTCCCTGACAATTTTCTTGCTTCACCTTAATACCATCAAGTTCAGTTTGCAGGCGATTTATTTTTTGTTTCAGTTCGTCTTCATCCATCTGCAGTTTTTTCATCAATTTTTTTTCATCTAGAAGCTGTTCGGTGACTTCTTCCATGGTGTTAAGAACACTTTCAGCCTCACCTGAAAGTACAAATGAATTTCTAAAATGAATTAAAGTCGCACCTACACTAATCGCCACCTCTCTACAACAGCCACTATTTTGTGTCCTAGCGGATATTCAATACATTCACTCTTACTTTAACCTCTCTACAATGGCCGCCTCTTCACAACAACAATGGCCACTTAAACACATCCCAAACTATCAAATGAAAATAATAACCCCTCTGACACAACTGTCAATGTCAGCAGCCAGTCAATCAACGACTGGTGAATGGTGTTTAGCAAACTCTGTGTCATATTGTAAAAGGTCAAGAAATTTGCAAATATTTTTTTTCTCTTGAAAGGACATGTCCTACTAAGACACCATCTTGGTCTGACAAAACAAATTGCAGTCAGACATCAGCAAAAAAAAAGATTTACTCAAGGTAGATTTTTATTAATTCTTACTGTAAAACAATTTATGATAAAAAAATTGTCCAGACATCATATCTGACCACAGTTGGGATTTCGTCGTACACAAGCAAATTGTGGCTGGCCAATGTACAATGACTCGCTGTTATTTGTGAGCCCTGGAATCTGTTTCAGTTCAGTTCTGCTTAATTATTGATAGTTTTTATTGTGTAACATGTACATGTACATGTAGGTATTTCTATGCAACAGTCAGCATTTTTTAAATATAACAACCACTTTCATCTGCCGTCAAAGTGGCTGTCGTAGAGAGGTTTGACTGTATTTCAATTACAGGGTATATCATAACAGCAAAATAATGGTCTCACTCTGCTAATTTTACAGAAAACATCACCACGAGAGAAGAGTGTAACATTCCAGAACAACAAGCTGTACATTACAGAGTTGATTAATACACCGAATGCAAATATGGCGGACCACTCGGTCAGCGCCCAGGACAAGTTCCATGAAAGCGAGGCTAGTGAGGCCTCTGTGTTTTGTTTTTGACAATGCTTCCCCAGAAAAGTCTTGCTTCGTTGTCGATCTGGTCTGTTTCATTTCGCCCTGGCTGCGAGTTTTGTGTTTCTGAATGTCACCAGAAGGGAGTGAAATCTTCCACAGAAGAGAAAGTGTGTCCTTTTTCTTTTAGTTTGCCCGTCCCTCTGAGGGGAAAACAGACGGAGATAAGGAGTTCACGATCGCAGAGGGAACTGAAAAAGTTTGTTCGCGACATTTCAGGCTGGAAGATCTAAGCAAATATGTAACAGATCGCATTTAGCTCCAAATCGTTGACATTTGCTTTCACTGATTTCAACAAACAGGGCAGTTGAGGTTCGTTCGCTTGGTGATTCCACCGTAATATTTGTCTTGTACAATTCCGTGTGAGTGGACGCAGACGTAAACAACTTCTTCTTTTGAACAGAGGATGTATTTCAAGAGGAGCTTTTCTTTACCTCTGGTTAGGTACTGGCTATGCAAATCGTGTGGAACACAACTAGACACCACATAAGCTCGTCATTTAAACGATTTTCTAGGATCTTCTAACCTGAAATGTAGCGAACAAACTTTCGTTCCCGCAGCGATCGTGAACTCACTTCCTTCGTCTCAACGAATCACATGAATCCACTATTTTCCCTTACAAGCGAACGGTGTAATATTTTCGCTCTCTTCTGGTGGCATTCAGAAACACAACAACTCGTAGGCATAGCGAAATAGAAAAGACCGGATTGACAACGAAGCAAGACTTTTCTGCATGGGGAAACATTGACAAAACAAAACACAGAGGCCTCACTAGCCTCGCTTTCATACAACTTGTCCCGGGCGGCGACCGAGTGGACCGCCATATTTGCATTCGGTGTATAAAACTAGTTAAATGATGCCTTGTAATTTTAAAGATTGGATTTTTATTTAGTTTGTGATCATGAAGCCATTTCGGCACACCTAGCAGATCATTATTTAACTTATCGATCAACTACATGTACTTTGAGGAGGGAGATCAATCTGGGCATTGCTCAAGCTTTATTTGACCCCATGCACATGTACAACTTGAAATACATGTAGAATAGGCTCTATTATCAGCCACTGTTCAGGAAAGGTGCCTGTACTAGTAGACTGGACTTAGGGAGTCCACTGAACAACAAGCCTAAAAACGAAAATAAGACGCTTTGTATTATAATTATGTTGTCTTCAAAGATACTTTGACAGCTAAAAATAGTAGCATTTCATCATGAACACCCTATTAATAGACCATTTCCGAGTTACCTAAAGCCCCTCTTTCAAAGCGAGGCCTGGTGCACAACCATTCATATGAAAATGAGTTTAATTTGCATGTGAGTGAAATCTCATTTTCATATGAAAGGATGAGCACCAAGACTCACTTTGAGAAAGAGGCTAAAGGTAATTCGGAAATGGACTATTAAAAGTAAGTGAGATCAGAATCCTTGATTTATACCCCTAAGCAAGATGACGGACATCCTGACCTTTTCATACCGGCGTACCCACCCTCCCTGGGGAGACGATTCACTCCTGGTCATTTCATGGTAAATGAAACCAGGATAAGCTCTTGAGGTACATGTAGGGGACACTCTAACCTGATGCAGACCTAACCTACCAACACCTGACGCTGTTCTTACCATTCAGTGTGTTACATCTCAGTGCAAGTGATTGATACTCTTCCATATATTGTCTTGTTTGCTCCTCAAGCTTTTGAAGTCTTTCTTTCTCTCTTTGAACTTTGAAGTCTGTGATTATTTGCTGCATTACCGTATTAACTGCAGTTGACTTCACAAGTGTCTGACAAGTTGGGCATTTCTTGCAGTCCCGCAAGCATGTTTGGCAGTATGTGTGTCCACACGGTATAGCAGCCATGGGTGTGTGTCTGGGTCCGGTCATCAGCTTTTCACAAAGAGGACATGCGTGGCTAGCAATACCAGATTCACTGTCTTCTCGAAAACTCTTTTGCTTTTGTTTATGATTAACAGTCGGTTGCAATGTTGTTTTGAGCCTTTCCGCAACAGTATCTGCCAAAGCATTGAGCATATCAGTAGATAGCTCTGGAGTGTTCAACTTCAAAGTGTCACTTTTAAAAGAATCCTTGTTTTGGATGTCAACCTGGCTTTCATTTAGATGATCATGTACTGTGTTTTCTGAAGCCTGATCGCCTGCCCCTGAAAACTCATTACCATCATAACCATGAAGCCGATTATCATGTTTATCAGCATCATGGAAACTTATATCAGATTTGACAGATGTCCGTGACGATGGCCTGAGCTTATTATGGAGGGTCTGCTTACTAGAGGTAAGAGGAGGGCTATTTAAAGACCCTGCAGAACTCGAGTTTCCATAATTAGATGGTGTATACTTCATGTGAGGGTCATTACTAGTCTCCCCAATGCTAGATGAGCTTGGTTTCTTTTTGAGATTACTAGACGCAGAAGGCGGTCTCTGTTTCCTAGCAACAGGATTATCACCCTTTGAAATCCAAGAAATCACATCTGAATGGTCCCGTTGAGGCTCTGGATAAAGCGGTTTTCTTCGTGGATTGCTGTAGGGATTTCTGTTTGCAGAATTTTCTGTTGACGAACCACTAGACAAACTTGAACGGGCTCGAAATTTTGGCACATCAGGCAGTGCAGCGAGCTCTTTGCTTGGAGACTTGAGTTTCGTTGGCGAAGACTTAGAGGCCTCTCGCTCTCTCATCCACAGGCTTTGTTTTTCACGAATTGCTTTTACTTTGTCAGCCGTTTTTTCTTTGGACTCGTTCTTTGACTTTGTCTGTACTTTCTTTCCTTGCAAAGACATGATGGTCTTGCTTTGGTAATATTCAAATGAATGCCACTAAAAGACGTGGTAGACGAAAGAAAAGTCACAACTTCTCAAGCCGCCATTTTGTGTTGTGTACGGTTACCAAGCACAAATTGCCTGGTGACAAAACTACATTTACGAGGGAAGGGTATATGGGGGAATAAACAAAAATTATTTTTGTGACTTGTCTATTCAAGTAATTTGAAAAAACGTAAGATTATATAATTTTATAAAATAGTTAAATTGAATATGTAACATATTTATCAAGTACAAAGACTCTAAGCAAGTGACAGCTTCCAACTAAACAAGCCATAACATTTCGTACCCCTCCCCTAACAATTATTACATGGGCTTTGGATGTCGAGTTGGCAGTGCACCTCAAATATAAGCTAAAGACTCGTGAAAACTAGTTTTATTTGGCTGAAACTGCACTATAAGCGTTAGTTCTTGGATGCAATTGTGTATTTGTACTTTTTATTTGTGAATTGAAACAACTTGAAGATGTCTATGTCTGCTGTTTTCGTTCTTGACATCAAAGGAAAGGTAGGAGTCTTTTGTACAGCCATAGCTACTTTTGAACCGAAATAGTACTAGTTTAGCGAAAAGAGGCTAAATTCCGAAATTATTCGTTCATTTAATAGGTGATAATTTCACGGAATTATCGAGGGGATATCGAGACGTCTTCGATCGAAAAGTTCATGCCTCTTGTCTTGGAGAAGGAAGAAGAAGGGACACAGACACCTATCTGTGTGCACCAGGATGTCACTTTCGTGTACATCAAGTACAATAATCTATATCGTATCCTTTTATTTCTGGTGATCAGGTGTTCCTAAATCTAGCAATGGCAAAGTGAGACTGTAGAACTTGTAATCAAAGAAAAGTTTTTATGACCGAAAAAAAAAAATCAAAGATCAATGACCATGAATTATTCTGATTTAATTTGTGGTGGGGTGCTAATCTCATATTAAAAGAGTTTTAGCCATATAAAGATTAGTGTTTAACTCCATACTTAATTATGCGTAGAATTTTGCTACTCTCAATGACTACCGTTTGTGTGGATAAGATTACATACATGTAGAAGAAATTGTATGCACAATACTTTGTGATCTTGAAAATCATTCTTTACATTCCCCAATTAAGGAAGTTCACTGGAAATTCTGATAGTGGAACTTGCAAATACTGTATTTTTGCATGCTGCCAGTTCTCAAAGCTCTTACAAAAACATTATTACTGTATGTAAAGCCCCAAACATCCACACAGTACATGTACCTCTCCCATGGAAATTTGGTTTACACCTCCCAACCCTTTGAAAAATTCCAGTATAGTTACTTTTTTTAGCTTGCCTCTCATAGCTTGTGAAAATTAATTCTGATTTCTGTTGCATGAAGTGGCTACTGGAGTATTGCTATAGTACTCCCTCTGATGGGATGTTAGTCTGGTGTTATTTAATAACCCTGATGTCCACTTAATACACCTGCTTGTTAATTGGCAAGTTAATTTGAAAAGCGGCCATCCAAAATATGCCATAGAGACTGTCTAGACGATAAAACAACTTAGAAAGTGGTTGTCCAGAGGACGCCTGGACAACCATATGGCTTAAAAAGCCCGAGTCTATCACAGGGTTACCTCTTGGCAGCATTCTGTCAGGTGTCCATAAAAGTACCCTGGTATCCATTTATACTCCTGGGAAGAGATACTGTAGATACCTTGAGTCTACATGTATTTTGGTGTCTTGCCCAAGAACATGACACAGAGACCTGGGCAAGGGCTTGAACCTGGATGCCCCATCTGGAGCTCAACACACTCTTATAACCATTTGGCTTCTGCCCCTCTCAGTGGGCAGCATCTACTTGCCAAAAAAATCCACATGAGCACAATGGTCACTTTCGCTCAAATTTATACTCAATAAAGTGAATGGTTTCTAGAGGTACAGCTGTGGAGAAAATTGTTACATGTGTACAACTCTGGTACACGCTTTGACTGAACAAGTGTACAACTGTGTTGGCAATTCATGTAATTATTATAAGGTCCAAAATGGAGATTTACTCCCTGAATTTGTGCTAAGAAAACTGCTTGTGGGACCGAGGATCTGAAGGTAGCAAGTGCATCTTGTCAAATTAATTGTTTTAAACAAGTGACTGAATAGTCATGGTGATACATGTTTTGTGAGACAGTGTAGAATGCACACTCCACTGACAGTGTTGACCTTTAGTTGAGTTCCTTGACTACAGTTTTCAGTTGTATCAATGACGAAGAAGAATGCCAATGTGGCTTTGTTATTTGTCTTTCTTCACAAGATGGTGCAGGTAAATTAATTAAAATAGAATATTGTCCAATCATATATATACATGTTTATGTATTGATGCTAGAGTGTAGCACTTCACCAGCAATTTGGATATCATGACCAGTTAAAGTGCCCCTGTGATAAAAAAAATCACTTCCTATTTTTCTTGAGATTCTGAAAGTGTGTCTGCTTAACACCTGACTGGCAAAATTCTGACCTTTCATTTTTATCTGAAGGCCATTTACTTTGAGTGTAAGTTTTGGATTTCACGATCCGCCATCACTCACGTTCAAACCTGACCGATTTGACCTCAGAGGGTTGGATCCGGGAAAAGTGACGTCAAAGGCTCACCAGCTTAAAATTTCAGCGTGTGAATGCAGCTTATTATGTATGCAAAGTGCGAGTTTAAAAGTGCGAAAGCCCAAAACTCCCGTGCTGCATATTAATTCTGCAGCGTACACACGCATTGCATTCTTAAACTAGTGAGCCTTTGATGTCATTTTCTCCTCGATCCAGCTCTCTCAAGAACTTAAATTTAGTAATGGCGGATCATTAAATAGGAAAGATCCAGTTAAAATAAACAGGTACCTTTTTTAAATCAAGGATTAAAACTTGGGTCACTTAGTGTTTAGTTAACATAGTTTTGAAATCCAAAGGAAAAAAAAAATTCATTTTTTGTCACAGGGGCACTTTAAGTCAAACGTACATGCCAAGTGGCTCATCAGGCTGGCACTTATCTCCTGGTTCTGTATCATGAAGCGACTACGAGTATTTCTATTCATCCCTGGATGGGATGCTAGTCAATCCCAGGGTAACCCTAGCCTGCGAAAACAGCCGCTCTTCTTCGTTCCCGGCCCGAGTGGCATTTCGCTTGCGAAATGCTACTTGGGCCGGCAGCGAAGAATGACGGCTGTTTTCACAGGCTAGGGTTACCCCAGCATTAAATTTGCTGGTACCGATTTATACACCTGACGGCAATTCCACACGAGACATTGAAAAAGCAAAAAAATTCAATTCCAATTTCCCTTATTGAAACCTTTACCAGTCAACAGCTGATAACCTGGACTATTTGAAATAACTAACTTTTTGAGCATCTCGGCCATGCCCACCTGTTGGGAGACCTCAGAATTTGAGGCTATTTGAATCCCATTATGTAGTAATGTTCTTGGATGAAACTTAAAGAAAGTACATGTATTTTAGAAACAAAAAAAAGAGATTAATCAGAAACATCAGATTGTGTATGCAAAGCCTATATATGAATTGTTACCCATCTGTTTGATTCTTTCTCAGAAAAGTAGTGTTTAATTTGTGTTTTGAGACCTTGTTTATTATTTTTTGAAAAAACTTTACACTACTTTTGACTGAGATTTATGCTGCTCCTTTGGTTTGATATCAATCACCATTATTTTTAAAAATAATGATAAAAAAAACTCGCCTGATAGGTTCCTTTGCTCAAAACTTTAAGAGTGTTAAAGTGTTGCTGACATTATGTTGCAGACATTGCATGTTCTTTTTCTTACTTTTTACGATTAAATTAGATTATGTAATATGCATAGCCTTTATCTTAAACAATCATAGCGCTATCAGTAATACCTCATCTGCTTGATTTTTTTGTGAGAAAATAAAATTTAATTTGTGTTGTGGACATAATGTGGGTAATGCAGGCAATGTCCACAACATTGAGACCTAGTACATGGCGACAGCCATTTGACTTTGTACACTTTACAGTAACTGTTAGTTATAATTCCATCATTCATTCTATGACAATTTAAAAAGATACGTTGATGGGAGTTAAGAATTCCAATGTGCTTTTGTTATGTCACAGGTGTTTACAGAGTACTTCAAAGAACTTGAAGAGGAGAGCATCAGAGACAATTTTGTGATTATTTATGAACTGCTGGATGAGTTGGTAGACTTTGGCTATCCACAATTTACTGAAACAAAGATCTTACAAGAGTATGTAACTACCTGATTGTATACCTTCCTGTGTTAGCACTATGTTTATACTAATGACAGTCAAACCTCTTTATTAAAAACACTAAATGTCAGGTGTCTGTATTATAGAGGAAGAGATTAATCTGAATTCTGGTTTTGCTAGGACTAAGTTACTTGTCCTTAATTATAATACAGAAGTGTCTTTAACTTTAGAGAGCTTTGACTGTATCAACCATGCTACATGAACATAGACTGTGGGAGAGATTCATAGTGGTCATCCTCATTTAGAAAACATACTGTAAGAAAGCGTGCCCTAAAAGCTGTATTTCTATAACTCATTAGAAACATGGAACTAGCATGTGAAGAGGATTTAGATAAAGTTTTGAATGACTATGTACATGTAGATTTATACTAAAACAATTAGATTATTTGCTCTCGATTTCTATGCATGATAGTTGACTCGGCTGCTGCTTGAAATCTCAAGTGCATGATCTAATTGTTTAATAGAAACACTTGTGACAGTTTCGGAGAACACAAAAAGCTGTGGAAACTCTCCCCTGTCAGCTCGTGTTTCCACAACATTTCTCGTTCTCCCAAACTTTCACTTGTGTTTCTATAACACAACAGAAATCAGAAACATGTTTTCTATTTCTTAAGTAATGTCACCTTTGGGAAAGGGGGTAATCTCTATACAGTAGATCATATGGGTATGGTCTAAAGAGTAACATATACCTTGTTCAGGCTGGAAGAACAAGGATTTCACTAGTTGAAGTATTAAAAAAAACGGAAAGAAACTGACATTCAGGATCTGTACATTTTTTTATCAGGTATATTACTCAAGAAGGTCACAAGTTAGAAGTTGGTGCGCCTAAGCCCCCTGTTGCATTGACCAATGCTGTCTCTTGGAGAGGAGAAGGAGTCAAATATCGTAAAAATGAGGTTTTCCTGGATGTAATTGAATCAGTGAATTTGCTGGTAAGTATGTGTAAAGTAATATATTGTATATCAAACTCAAAAGACCGTGTTTGAGCACATTTCCAAACACCAAGTAACCTCTTCCAAGCATTCAGTTAGTTGTGGTGCAGTGCGAAAAACAGGAAGCAAAACATTGGGGGAGAGGCACGGCAAAAGAAAGTGAAAGAACGCAGCGCTTAGAACTCCCCTATTTTTTCGCTCACCATTTTTTGCGCTGCGCCCCAACTAACTGAACACCTAGAAGTATTTTTTGATGAACTTCAAGGTGCTTGGAAATGTGGTCAAACACTGTCCTGCGTGTTTGATAATTATATATCTTCTCAATTGAAACTAAAACTAAGGGGAAAACAGAGAAATAAAATCATAAAAATCTATGCTAATTAAGATCAGATATCCATACACTGTTACGGCCATGATTTCCTTTGTTTAAACTTGATGAATTATTAATAAGTTTGAGAAAATTAATTTAGCTTTATTATCTCTTTATAATTGCTTGATAATGTCTTCACATCGGCTTGATATTTGTTGTTTTTCAATAATTGATGTCCCTTTCTAGGTTAGTGCAAATGCCAATGTTCTTCAGAGTGAAATCGTCGGCTCAGTCAAGATGAGGTGTTACTTAACTGGCATGCCCGAACTTCGACTGGGACTAAATGACAAAATTTTGTTTGAAAGCACTGGAAGTAAGTGTTTTAAGATCTATAATTTGGTAACTACAGTACATGTAGTTGCTTGTAATTTAATAATAATAATATTAATAATACGATAATAATGATAATAACAATAATAATAATATTAATAAAACTTAATTCTAAATGAAAGCATAATCTTGTATGGATGGCACCAAAAATCACTGAACAAGCGAGTTCTCAACTACGCTCTCCTCCTTGCAAAATATCATATTTTTTGCAGCAGCGTACGAGATAATAAGTTGGATTTTGACGGCTTCCTTTCACGTCTTAGAACAAAACTTAATATTTTAAGAGAAGTCTCTCTTGAAAACAAAACTGTCAACAATTTTCAATCTACTTGGGCCCATCTTTTGTGAAAAATTAATACAAAGTATTATATAATTGTTACTACTATTAAGACAGTGCGAGCTATGTTCATGCTTTTTTGTTTTTTGTTTTTTTTTTTTGTTTTTTTTTGTTGTTTTTTTTGTTTTTTTTTGTTGTTTTTTTGTTGTTGTTTTTTTTTTTGAGCTTTTAGTTTTCTCTTTCTCTTTCTTTCTCAGTCTGTGTTTCCGTCCCTTGTTAGCTATTTTGTCCTATTTTCAAGCAAGAAGTAATATCAAACAATCTGTTAAAGGAATAAAAATTAAAGCATTGTAACTAGAGCTTGTATAGGTAGTATTGTCAGTATTGTTAGTATTGTAAGTAAGGTTAGTATTTGCCAGAATAAATTTAAAAAAAAAAAAAAAAAAAAAAAAAAAAATATAAATAATGTTGTCAACCCCCCCCCCCCCCCCCTCCAGAGAGGTTAACACAAAGCGAAACCTTGTGAAGAATGGGCAAGGACTGATTTCAGGATGAAAAAAGAAATGAAAAGTAAAGTAATACCATTTAGAAGAAATAAAAAAAAGTGGTTTTGAAAACACAACTTTATTTCTATGATTAGTCCTACCGTCAAAGCTAAGCCGTCATTAAAATAAATGCTTTTTGGAAATGCTCTTCAAACCAGAGGAATTTGAAAACGCCAGCTTTTTGTTTTAGTGCAGACAAAACACGTTTTGGAAATGGAGGTTTTCGAAAACAATGACATCACGATCATAATAATGTGATTTCCCTGCCTGAGTTCTCCTCAACCCCAATCCAAAATGACTGGTGGTTTTGGCGTTTTCAAATTCCTGCGGCATAGAGTGGATGGAAAACATTTGATGCCTTTTCAGATTGAAACCTCTTTTTTCAAATTTCTCTGGTGTAGTATGGATGAGGCCTGAGTTTTCTGCTTTTTATGGCATTCATGTACATGTACTGTACCTGGAAACACAACTAGAAGTCGATAACTGAGTAAAAAATAACTCATACAGCTGAAACAACTCATAACCCACATGCATCCCCATTGCGGGGTTAGTTTCTCTAAAATATAAATATTTAGACACTCATTGTAATTTTTTGTTTCTACAGGAAGCAAAACCAAAGCTGTGGAACTGGAGGATGTTAAGTTTCATCAGTGTGTCCGTCTGTCCAGATTTGAGAATGACCGCACAATTTCATTCATTCCTCCTGATGGTGAATTTGAACTGATGTCCTACAGGCTCAACACTCATGTAAGAGTTTTTTTCTATACAGCTGTGGTCTACTCACCAAAACCACAGTGTCCATGCAATAGGCTTACCCTGCCTTATAGTCACCTCGTTAATATGGTCACCTCATTATTTCGGCCAGTCTCTTTAGTCCCCGTGAAACGCCCAAACATTTTCTTATAAGAAAACGCTGGTAATTCTATAATCCTTTATGATTTTCCCCGTTTATATGGCCACTCAAACCAGTTATGTTCATCTTTCCATAGCTAATATTGTATGTACTGAATAATCATTAAAGAACAGTTGATTAGAAATACAATTGTGATATATCTGTAGCCTGCAAGCAGGCTCACAAGTTTGGGTAGGGTATCGCGGGAGCTGGAGCGAGAAGAATGGGCCATATATGCTTCTTGCCGGCTCTTGGTTGCGGCTCCACCGCCCTTGCCCAAACAAGTGAGCCTTCTCACAGGCTAATATATTTGTCAAGATGTCACTTGATTTAGACCAGTCACGAAATTTGGCTCTACCCCGCTAATACGACCACCCCGTGGGGTTCCACTGTAGCAAACGTTCATCAGTGCGGAACTGACCATTTCCAACCAAGCAAACTGAACTTTGTCACTTCATATGTAATGAAGAAATCTTATGTACGGTAGCTAGTTCATATTCAGTGTTTTTTTTTTTGTTTGTTAACAGGTGAAACCTTTAATCTGGATTGAGTCAGTGATTGAACGCCATTCTCATAGCCGAGTAGAGTACATGATCAAGGTAAGTCGTAGCTACAAGTATTGGATCACAATTTTATGGCAGCACCGTACTAATGTGTCATAGAGGTGTCATAGTGAAGTCAAAACAAGTCAGGTCAAACTCTATTTTGGCCGTGTGCCCTGCATAAGTTATGGTTACTAAATAAAATTTTTGATTATGTACAAGAACTTTAAAAACGGATAGAAGGGAAACTTAAAAATACAAATGGATCACAAAAGAAGTATACAAATAAGAACTAATGGCTTAAATGAAGTCATACGTATGAAGAGATTAAAGTGCATTCACATGTGTTTACTTGCAGGCTAAGAGCCAGTTCAAGAGACGTTCAACTGCTAACAATGTGGAGATTCACATTCCTGTCCCACCCGATGCTGACTCTCCTAAATTTAAAGTATGGATGCCCTACTTTTTGCAAACTGTTCACAGCTTCTCTATTTTTCAAGGCGCGGGAAAGAAAAAGCAACCGAAGCGAGAGTGAACGCGAAACTCGGTCCCCACCCCCTCCCCCGTAAAGTTTCCCGTTTTGCGCTGGCGTTCAGCTCTCCCGCGGTTCTATCCGCGCGTTCAACGACCGAATGAAAATACGAGAAAATAGAGGGCTGTAACAGTCTAACTTTTTGCTACAGACAGATCCACACTGTACATAACATTATACCCTCTGATCTGATTTAGAGAATATGATTGCTATAAGTACCTATATACTAGGGTTAAAAGCTATCGACTTCGAACACATACACCCTGCATCCATTCATTTAATATGTTATTAGGTTCCTTCACTTGCGAGCAAGCTTGTGTTTGGGAATCACTCTCGCGAGCCATGATACACGAGCGGCGAAGCAAACTTACCGTTAATTTGCACTTGGGTTTTTCAGTTCACGCTTTTGTGATAATCAATAGAATCGTAGGATTGAAAAATATCAGAGAATCGTCCACAAGAATTCAGAAAATCGAACCAATCAGCGAATTGGTAGAATTGTTTTTAACAAAATTCCCATTTTACTATTGACCAATCTAGCAGTTAATTATCGCACTCTTCTGTCGTGATTGCGAGGCAAACCGGCTATAGATCTAAACTCCTGCAAAAATAATGGTTTGGTGCTTTTCTCCTAACTTCTTACGTGGAAATGTCTTGTCCTTGGAGACCCTCTACCGAAACTCCTGAAGACTTTGGTTGGAATCACGTGATTTGGAAACGTTGCGAACAATGTATAGTTCCGAGAGTAATGACCACTCAAAAGTAACGATATAATTTCACGGTTGCAACGCTAAAATTTAACGATATTAACGCTAAAATTTGACGGTTGTAACAATAAATTTTGACGGCTGAAAGCATAAAATTTCACGGTTGTCAGTAATTCCCGATAGAAGTGCAAAGTCAAACGTAAACTTGACTGGGTTCCAAGTAACAATGGAAATAAGCTGTGGATGAAACTTGCTGATTTATAATATCTAGAAGGAAGCCATTAGTAACTGATTCCTACGAAATTATATGAGAAACATTTCTGGTACACGTTTTCATCACCCAAAAGTAGCGATCCCCCTCCCTCCCCCCCCCCCCCCCAAACACACACACGCATCCCACCCTCCCGAAAGTTGCGACCAGGAAAAGGCTGCTAAATCCAGTCACTCTTGTCCTTTAGACAACTGTAGGGACTGTGAAGTACACCCCAGAGGACAATGAGATTGTGTGGAATATGAAATCGTTCCCGGTAAGTTAAGTAAACTTAATGTAGAGCAGAGGTTCTTGAACCTGCAGGAATCTCTCTGTTAATAGGTCATTTCCGAATTTGCTTTAACCTCTTTCTCAAAGCGAGTCTTGGTGTCCATCCTTTCGTATGAAAATGAGATTTCATTCACATGTAAATTAAACTCATTTTTATATGAATGGTTGTGCACCAGGCGTCGCTTTGATAGAGAGGCTTAAGGTAATTCGGGAATGGGCTATTTTATTGTGTTGGTTTGTAGTAAGATCTGGCTCAAATTAGCATGCAAGTCCTAACAAGTTTTCACTTTTTGGCACACAAAGCGCAAAATAGCTGCATATTTGAGGGTGCGAGTTAACTTCACGGCTCAAATTTGATGAAGGACTAAAAAATAGAAAACGTCTGGAACTAGGCCACAAT
>OZ026608.1:7688678-7781178 GCA_964020085.1 Micromussa lordhowensis | reverse complement strand
TCTTTTTCTCTTCCAGATTACCAGCTGAGGACGACATAAGTGAGAAAGAAGTCTTTCTCTAGATACTTCTTTTAATCATGTAGTTAAGTTTACACGTAAACAACCGTCGATTAAGACTTATAAATGGAAAAAAAAAGAAAAAAAAAACATACCACTGACCGGTGAGGATGCCACTTGCTCTCTCGCATCATCTTGTAGCAGAACAGCTTGATACACTGTTGTTATTAGGTTTAATGTAGTGCTATCAAACTGTTTCGTCAGACTAGGAAGTGAGAGTGTTTTTGTTGTTGTTGTTGTTGTTCTATCGGAGAATCAGAATAAGAAACAGTTAAACAGTGCTGTTAAGAACTGAGATTGAAAAGTAACCGTCGTTCTTCCTCCCCGTCTTTATAAAGCTAATTCTGTCGTGTTGGCGCGTCTTGAAGTTCGTAATCCGTCCCAGTCTTAACCACCCTTGTCTGTTATTTTTAATTGTTGTTTGTGTGGGGTTGCGTTGTATTACAAGAAAAATATGACTTCTTACCTGCTTACACGTACCTCTTTGGAGTTTTTTGGAGTTAATTTCTTTTCCCTTTTTTGGAGGCAGTTATTATTTGGAGTTAATTAATTATGTTTATGCCTCACTGTTAGCCTAATACTCTGAAGATGATTATTTGCGTTCATAAAATGCAAGTAGAAAGAGGTTGAAACCGGTCACTTGCAAAAACAAGCAGTTGTACGATGTAAACCAGTAGTTGCAAAGGTGCAGTAGTGGAACTTGAAAATAATGGACCAATAAAGCTTTCTTTTTCTTATGTAGCTGTTTCTGTAGTCGATACACTGAGCAGGCAAGATGATCCAGAAAGGTATTTTGTGGTGCCAAGGCCTCGACGGCTTAGCGGCTCAAATGGGTCTGGGCACGAGATTAGATACCACGCTTTCCAGGTCAAAGCGAGGCTGCAAAGTAACTGAGGAGGTCGGGTTGAATTGCTGGGAAGGTGAAACACATGATCTTATTTTGTCAAACATAGTAGGGCGATTTACGTTACAAGAGCTAGCGCCTTGTTACAATCGAGGCGCTCATCAACAAGAACACATTCAGAAGGAAGAGGGTGCGCATTTTAGAAAGAGAGGACTTGTTAAAAGAATGGCGCTGACTGGAACTCCGGGTTTCATCGTGTCATGACCTCATGTACAAAAAGAGTCAAAGGGAATTTTTGATCAGAGCACACCAACACAACTCTAACTTTGTTTGCACCCTAAAACAACTCCGTATTCTCGGTATTGGACTAGAACTAGCTAGCAGCTGCGTCTAGTGCGGGGAATCTTTTCAAATACAAATAACATTAAGGTGATTCCCTAGTAAAAGATCCCACCATAGATTTCTGATGAAACTTGGTATGTTGATGTTACAAGACAAGGAGATATTAAAAACGTAATAAAAAGAGGGGGTCACCGCGCTTGTTTTCACGCCACAATGCTGACAAATGCGGTTATTAAGGTGACTTGGTGATCTCCGTGCGCAACAAATAAGCGCGATTATTTTCCAATGCGGCGTGTTATATCACACCGAGTTCGACTTTCTTTGATTGTTTATTCATCTACGTTCCAGAAAAATGGCTTCAAATACCTAGCATTATTAATTAGTATTATTTTTATCCTTTAAAGGAAACATAATTTGGACTTGCTCTGTTGGGCTCGTTAGGTCTCTATCTGTAGCATTTATTTCATTTGCCAAAAAAGTAGCCATAGATTTCTGCCAATTTTTGTCTCAGTTATTGAGGATATTGTTCTCATTTAATTTATAAAATAAAAAGTGGGGGTCACCGTGCTCGCTTAAGAGAAAACGAGCATTTATCTCGCTATCGAGCTTAGTTTGAGGGAAATCTCTTACGTTTTGTACCCGCAAGCGCTCATTTGCGCGCGCTAATGACGCAAAAATCGTGCGCAGTAAGGATGCGCAATGCAAAACTAGGGAATCACCTTAATCTCTTTTCATGATATTCCACCGCGTGAGTCTCTTACGCCAAGAACTTGAAGAAAGATATGAAGACATAGATGATCATCGCAGTCATACACGCAACTTAAACAGCTGTGAAATAAAAGCCTGAAAAAAATCAGGCCTGAACAGGATTCACACCCTGAATCATGGCTTCGAATCCCTGACTTTTTTCAGGCTTTTTAAAATTTCACCTCAGGCCCAAGCTTGATACAGCCAGGAGTATATTTAGAGAGCTCCGAAGGAAGATAAGTACATGCTCTTTGCAATTCAAATACAGTCAACTCTCTCATAGCGACCACTTCTCGTAAGCGACCACCTCGTAAACAACCGTTCTGTCTCTCAGTTAAATACTGTTCCCAGAGCTCTCTCGTAAGCGACCACCACTCAAATTTCTAATGCGACCGCGACCACTTTTTAGGCCAGAAATTTGACATATTCTTTTGTTTTCTGTTTCTGGTAAGCGACCACCCAACATAATCATGTATGATCGTTAGTGAATCACTACTCAGAAGTGACAAAAGTTCAATTTTTAATCACGCTACCCCGGACTGCTGACAGATAATAACAGTTTACATTATTGTTAAAGTGATCTGTTCCAAAATGATATACTGTCAGTACAAAGTTCCATCAGAAGAATGCTGACATGAGGCTTAAGTCACAGAAGCAATCGAGCATTCTAGATTTCGTGGATAAGCGGTCGAATGCGACCGAGTAATGTAAATGCATTATTAAGATTTCAAGTACAGTATATGCACCCCATGTTTGACGTTGTTTTCCTAGGTTTTGTTCGGTTTAAATTTCAGGTGATTTTCATTAACATGAGACACATTGACAAGTACTGTACACTCCACTCCACTTTAACCGAAACTTGTTGCATGTGAAAAAAAATCAAATAAATTAGTTTCTATTTGCCTAATTTGAGCTGATTAGGCAATATGTTTATGTAATTAATTGATCAACCAGTGTTAGACTTATTTTGTTGATCTTTCCCGTAAGCGACCACCTCCCGTAAGCGACCACTTTGTCGTGCACCAAGGGTGGTCGCTTACGAGAGAGTTGACTGTATGTATAACTGCTGCGACGTGTCAGAAAAATATTTGGTACTTTCCTATGACGCTGTCACTATAATTTTCGTTTTATAATCAAAACAAATATCTTATTTCTTGCTTTACTGACTAGCTCCAACTTCGAATGACGTCACTTTCGGGGAAAAACCCCCTCGTTGTTTCTCGGAAGATGCCGAAACATGCAACGAGTAACGATCCTAGCTCGCAAACATCAGACAATAGGCCTGTTGCCCGGATGGAGCGGAAAGCATTGTACATTTTTCTCGTTCCAAAGCGTGTTACCCGAGTGGAACGAAAACCAAAATATATTTTCCTCGTTTTTAACGCTCAGACATTGAAACTTCTTTAACACGGAGTAAACCGGTGAGTTTAAAGAAGTTGGTTTTCTGTGTGTCTAATTGCAGCAAACCAGGCAAATAATTTCACTGCAGTCTCTGCATTGTCTTCTTCTAAAGAAAAACTGTGCGTTCCTTTCCTTTTGAGGCGAAGGAGTCACCGAAAAAGTATATGCTACCACATTCATGTCGACTATCATTGCATATTTTGCACACTAGTTATCACCCAGCTGCAAGCAGAGCCTTTTCCTACGGTACATATGCTTTGCACCGAGAATAAAAGGTAAGGCAAAAAGAGTTAAAAGAGGCTCATCTCGCATGGTAGCGCACCATTAGAGATTGTCCAACGCCCCCCGGAAGACGGTAGGGACTCTATTTGAGTTGGGGGGGGGGAGGGTGATTAGGGTTCACCAACATAACTCAAGTTTTGTTTGCACGCTAAACCTAGTGAAATATTGGTATTCTTGGAAATGGACTGGAACTAGCTTGTAACTGAGGCTAATGCGGCGAGTCTTTTCAACTGAAAATAACAGGTGTCTCTTTTTAATGATATTCGCCCGCACGAGCCTACATTGCAAGCTGCAATCCCGGACAAAAGCAGCTGGGACAATTGAACTGGATCATGTAAGCCCCATCCCCTGATTATCAACATTGTAAGTGAGGGGTGGGGAGAACTTGCTTGATGTCCCAACGTTCTCGTCCAGGATTGTAGTTCTAGTCCAATACCGAGCATACGTAACGGCGGAAAACAGAGACACATGCATAAAAAAAACCTCCAACTTTATTTTCTTTAAGCTCGTCATTTCGCCAATTAGCGCAACATTCTGTTAAGTTGCTTTAAAAGTTTCAATTGAATACCAGGAGAGCACTTACTCCACGAACTTGAACTAACGAGAAGACTGCTTTCAGGTCCCGTCCACATTATACCGGAGAAATTTGAAAACGCAGCTTTCATTCGACGGTTAGGCCTACTGTCCACACTAATCCGTCACGAAAAACGGAGCTTTTCGAAAACGATGGCGTCACGATAATCACGCGATCTCCTGACCGAGATATCCAACCTCGTTACCAGGTTCTCTCCTGTGCCTCCCTTGTCGTTGGGAAGGAAGCCAGAGGAGAGAGAGAGAACCTGGGAAGGAGATTGACACAAATCCAAAATGACCGGTGATTGTTGCACAATTTGTTGCACGCGATGTTAAATTCCTCCTGTGGAGTGTGGACGGAAAACATTTGATGCGTTTTCGGAGTGAAACCTCCGTTTTCAAATTCCTCTGACGAAGTGTAGACGGCGCCTCAGACAGGCGTAATGCAAAAATGACTAGAAACTTCTTTACAATGATTCAAATACCGTATAAAATACCTAGGAAGCAAATACATTAATAGGCAATTATTGAATTCGGCTTTCGTAGGATATGAAGAATTCTGCAGAACAAGGCGGAGGGTGTTATCCACAGAGGCCAAAGGCCGAGGTGGATAATACCCTCCAAGATCTGCAGAATTCTTCATATCCTACGAAAGCCGAATTCAATAATTGCTTTATTATTCATCCAAAATATTTCCCCGTTCTTAAAGGAGTTTCGCCATTTCGCTCTTTGTTTTTTCACTCACTAAAAATAACATAATATCGTCCCCAGGTTTTCTCGGTCAACGGTTCAATAATCTGCAGCGGGCTGCACTTTTGAGGTCATAGGTTCAATAATCTGAAGCAGGCTGCACTTTTGACGTCGATGAATCAATATGGCGAAGATTTTTTCCAAATTTGGTGAACAGCAGCCGGTTATGGTAAATTATGCGTGTGGTTTTAATCAATCAGAAACGGGGAAATATTTTGAATGAATAATAATCAACCTTACACTTTTAGCTATCTCCCGTACTCTCCACTATATACCAAAATATTCCTACTGAGAACAAGTGTTGAGCCCTGATGAATTATTGAAAAGCGAGGGCTCCTACATGCTTCAAGTAAAGCAATGATGTTATGTACTACCTACCAAGTTATTACACGAACAACTGAATTCCGCGATTTCGTAACAGCGACATTTCGCGAATATCGAGAATATTTATTTCATTTATTGAATAGAGCTACTTTCGTTTTTCGCGACATCAAATACTTGCGATCCAAAAACAACAAAAAAAAAAACAAGTCGCGAAAAACGCAAAATGTCCTACCCGGTGTATTGACAAGTTCACCAGATTATTTCAGTTTTTGGTTCGAATATCATGATGACAAGGCAAAAATCCTGTTTTTAAAATTGTAAACTTTCACAAACATTTATATCGTGCTAACAACCTAAATCTGGTGAAGACGAGGGAAAATTTTCGATTTTGTTTTACACAAATATGAAGCCACGCAACCAGAGTGCGAAAATACACGGGGCACAAGGCAGTATGGGAATTTCGAAAGAAAGTTTTCTTCGTTTCATTTCCGAAATCAGCGAATCCCAGCTCCGACCCTTACCAATTAAAACACGCGCACAATGTAGAAATGCTAGATTCCATAAACCCGAGATAGTTCACTGAAACGCGACTGTGTAACAAAAAAAAGAGAGATTTTATGAATAGCTTTGCAATGTGTCTAAACTACTATTGCACTGCATAACTGAAACCATTATATTCTACATCGACAAAGTCGCCTAATAACTTTATTTTCCTTCCAGGAAATCAAAAGAAGATCTTTGTCGACCAGTTGTTCGAGAAGATAAAATTGTTCCAGTTTTTCCCACTGCTGACAGCCCACAAACCACGAGGCTGAATGGAATTGCCGATAACGGTTTCTTATTGGCTGACGAGGGCAAAACCAGTTCAAAGTAATCACGGAGCCAATCAACAAAGCTGCAAGAAACGCTACGAGCCAATCACGACGCAAAGGAAACAACGCTGTTGGCAAGCGCGGGAAAAGTCGCGTTGCATTCTTTACGTAATTGGCTTGAAGGCTGCATCTTTTTGTTGATTGGCTAGGACGGCAGCATCTTAATTCTAATTGGCGGAGGGATATTGCGGCAAACTTTATGAAACTTACGTACGTTAGGGCTTGTAAAATACAAAACCACATATGCACGTGATTATTTTACTTAAACGCAGCGACCAATCGAAAAGCGCTGCATTAAATGGATCTACCCTGGCCTTAAAATGACCAGAGAAGAAGTACTATTTCCTAGAAAATTACAAAAAATGTGACTGTACATTGATTATTCGTTACGAAGGTATGGTGCCATTTTGACTTTGTAGCCTCGCCACGTGGACGTAGATCTTCAAGGCAGGACCTAATTTGATTGACATGCCGGTCAAAACGTCATTTCTAGACATCAGTAGCAATGCTTTACCATCAATTTCCTAGAAAACAAAAGAGGCAAAGAGTTAGTTTGGACAACAGAGATGTTGGCTTGATACTCGGACGGAACTGTTAAAACAAAACCAATGCCAAACATCACGCACCCTCGAATGTCACGCAAGGGCTCGCCACGCGTTCCTCCCCAATGTGGTGTAAGAAAAGATTGCGTGACAGGCCCACAGAACGCCTCCTCCGGTAAGATGTTAACGGCCAAGTCGATCAAATAATGGATTGTTTATAAATTTGTTACCCATCCTTTCAATATTATTTCAACCACCTAAATCTTTTCAGCACATGTATTTAAAAAAAGTCATTTTTCTGCTGACTATGAAAGACAGTGTTATTTTCTAAACAGAACAATGAAAAAAAAAAGACCGCCTTTGCGCTCTTTACTATCCGAAAACACCAGCTTGCAAAATTTGGTGATTGTTCTCACCTGGTTTTGAAATGATTTTGCCTCTTCAGGAAATCCTAAAGAGCTGAAAAATGACACAACCTCAGTGACTGTCCAAAGTGAAGTGTCCGGTGGTAGATTGCTTTTACTTTTTTCTGTATCTTTAGCCGAATCACGACTTGCAGTTGAAATTCCTTTCCCAGGAGAACCTGTGAAAGTAAAAAACGTGATAATAATAATTTACCCATAATTTAGATAGCTAGGGGCCAATTACTAAATCAGCCAATCCAATATCACCAATGCAACCAGGGTTCGATGCCAGCCTGGTGCCATATGTAGGTTGAGTTTCTCGTTGGTTCTTGCATTGCTTAGAGGGTTGTTCTCCGGGTTCTTTGGTTTTCCTCCCTCTGTAAAAACCAGCATCTCCAAATTCCAATTTGACCAGGATAGAAGACTCGCATAAAAATCAGCTAAAGCTGACATGACTTCCTCTCTAAATATTGCTAACCATTCATAGTGTTTTTCCCCAATCAAAATGGCATGTGATAAATCTCTTATAAACAGGTTCAAAAGATGATATCTGTCGGTCATGATTGCTAGATTTTGATCTATTTTCATTGGTTGTTTACTCTTTCAAGGTTTATTAGTCGTTATTGTACTAATGTTTGACAGACAGGTGTCACAAACACAACTATTAGTTAGAATTTGACCTTCAGAGTTTACATGTTAGAAAGAAGCTCAGTGAACATACTTGGCAAACCATTAGCCATGCTCTTTGTTGTATTAGGGCCTGAATGCACGCCATTGGACTGGCTGTGACTGGATGAATGCAGATCACTGTTCACCCCTCTTGTTTGTGCTGAGGAGTTGGGTTTAGAATCACTTGATGTAGCAGATTGGCTTAGCATTTCCAACTCTCGCTGAACATTTTCAGCATCAACTGGAAAAAAACAAAACAAAAAAAACACTTAATATATGTTAAATGCCATTTAAATACTACATGTTGGTCCTGTGTTGGACCTAGAGCTAGATTGTGTGGTCGTCGAACTGAGCTGAGCGCTAACGAAGGCAAATCTGGATAATAACTGAAAGCTGACTACAAAACTTTCGCGTTTACTTAATTCAGTTCTCTTCTTTTCATATACATGCATATCATAATTAAAACTGTAAAATTAATGTACTTTTCAAGTGAAAAAAGCTACATTGTAATATGAATCTAAGAAAAAGAACCTTAAAAAACCATAAAAGTAGACAATATCAGATCGGTTATATACATGTAATTTGTATCCAGCTTTTTAATTATATTTTGGATTTTCTTCTTGTTTTTGCTTACCTTGAATATGAATATCTTTTACTTCCACGGTACATTCACCCATGATTTCTTCATCGCATTGTAGGTGTAAATCATCTCCCAACATCGTATTACTCCCACCTTCTGTCTTAATTGTTGTCTCAAAGCCACTGGAGTCAGACAGACGCACTGGATTTATTGGATGATTCTGGCAATTGTAACAAACCCATTTTCCTGTTTGCGGAAAACATGAAATGTGATTGTTGGCAGGTTTTCAAGAAAGCAGAAAGAGGAGGTGCAGGTAAGGAGGAGGAGGAGGAAGAGGAGAAAGAGCAGGAGGTCAGGGCGTGGATTTAGGGGGCATGGATTGAGTGGATAACAACCCCCTCTTGGTGAAGCAAAAAGTGAAAAATAAGATGAAAAAGATTGTGAATATTTTGGCAGAAATAAAGGCAAAAACTCTGGACAGCTACCTCATTGTCATTTCTACATGTAGTTTGGCATCGCCAGACAGTATTTCTGGTGTAACAGTTCATTATTGTCTAAAAAGAACTAGTAGTAATTGCTAGTTCTTTTTAGACAATAACTACAACCAGAGTAAACTGTGAAAATTGCTGGCAGGTATTTCAATCCTAGCTGCTTTTTCTGAAAATCACTTAGGGCATTATTCCATGCACCCCTTCAAATATTACAAAGGAAAACAATTCTTACCAATCGGCATTGTGGCGAGAGGGGGTACATGGCACTGCATATGATACCCCTTGTCACAGGCATCGCAGAACAATAAACTACTCTGCAAAAGAAATAGTTTCCACACTGTTAGTAAAATTAATAGCAAAATAAAATGAATACTTGACGTTATAAGGTCAGGACTTGATTTGGGGTTCAGTGATTTGATGTACGCCGACGACACAGTTGTGTATTTCACCGCTAGAGATGCCCAAGAAATTAGCAGAACTCTGACCAATGAACTGGCCAAGGTTAACGAGTGGCTCATGCACAACAGTCTTTTTATCCACCAGGGCAAAACAGAATGTGTTTTATTTGGTACTGGCCCTAGACTAGCTAATGCTAATTTCAATGTCAAATTAGATGGCAAAGAACTAACGCGAGTTGCCGAGTTTAAGTATTTAGGTGTGATTTTAGATGAGTCGCTTACCTGGAACGCGCACGTAAATTACTTACTAAGTAAAGTAAGTAAGAGAATAGGAATTCTTGGCCGCACCAGGAGGAACATTAGCATGTATACTGCTAATACAATCTACAAATCATTTATTCTCCCTGTAATTGACTACTGCGATTCCGTTTGGAACTGTTGTGGACTTTCGAATGCTCATAGGATAGAGAGGTTGCAGAGACGCGCGGCACGGATAATCATGCAAACTGACAGCAGTGACGATGCGCTAGATCATCTTGGTTATGTTTCCCTGGAGTTAAGACGCGAGACCCATGTACTTAAACTAGTTAAGAAGTGTTTAAATAAGCGCTGCCCGCAATTTTTAATGGACTATTTTTATTTTAATAGAGACGTTTTACCTAGAAGGACGCGGCAAAGCGATCGTCTCCGTCTACCCACCATTAAATTAGAGGGCACAAAAAAGGCTTTTTATTATCATGGTTGTACAGTTTTTAATCGTAATTTGTAACTTTTTAATCGTAATTTTTAGCGTTTTTTTAGAAACCGTATTCTACATTGTGATCATATTTTTAACTTTCTTATTTCATATTAGTAATTACTATTGTTATTTATATATTAGTTTTTATTATCTAGGGCCTCTAATGATAACAGTTGTTTTAACTGAAGGAGTTACCCTAGTCAAATAAAAGTATCTTCTTCTTCTTCTTCACTAAAATTTGGCCACAGAACCTCTCACCATTCATCAGAGAGATGCTTAAAATAATTATATCCCCACACGGTTAACCCCACCCAAGCGCACTTGGGGATGGAACATTATATTTTAGGGGGGAAGGGGGGCAGGTTTGGGCAATTTCCAAAAAAAATTCCTGCACAGCAAAATCTGCTGAAAAAAAAATTGTGCAAGGGGAGCCATGATGAAAACATAATTGAGCAAGCACTTTCTATTTAAACCAGGTCCTATTTGTGCATTAATATAATATCAAAAAAAGTCATGCACAACCTGTAAGCGAGAAAATATTATTCGTGCATGTCCCAGAAAGTTGCTCAACCCCAACAACTCCAAAAAATAATGGTCCAACCCTTTAACTTCTAGTTGATAAAGGTTAAATCAGGTAACCACCATGGCAAGCTTACGAAGCAGATGTTTTGAGTGTTAAAGGGGGTAAGTTTCAAAAGAAACTGTGGTGCTGCATCGGTGGGGAGTATTACAAGGTATAAAGCTGACGCTTCGAGCGTTAGCCCTTCGTCAGAGGGCTGCAACAAAGGGCTAACGCTCGAAACATCAGCGTTCAAATCTCCTTATGGTGGGCAATTCACATTATCAACTCAGTTGATAAAATCAAATTGTTTTGAGTGTTATCCTTACTTCAGAATAAAGACAGTGGTAACCCATTTACAGTTATACACCTGGGTAAAGAGAGAGAGTGTGTGAGTTGAATCCTTAATTGCCAAGGTACAGAGCACAATCACCTGATCAAGTGCTCTCTGGAATTCACCACAATAATCACGATGCCGCCATACCTCCCAAGAGGATAGCATTAAATACTTAATGTACTTATTAACAAAGAGCGAGGTCTTTATGAGAAAATCTCATACCGAGACATCATACAAGTACATATAACCTTGCTATCGCTTGGTCAATATGGTAAGGCCAAAGTTTGATATTTTCCCATAGAGACTGACCATCCAAGGTTAGTAAGTTGTTTATTACATGTACATGGCTCGCTATTGGCCCATGGGCATTACAAGAGAATAATGCCTAGAATTAGCCAATCACAGTGTGCATTGTCTCAGTTACAACACAATAAGCCACATAATAACTTGAATGTATTATTAAATTCTCAACCTCGGATAATGCAATTCTTGGTTTCTGATTGGTTCACTAGATCTCGGTTACCAGCCATTATACCTGCGTTTGACCTTATATGGAAATGAATGCGGCAAATGTTGCTCAGCATAAAATTATCAGCATTTCATTTTGGCACCCGGAAGTCACATCACTTTCCGGTCGTTTTCTTAGACTTCAATAAAATTTAGCAAAACTGAAGGTTGAGAATTTAATAAAACAATAATCCATTCGTGCTTGTTGGATATGAGATTGGTTATAGCCAACTCGGCCTTACAGGCCTCGTTAGCTATTTACCATCTCGTATCCAACGCACACTCATGGAATAATTGTTAAATATTCAAGACAGACTTACAGGATCTCCACTGTCATTACATATTATACAGGCTTTACAGTCTATGCATTGCCATGCACTAGCATCAGACGTGATTCTGTGAACAAGCTCTGGGGAATAATTCATACAGCTTGGGTGTGCTAAAAATTAACAAAAAATAAAAAAAAAAACAACAAGAAAAATCAAATCAATGAATATTATACATCTGTGAAAGTATCACTACACGGTCGCATCGTATTCTAATAAACCTGGTAGTCACAGCTAATACATTAAGTTTATGGAATCCAAGGAGCAATACAGACAAATACTTCCTCATCACCGACTTTTATCAAGTCAGACAAAATTGTACACACATGTAAATCACATAGGTTTTCATGGTTTATAAAGAACTTAAAAATCCAAAACTTTTCTTCAGGTCCAACAAAACTTAGTACATGTAAGTACCTACTGGTACAATTTTAAATACCGTTGACATACATACCAAGCGACTTGTATGAAAAAACATGAACAATGCTGTCTTGTTTACTAGAAGCATGGGTACCTTTGTTGCCACAATCCCTGCATATCAGAAGATCTTCTGGCTCTCCTCGTCTGTTTGATGCTGCAGTTTGGAGACAGAAGTCGCAAACTTGGTCGCAAGCAGGAATTTCTCTCTCAGGGCTCTGAAATCATATACATGTATGAAAGTAAGTACTTCACGGCTAATAGAACCTGACGTTTTGATGATGATGACGATGATTATAATGCCCAGGATGACGATTCATTCGACAAAGATGATTTGGACAAAGCTAGTGTTGAGCAGTTGGCATAAATTTTTTAACCTAAATCAATGATAGACAAGGGTGATTACTAACAATTTAATTTAAGTTATATTGCATTTCCAATAAGAGCTCTGTTTATTGTTACACACATGTAGTGTTACTCATTAAAGTAGCATTCTTTAAGACGCTAAATGGATTTAAGATCATTATTCGCTGTTTAACAGAACAATCAATTAATTTGATCATTCAAGTTAGTATAATAAACGGAGCACTGATGTGTACAGAGGATTAGACCTCTATAACAACACGGATTAAATGTAATAACAATTTTGATCTTGGTTCAAAATTTATTAATTGTCCACCAATAAAATAAGATACATTTTATATGTTAGCACCAAACACATAATGGCAAACACAAGATCGTAATTAATGCGTGACGCGGAAATAAGCTTATGTAGATGTCCAAATTGTGTCCAACGACTGCAAAAGGCAAACAAACGCCTCCAAAAAAAGTTAACTACATTTGCCGTCTGCTTAGGGTAATGTTCACTCAGAAAACTGCAATCCCAGCTTGGAAATAAAGAAGAAACATCACCGAACAGTAACAATGTATCACGGTAGAAGGCAACGTTGGCCTTGAGTCGCACGCATCTAACACGAATCTACTTGTCCACATGCATACGATAATAGCAAGGGAACTTTTTCTAGCGAACAGCCATGCATGTTTCTCGAATGATACACACGAGTCTTCTGTACACTAGAAGGGCTTACCTCGGCGGATTCCAATAATCTATACATCCCCTCGCTTACAGACCAAACACGACCATGGTCTAAATCCTCCTTCAACGCGATTTTGATCCTGGCCTTCAGATTATGGTAATAGGGGTGACGAGCACTGATGAATTTCTCAATATCCACTGCGCTGACGCCGTAGCCACGATCAAGCGCTCGAATCGCTTCGCCCACCCATCGGGCGGCTCTCGAAACTTTACCGGCTCCGATGACTCTGTGCCAACCTGACGCATTGCGATAAGAAATTGCGCCTTTAAAAGACCTCTTCGTCACGATTCCGCTGGCGATGAGCGCGGCTAAATCTTCCTCTGTGTCCCGTTGATCGATTCCGTGACATTTATGCATAGTCCGACAGATTCGCTCCAAGTCGGGCCTCGATTTCCGACTTCGAAGCAAGTTGATACATTCCAGAATCCAGTTCATATACTTCGGACGCTTTTCGGCCATGTTGGGTACAGTCGGGTAATAGAGGAAGGAGAGTGAATGATTGTTCTTAGTTCCCGTGGGCCGGGAGGATTTCGTTCAGTGAGATAAACGCTGTGAGCGCTGCTCGTTTACATACCGACCCGACTTAATGGTAATTTTTCACGCAAAAACAAACCAAGCGCGCCGCCGCTGCGCCCGCGATTCTGGCCGACATGTATATCGGCTTTGCAACGCAACATATGCGTTGACAACAATGGCGGTGTAGATTTGACAGAGCTGTGCTACAACTTGGGTTCCATGACCAGCAAAGGCCTTGTATAAAATCAACATGGGTGCACAAGTCCGAAAATACTAGTTAACGACAGTGTTTTACCACGATAGCGCCTCAATATGTGGAAACATTAGGGATAACTTTTGAGCCCTCGAGTGTGCGATGAATTATGCATTTTTGTTCAGCTAGACCGTCTGGGAGACAACGTGACCAAAACAAAGACTCTGACAAAATGAAGTGGGCAGTATGATAAGCGAAGTAATCTACTTTTAAAATGGACAATTCTGAAGGTATTACTGGGTCGTCTGTGAAGAATCCTGAGGGATTGCATGAAGGTGACGGAGAATTACATCAGGCTGAGAAATATTTACAAGCTGGTGCGACTGAAGGTGCTTCTCTCAAGAACAGGACCAGGACGGCAAAGAAAGATGATGGAAAGGAGGTAGGTCCTTGCAAAATCTAGAGTTTACATTCTAATTTTATTAAAGCTTCTTGTGGTATCCCACTATTACGAAAAGAAAGTGAAAGACAAAAATAAAACGGGGGGAGGGGGGATGGGGAGGCATGGAGAGGAAGTTGGTTCATGTACATTTTACATAGTGCATCATGGATTAAAGTTGAATTTATGTAGTGCATTAGTAGCACCTGTAGGTTGCATTTCTGGGAGATCCCAAGCTGAACATTGACAGCGGTGTTCATCTGAGCTGCTTGCCAGCCTACAAGTGTATTCCAAATACTCTGAAAATTCATCCTGGCTTAAGTGAAAGTAAAGACATAAATGCACAAGGGAAACATTAACACTTTTTAGCTTGCATGTGTGTTAGCTTGCATGTGCTTTTAACATGTTGTATTACTGCATGTTCTTGATTAAATGCCAGATTCTGAATAAATGCAGGACAAAGTTTAAGTAATCTAACTGTGCTTTTACTTGAGTTCAGGCATTTACATGAACACAACTTGATGCAACAGACTCTTACCAATTAATAGGTGTATCCTACAATTCTTGAGAGGGACTGTGGCCAGGCTTATTTAATTATGTACATATAGCAGCTACTGAACATTGCTGTAGCCAGCTCTACACTCCACTGAAAACCAAATTCTCCTTGACTTTTCTCTTAATATGGGAGATTACTCTTAGTGCAAAAATGTATCATTTTTCACACGATTAAGGTGGCTAAAACCCGTTTCCAGCAGTTAGAGTTTGATGGGTAATTATAACCACTCTTTATCACTTGATGCTACAATCATGGTATCAAAAAACAGCCCAATCATTGGTGAACATGTTATCATTTTCATGATGCAAGAGATTACCATAGCAACAGTACATGACCTGCTAAAGACACCCTTAATTACAGTTTTAGGGACTTATAAATCAAAAATGGCCCAGTGAAATTTTTAAGATGCAACTTTTGGCAAAGTTTTAAAAACGTCTGTATATAGGGTTCAGAGCCTCTTTAAAGTTTTGAAAGTTTAAAGCATATTAAATTGATAAATATGTTGCCCATGCAATGATTCAAATACATTGTACAGGAAATGCATTTATTTTGCATGGTAAAATTTCTATATGAAGCCTTAAACTTAATCGTTACCACACTGGCAAATTACTAATACATATAATACAATTGATTTTTTGTGACTGTGTGATGCATTGCAGGAAAGTGGAATTTTAAATGAGGAACAGAAAAAACAGCACTCTGAAAAAACATTAAAGGAACTGGAGTCTCACTTTATTGTGCTGAGTGACAAACTCAAGGTGTGTACAAGTATTCTCTTTCCCAGAGATGACAATCGTTTTGCCTGACACCTGTATGTATAATACCTAGGTTACGAGTTTTCAGTTCTAAAACAATATTTGTTTCTTAAATTGTAGTGTCTCCAGTTAGCACAGCAGTGCTAAATACCATAAAGTGATTTTTTTTAGTAATTACGTACCACTTGCAGATTGCAATCTAAAATTACACACAAGTGTTTTTTATTCAATTGTTTTGTACACTTTTTTTAGGATCCAAAAAAGTGCTTAGATGCTCCTTTTTACTGTGAGGTGTGTGAAGTGAAACTGGCAAATATTACCAAATGTTGGTCTCATGTTAGAACCAAGGGTCACAGGAGAGCATTGAAGGTTTGAGATATACTGTATTCTTGAATCATGCGTAGTCTTACAAGTTACACTACATTGCACATGTAGGTTGATGTACGTAAGTCACAACCTGCAGGGCTTTCAATTAGGGCTCTGACCCTTAACTAAGGTCTGCAACATTTGAGTAGTTTGATGCGCACTTGATGTTGCGGGTGAACTGGACTATAGTTGATACTCAAAAGGTAACAAGTTTGTTGTGAAGATCAAGACTACAGGTGACTCAAAACTCAAAGTGCATATGACCCGAAAAATAAGTCATTTTAAAAATACGCTTATTTAAAAGACTTTTCAAAATAGAGTGAAATGGCACTTTTCTTTTTGTGATATCTTCTTTTGTTCCAGAGATATTAAAGTTTTCCTCTTATACAAATTAGGTCATTGATGACATCTCTGCTTGTGCAGGTACAGTGGTGCGACGCAAAGTCAAGAATATCTCTGCCAATAATGAAGCAATGCGATTTTAAATTTGGCAGAGATGTTGCACCCTACGAAATATACCAGATGGTGTAGATTTTGATATTGGTCTGGCAACATGCTCAGTTCCAGTCTGTTTACTTTTCAAAATCAAATAATACCATTTGTAGCTACATGGGGCAAAATATACGGTTTAAAAATGTTCAAGAGAAGACCCAGTGGAAGGTGGGTCTGTCATACATGTACATGTATGTCTTAGATAGGAGCAGGTATTTGGCTCTGTTGACTCGCAAATGGCAATATTTGACTTTGAAGGGGAAGGAGACTGGAACCGAGCATGTTGCCATAGCAACATCAAAATGGGTAAACGGGGGGTAACCCTGTGATGGATTAGCATCCCCTCCATGGGGAATGGAAAGTTACTTGGTTGCTTCCTGCTACAGAAACTGGGATAAGCTCCAGCCTGATGGGCCACTTGGCTCATATGCAGACTTACATGTAACCTTACCTACATGTAAGATTAACGATGCCATCAGTCCTGTTGTTTATTGTTTAGACCAAAGGAAAGGTCCTGTCCCTATCAAAAGTTGTCCCACCTTCAGCACATCAAACTTTAGCGCTGAGCAAGCTTCTGGATTCAGTTTTTTTGGAGCATGGTCTATGTCCTGTGAGGGATTTACCAACCAGACAAAACGTTGCCGAGGATGTTGGCAAGTTAGTGCGCACCAAGTTTCCAGGTGGGGTAGATCTTTTATTTAATTTAGTATGTAAGTGTATATTTATTCCTTAGGAACTGAGGTGCTGTGACCTCTCTCCCCCTCTTCTCTGTAACCACCTGATATACCAGTTTGTAAATTGATGATTCAGTTTAAATGCTCTCCTTCAAAGAAGCGTCCCCTTTCTAATAAGTGTTCCCCCTTGAATGTCATTTTTTCAATAAGTACCCCGTCATAATAAACACCCATTGCGTAAGTGATAATATTATTTAAGACATTGACATAGAATAGACCTACTAGATAAGTCAATTATGCAGTCTGCTTTCTCAATCTGAACGTGCATGTATTACAGTGTACATGTATGTTCATGAAATATTGAAAATTCTGGTGCATATGGAATAATTATTCCAAAAAAAATGATGTCATAACTATGAGAGCTCCTTACAGTTCTTGAATTAATTAAAGTTCTTTATCACGTTCAGATTCATGTGTTCTAAAAGTACAATGTAGGAAGCATCACATCCCTTATAAGAGCACCCTTTCCAATAAGTGCCCGCTCTTGACCTACTAAAAGTAAATTTGTGTCCTGGGTTGGGTTGTCTGAAAGCCAGTTAATGCTAAGCCAGGATTAAAAGTTAACTGAAGGCTAAATTTCTCTTGTATAAAAGTGTTTTTCACAACTTATAGAAAGTTTTACAGGGCCATCCGTAAAACGCTGTTAATGGAGCGTGACGCCCTGGTTTGCCGTGACATAACGTGACTCGTACGGTAAAACAACGTACACCTGTAGCAGTTTAATAGTACGTGAACGAACCTTTGTAATCTTTGTTATGTTGCCCTTGGATGGCCTCTAGCTAAACGTGTGGCAATAGCATGTTGCAATAACGTCTAGTTACACTTTCTTTCGGCCGTATTTAGTGGTTAAAGTAGTGAATCCTTCCTTTATGTCCTAAATATATATTACGTAGTGTCCTGCCCTGCCATGGTACAGGTTTATCCATTGGTTGTAGTCACAGGCTCTGTCTAGCTATAAAAGTCCCTGTTCAAGGTCCATAGTCATATTTTCTTAGCTGTGCCTGAGCTACTACTCACATTTTAAGTGAATTTGTATTTCAATTCCCTCCCTCCCTCCCTTTGGGGGTTTTGTTCTTGTGTTATATTCAATAAACCGGGGTCACCTCTCTCAGCTTTGGTTCGGTTAAGTCTCCACAGCGACTTCCCCAAGCCTCGCTTTGTATTTGTTTATGTTCTCAGTTTTATGTCCTTCGACCTAGCTGCCAATACTCTTGTCCGATCCAGCACTGCTGGGGAGATAAGTGAGGCTTCATCGGTCGGCGTTTCGTATACCTTTGCGCGTTGCTGGCTTTAGGTTCGAGCCGTTTTTGCTTCACTGTAGCGCGTGGCCGGCCTAAGCTTCAGCTCGTAGCGCTCCTAGATGTTATCTGTCATGGCGCGTTGCTGCTTTGCAGCTCGTAGTGCCTTTTAATTGTCACGCTATGGGAAGTTGTCTGTCATCCCAACCACTGAGCGGTGTTCCCCCTAATTACGCCAAACGTGTCTTTGTTCTTTATTAATTAGGTCTTACTGTAACTAAGTTAGTTAAGCGGAACTGGGACATTAATTTTGTATAGTTTGAGATTACATGTACATGTATTCAAACCCCAAAACGGAAGGCCAAACAATACAAACAGAAAACATTTCCACAAAGTTACAAAACTCAAAGCACAGTTCATGCTAGTCCTGGGTTAGCTTATTTAGGTTTTGAACAACCCGTCCCTGGACACTAAATCCAATCATTACAGCAAATGTGGATGCAAAATTAATGTAATATGGGTATTTGCAGTACAAGTCAAACATTTTTCTGAACATTGTTGCATTCTGATTATCTTGTAACAGAATGTTCAGTCCATGTTTATGGATCCTCCCTCACTGGGTTTGGTCTGAAGGATAGTGACGTCAATCTCGATCTTGCCATTCCAGATGAGGTACAGAACTGTTCAGAGAAATTTTGCTGATTTAGTGGTAACACTAATTTATTGATTATGCTGTCGGTCTTATTGTCTGTGTTCAATGACAGGTAAATGTGCCCCATGTTCTGTTGTCAATTTTGGATTTGCTTCAAAATGATGGTAAGATAATTCAGGGTAGTTTTTGCTGTCATATCTTCCCAATGTTAATTTTTTCAAGTTATGATGAGTAGGTTGGTAAAGTTAGCCAAAGGGCTGATGCGGCCTACTTAGACAGTTAGACACACCTGTCAAATGAACGTCTTGCTGACAGATGTAATGCTAGCGCATGGTTACCATACTTTTACTATATAACTACCTGCTACCTGTACAATGGACATGTATCTGTTAATAAACTTTTACCAACATGTACTTTTTTATTTGAATGTTTATTTTAGAGCATTACTGTGATGTGAAAAGTGAATTTGATGCTAAGGTGCCACAAATATTATTCAAACATCTCTCAAGGTTTGTTGATTATCTAATTGTAATTTACACTGAGATTAGAGGTCATAAAACGGTAAAAACGAATGACAAAATCCGATGTTTCGGAGTAGTCATGACTCCATTATCAAGGAAAAAATAAATAAGATCATGCAAATTACAGCATTTAAAGCGATTTTGGCACAAATAATTTTTGTTCGAATGGAGTCTGATTGCACGTTGAGGTTTGGCTTTAGAGGTCTTATAAAATCATTGCGTACTCTATGCAGTCAAATTTGTTTCTGCTTAGTGTACAAAATGCTTTTTATAAGAGCTTTAAAGCCAAATCTCAACGTGCAATCAGACTCCAATCGTGCGAGAGTATTTTTATAATCTTCACACCCTTTTGAGTTAATTCTTCGTGCCAGAATCACGTTAAATGCTGTGATTTGCATGATCTTATTTATATTTTCCTTGATATTGGAGTCATGACTTCTCCAAAATGTTGGATTTCATCGTTCATTTTTACAGTTTTATGCCTTAAGAAATCTTTTTTGAGATTAGAAGTATGTTTAATTCGCTAAAGTGCCACTATTACGAAAATCGCATCCTTCAAATCTGAGCCATTTTAAGACATAAACAAGTAGTCTGTACGAGAGTAAAAATTCTCTTTACTGTTTTCAAATACATGTATCTCTTTTTGTAACAGAGATATTCAAGTTTTTAAAATATGCAAATTAGCCAAGTGATGACATCATACACTCAACTGCATTTTGATCAAATATGATAAACAAGGATATCTCAGTCAATTTGTATAATAAATGTTTGAATGTTTACAGCAAGACTCTACTGGAGGTGCTCTGCAATATTATTGTTACCATGGCAACATACTAGGTTCCAGACCTCCACAATATTAAAGACTTTTCTGACCACTTTTTAGGGTTCCATAGTGATATTTGCCATTGATGCCTCATCTGCATTATGCAGCAATTAATTAATATTGTTCAGCAAGATTAATATTGTTCATTAAATTTGTCATTACACAGCTTTTGACTGTTTCCATAGAAACAGTCTGTATGGCAAAATCCTGACAAAGGAAGAACCAATCAGATGCTCAGATTACATACATGTGGAGACTACATACATTTGTATACCTTGCCTAACACAATTATAACAACTTTTTTACCTTGCAGTGGTCTGGTTTGCGAGCTTAGTCCTGGAAATATAACAGTGAGTACAAATTAAAATACATTTACCCTAATTAATGCTACATAATTCTCAATGGTCTTATCTGCTTTTGGCTTTTGACCAAATAAGGGTTGGATACCGTTTAGTTGAATCAATGGTGGTACTCGTCTTTGTTTATCCTTCATTCAGTGTTTACCTCTGGGGTATGTGTATACATGTAACTCATAACTAATTTGAAAACGTCTTCAGTTATTTACACATACTGTACAGTATTATTTTGAATTTGTTGAGTTTAATTACTTATTCTGTGTGATTGCATATTAACTAGGCATCCAAAACTAGTTTGTTGTTGAAGAAGTACGGTGATTTTGATCCTCGGGTGAGAACACTGGTTGTTGCACTGAGATACTGGGCAAGGGTAAGTACAAGTCAAACATTAGATTTTTTTTTTTTTTTTGTGGGAAGCACTGTAGCCAAGTGGTTAATGCATTTGACTTCATACCAAGCAGTCTTATTTAGGGCCTTGCTGAACTATCTTATGCCTCTCTCCATCCGTGTGTATCAGTGTGAATCAAATTTACACAATCATACTGGTGCCGACAGGTTCTCTAATATTATGAGGTAGTTTATTGTTTCCCCATTTATACTTGTGTTTGATTGTTTATTTGCAAATTTTGAAGTGACTTTCAAATAACTGAAAACACTGTTGAAACATTGTGAAATGCTATTAATTATTTTTTGTGTGTGTATTAGATTTGTATCATTGATTGTCAATCAGAGGGAGGCTTGCCAGGGTACTCGCTGGCTCTGATGGTGATTCAGTTCCTACAGGAGATAAAACTCCCAGTTCTGCCAAGATGGAAGCCAACTGAAGTAAGCATGTAAACCCGAAAGGGTGACGGAGGGCGGGGAGAATGGGGCGAGGTCACTTTTCCTCGCCCCATTCTCCATGCCCTCTGTCGCCCTTTTGTGTTTTCCCATGGGCCTACAACAACAAGTGAGCCTGCTCGCAGGCTATGTTTACTGTTGCTAATGTACATTATTATTACATCTTGCCAGGCTATTGAAAAGGACAGTCCAGGCGCTTCAAAACCCTTTGTTAGTGTTAACAAAGAGAATACAGGAAGTTTGTGGTTTCAGCTCTTTAGGTAAGCAGAGTTATAAATACTGTTTGCTACAAGTTTACAACTTATTATGTGCAAGTCACAATACATGTAATAGGCGCCCTCTAGGTGTACATTTAAGTGTTGTGTGTGCTATTAAATTGAATTTTGCTTCTTTGCAATGTTGGATCATTATTGAAGGCTTTGCTCTGATGTCAGAATGTTCTCAAAATGAAGTGGATTTCCCCCCAGGTTTTACTGTGTTGACTTTGATATTCCGAACTTGGTGATTTCCATCAAAGACCCAATGCCTGTTTCACGAGAGAAGAGGAAATGGGGCCACCGTAGAGTAGCAATTGAAGGTGAGATTATTGATAACACCCCTTCCCTTTTCAGTCAGCAGGCAGAGATATTTGCCAACTGTGGATCGCTTTTTTATAGTTCCCAGAGCCACTCTAACAGAAAATAATGTACCTTGGCGGTCCAGGTTTGTGCCTTGGCTGGTGACATTGTGTTGTGTTCTTGGGCAAGACACTCTACTCTCGTAGTGCCTCTTTCCACCCAGGTGTACAAATCAAGGCTGTCAGTAAGCTTTGAGTCACCTGTAGCCTTGTTCTCCACACTTGTAGCAAACTTGTTACTTTGTGGGTGAATTCAATCTGCAACAGACAATTTCACTTGTAGCATCAAGGGAAAATCAAGCATACTCAGCTGTAACAGGTGTTACGAGTTACGGCCCTTAATGGCAGTCTAGCAAATTTAATGCTGGGGGTGACCTTACAATAGACTACATGTAGCATCCCTTCCAGGGGAGGGGGGAGTAGAAATACCGGTACTCCTAGTCACTTCATGCTTCAGAAGTTAACAGGATAAGCTCCAATCCAATGGGCCACTTGGCTTGTATGTGTACATGTACATTTACAGTTGTATTCAAGCTTTACCTTCTACCGTAACCTATAAAAAGGATTATGGGATTCAAGATTTCCTATTAATTTATACATTATGCATGTTTGCATGTAAATTGTCGCTCTGCAGATCCCTTCTCTTCCAAACGGAATGTTGCTTGTTCACTAAGTAGTGACACAGGTATGTTACTTTATAATGTGATTAGATGTATTATTGATCCTTGGGATTGTTTTCATCCAACTTTCCTTAGCTACCACTCTGTTATATATTCACTGCACAGATATGGTGTAAAATAACAAACCATACTACTCAGTATTTTATTTGATTTTGTACACATTTTCCCCTAATCAATTGGCATGTACATGTATGAACACCTGTACAGGCCTTCAAGAGCTAATTATTTTGTGTCTAGATCAATTATCTTTATCTTATAGCTGTTCATTGATAAAATATTTGGAAAAAATCTTTTAACTACCAATGTAATAGACCATTTCCAAGTTACCTTGTGTTTCTGTTTCAAACGACTTCTCATGCAAAACCTTTCATATGAAAATGAGTTTGATTTGCATGAAAATAAATCTGTTAGGGGAATACATTTTCATGGCAATGGTTTCACGCAAAGACTCGTTTTTACCCAGGGGTAAAAGGCAACTCAGAAATAGCCGGGTGTATAAAACTCTCAAGGAAAACGAAAGAAGTTTGAGTTTGCAATCATTTGAAATGATAGTGTTTTGTCTTATTTTGGCCATTTACAAAATTACCTTTAAACTGAAGGAAACTTGGAAATAGTAGTTTACTAAGATAGAAAAACACCAAAGAGATAGTAATAAAACCATAAAAATACAAGGATGGTTAAAGTGCACCTAACCCCAAAATATTTTTTTCGCTAAAACTAATCTTTGCACCTGTTGGATACGCATAGCAGCCATTTTTTCCATTTTCTAACAAATTCTACCTTTTTATGGGCTTGAAAACATGCGTATCTTTTGTTCATGACCGAGTCAGAAGGGGAGTGGGTCTACTCCTGATTTGACGTCACAATCTACTTTGCATGCATGTTTACAAAGAGTTTAATGCAATGTAAATCAGTTTGTGACGTCAAATCAGGAATTTGAACAGGTGCAAAGATTCATTTTAGCGAAAAAAATATTTTGGGGTTAAGTGCACTTTAAGGATGGAGAAGATTAACACAGATTGCAAATGACAAGCTTGAAAAATGTAGCCTAAATTTTTCAAGATGCACAAACCATTGCGTAGCTCATCTAATGAGTAGATATCATTAATTTGGAACTGCATGTTTTTTTATTTTCAGTTTTTGACTACTTCTTTACTTGCTGGATAAACAGTTTTCTGTATTTTAGTTCTTTGCCTAATACGGCACAGAATGGTAAGTGGAACAACACTGTACATGTATGTGGTACATTTATATTGTCCACTATGAGCAGTTTTTTTTTCTATGGCCCGTGGACGCCAAATAACACAGCTACTTAAACCTCCATGCTGGCAAGATGAATTAGGAAATTTTTAACATCTTGATTGTGCATGGCTTGAGACTGACGTAAATTTTTAATGAACTAGCCAATAAGGCCTACAGTTACAGTTTGGATTTTACTAGCCAAAACAATTATTAGCAAATTGAACTAGCCAAATTTTCCAGTCGTTGGGTTTGGTATATGATTTGTTTTCTGCTATGTCTCTCAACAGCTTACAAGATCTGGAAATGAAAATCTTAAAACTGTTTTTTATTTGAAAGGGTCTATTAAATATATGCCTTTTTTCATTTCCACTGTGTTAAGCTTTCACATTTGCAATTTCAAGTGACAACTATACTGCGTTCAATTTTCAGCAAATACTTTAAGAAAAACTGTTTTTCACAAGCCAAAGAGGCCTGCGGACAAAAGATAGTTGGCAAAGTTATTTTACTGATCTGTAACTAGTTGGTAGCCATTTGCCTTAAAGTGCCTATATCACCAAAATTTTTATTTTCCCATCTGATTCTATGTTTCATGCAATGAACTTCTGCGAAAAAATTTTTCGATTTGGATAAAAAGCGATCTTTTAATGAAGTTTTAAAAACCTGAAAATCCTATTTTCTTGCGGTCGACCCGTGCCGCTGATCACAGCATCGACATGCTCAGAATTGTGACGTAGATTCAGGAACGTGTGAGTTCAGGCTTGACTTATCCCACTTGTTTTACCTCTGTAAATTTAGCTTCGTAGTCCATGCAAAATGCTCCTTTCCAGCATTTTGTATGAGCTACTAACTTACATTTACAGAGGTAAAACAAGCGAGATGAGTCAAGCCTAAAGTCACGTGTTCCTTAATCTACGTCACAACTCATTCAAAACGAAGGGAAGACTGGTGCGAATGGTGGACCAAAATGGCGGCAAATTTGAACGATTTTAAAACTTCTAAAAAAGATTGCATTTTATCCAAATCGAAGAAGTTCATAGGGTGATATATAGAATCAGATAAGAAAATAAAAAATTTGACAATATGGGCACTTTAAGCTCTTGTTTTAAATATATCTTTAGGACCAGTCACGAAGGCAAAAAATGTCAAATCCGACATGACGCACAAGAAGAAACAGGAGGCTAAACATGTAACCGAGGAAGAGGCTATTTTTGAAATTGATGACTTAGACCCTACAACGAAACAAATGGAGTCTCTAGATCTCTCTAGCAATGATTGTGAAGATGGTACTGTGTCTCAAGGACAAAGTACACAAGATTCTCCAAGCTTGAAGAGCAGGGATCAAAGTGATGCAGTAAATGAGGTCGAAGCCAATTTGACTGCATCTGATGGGGAAGATGCTAGTGAATTTGTAACTACAAAAACAGCATCTGCTACTCAACAAACAGCTGCTACTCAAAAAAATGTCGAGTACAGGTTTGATGCTGTACTATTTACAGGAAACAACCGACCAGTTAAGACGTGTTGTTTCTGTAAGGAGGATGGGCATGTCAAGGAGCAGTGTCCAGATCTAAGGAAGCCAGCACTGTTTAGGCTGCCACCAATGACTACCCAATTCGGTCTGGTGTTGGATTTTGTTTGCAAGAAGTGTAGAGGTGTGTGAATCCACTTGTATTCTGTGTGAATGATATATGTACATTATGTAGAGTGTTTTCACTCACATGGCATGCTCGACTCCGGAGTGAGTGCTCCGGGTTCAAGCCCTGGCCAGGAACATTGTGTTGTGTTCTTGGGCAAGACACTTTACTTTCACAGTGCCTATCTCCACCCAGGTGTATAAATGGGTACCGGCAAATTTAATGCTGGGGATAACTAGCAATGGACTAGCATCCCATCCAGGGTGGAATAGAAATACTCCTAGTCGCTTCATGGTTCAGAAACCGGGATAAGCTCTGGCCTGATGGGCCACTTGGCCTGTATTCAGACTTCACCCTACATGCTCACTTGGCTACCAGCAATGAATAATTATGTATTGGAACAAAAGAAAGGTTTTACAAAAGAAAAGAGTTCAACTTCCACAGGATTGGTTTGATAGAAAAACATGGCTGGCATTTCATTGTTTGGAACACCAATATGGCTGCTGTGTCATCCTGTGAAAATGCTCCATTAATAAGCGCCATAATTAAATATTGCATACTGAGAGCCATGTAGAGCTGAAGCAATGCGACATGCATAAATCGGGAAATTGCAAAACTAGTATCACTAAATTGCTGAAATGGGATTTTCTTTATAAACACACAAATTTAAAACATAACCAACAAGTGCGTTTTTTGCTCTTGTCAATCATAATTACATTCACAACAATCAAGGAACCTCGGTTAAAAAGAAAAACAGAGACAAACAAAATCCAATCGCAATCCACAGATATGTGTTTCCCGAATGGTCATCTAAGATGAGTGACAGAAACCAAAAAAATGCGACCATTGATTGAGCGGCGTTTGCATCATTGACAGGCGCAATAATGGTCTTTTTGTTTTTTCAGCTGATTTTGAGTTTGCAGAATCAGAAGTTGCTTATAGAGAGAAAGTGTTGAAGAATTTAGAAGACTACATCCACCAGATATTTCCAGGTATGGTATGGCACGGTTATTATCATGCCGCATTTTGTTATTAGATAGAATTACTTCATGGCCTTTTTTCCCAAAGAAATAATTGTCTCTACATGAAGGTTCCATGTAATTCCTCTTACTTGCACATCTGCATGTAACAGTACATACAAAGTATAGCTGTGCAATAATTTATGAGCTTATTGTCTGGGAGAGAGGGTCAGACGGAAATTTTTAAACTGTAGCTCATGATCAAGTATGGACCAAATCTATAGAGAATGTTCCAATGTCACTGCATACATGAAGCAACTTCTGCTTTAAAAGCTCTGGGCTCAGTCTGTATTCTCGGCGCAAAAAGGTGTTCTGCTATATGCTCCCCGCCCCACCACCCCCACACCGCTTAATGTACAGACAAATCTTCTCTCTAGTAGTGTAAGTTTTCAGGTAAACAGACCGACCTCTCAAACTCAAATGGTTTTGAAATGACATAACTGGCAGTGTTTAACATATGTCATAGTAATATTTAGTAATCTTTAAAACCGGTTTACTGACTAGATTCATGTACCTGCAGCCTTAAAACCCATTGTAACGAGTGCTCTCTGATACATTATCAATCTTTGTGTCATCTCGTTTGAAGATGCAAGACTCTTCTTATTTGGCTCATCCAAGAATGGCTTCGGGTTCCGAAACAGCGACATTGACATCTGCATGACATTAAAGAATAAAGTAAAAGAGGAGGTGGACTGTGTTGACGTGATTATCGAACTCTCCAAACTGCTGAAGAAACATAAAGACTGTAGCAATGTGCTGGCCATTACAACAGCTAAAGTTCCCATTGTGAAGTTTTATCTTCGTAGCTGTAAACGCGAAGCTGACATAAGCCTTTACAACACGCTTGCGTTAGAGAACACCAAGATGCTTGCAACGTATGCCAAACTGGACGATCGTGTTGCATCTTTGGGTTATGCTGTGAAGGTGTTTGCAAAGGTAGGTTTAAGTTAGGGGAGAGATAATCTAGCCACACGAGCTGCAACAACACTGGTTGCCTCAAAGGAGGAGCCCCAAAGAATTCAACAATTTTAGTATCTTGTGACTGTGAGGCCATGGTCATGACGGCTGAACGTAATGGTAAACACTAAGGCTGATGGCCTTTGTGTCACTTTTCTCTTGCAGTCTCTCCCTATTGGGCGGGGGGGGGGGGACGGGAGGGGGGTTAGGAGACCTGCGACTAACGCTACGCATCTAATCCTGAGGGACTCAGAACAACTGCCAACCTCTGTATGTAACAGAAATTGAGTTAACTGCTGGCTTAGATTAACAAGGCTTCGAGCTCTGCTTCATGTTCAAGATATTTATATACTGCTTGGAGTGTCTGTGTGTGATGTGGGGAATGGGGCTTGTAACGCTACAATTTTGGTTTACTTACACCTCCCTAGCATTTGCGCTCTTGAATAGTTCCCCCCCCCCCCCCCCCCCTCAGATCAACAACCAAAACCATTGTAACACGAATATAACACGAGATGTTAGTCAGGTATGTAACACGAGATGTAACACGTTTGTTTTCGGTCATATTTTGTGTTCAGGTGTGTGACATTGGAGATGCTTCCAAGGGCAGCTTGTCATCATATGCATACATTCTCATGTTGCTTCACTACCTGCAGCAGTGTAAACCTCCAGTCATTCCAGTGCTCCAGTCCCTTCACACTGACACCAAGCCGCCTGAGAAGGTTGTCGATGGCTGGAACTGCTGGTTCCTTAGTGACCCGAAGAAAATTGTAAGCGGTAGAGCCTTAGTTATTCATTGTTATAGGGTAGTTTTTAGTATTAAGGTGGCTCAAAACAGTTTCCAGCAGTTAGACTTTGATGGGTCATATAACCACTCAAGGCTCCATTTCCGCTGCTCTCTTGAGCTCATTCTTTGTTCCTTTCCTGAACAGCATTTAGTAATAGAGCTTACAAAAAGCCTATGGCTTGACTAAGCTCCTTGCTGTAGACGGGGCTCGTTTTGTATATGCCATTAAATAAATGATTACTCTACTTTCTTTTGACAACCGTATAATTTGTTTTGTGTTTTCTTCTTATGTCTTCGTGTTATGAGTTTTATTTTTTGATGACAATAACCATGCGGTATTCTTACACGCGCTTTAAATTTTCAAGACATGTAATCTCTTGCAAGTATTGTACAAAAATTCAACCATTTTTAAAACGCTAAGTTCTTTAAAAAGAAAGGGGCAGACGCCTCCTCCCCTTCCTACACAGGCTCTAGTGTTTGGGTTTCACACTCAAGTGCTGCTTTCTGGCTTTTCTCTTTGGAGCGCGAGCGAGTTTACGAACAACGTGGGGTAAGGTGACCACCGTAGTAAAACTTGAACAAAAACGTTTCCTTCTTTTGTAGCAAAGCATGTGGAATCAAAAGGAAAAGAACACCCTTAATGCTGGTCTTCTGTGGCTTGGCTTTTTGAGGTATTACACTGAGGAGTTTGACTTCGAGCATGACATAGTATGTTGTAGAAGAACAAAGAAGCTGACCAAATTTGAAAAGATGTGGACCAAGCATGTATTTGCTATCGAAGGTAAGAGTTTGCTTCTTGCCATCCTTAAGAAATTTTCTGTCCACCAATTTTATTTTTATAACATTATTATTATTTGTCGTGTTGGTGAAGAGACCTTTTTATCGATACAGCGGCCATTTTGAATGTCATTGTTTTAAATAGCTATTATGGGATTCTTAGTTGAGGGGGGGGCAGATACATCCTAATTTGCCCCCCTCCCCCCCCCACTGAGCATAGTCAGAGCATATGCAGAGAGTAGAAAGGTCATGTCTTTATTTTTAGTTTACCGTTACTATGAAAGAATTTGAGCTTGTACACTGCTGATATTACTCAGACAAAAATCACTTAAATGGCGGCATGTTTAGGGACATGATTTGTTCCATTGTTGTTGTGTTTTTTGAAGAACAGTACAGGCGAACTACATGTCGCTTAAAATGCAGGCGGGACATTCTGCTCTCAGCCTTTCAACTGTATATATAATTCACTTCGTCTTTGCATAATTGATTTTCACAGACCCGTTTAATCTTGACCACAACTTGGGTGCTGGCGTGACAAGAAAAATGGCCAATTATATTTTGACGACCTTCATTAGAGGACGCGAAAGGTTCGGAATTCCACGATACGACATACTAGCAGAACACTCACAAAGGTTCTTCTTTGATGTGTACTACCTTACAGATGGCTACGAGGCTCCGGCTGACAGGAACTGTCGTGTTTGTGGCAAGATAGGGCACATCGCAAAAGATTGCCCACTTTCCAAGGCCAACCGAAGAGCTGAACAAAAGAAGGAGGAGGAGGAACGCAGATTGGGAAAGGAATCAGGGGGGATGGCCCAGACGCCTTTCAGTGTACGTCCAAGGTCCGCTTCTACTCCGAACAAACAGGGACAGGACAGGGATGCTGATCGAGGTACGCCTCTGTCAACAGCACAGCCCAAGAAAATTCCACCTCGCCAAGAAGCCAATGCCCCGAGTGTAAATCACTTATCTAGATCTCAACCAGAGTCACAAGTTGTTACATCTCCAGTGAAAAAGAGTGAGGGCAGCAAAATTGAAGACCGTACAGAAAATGGCCGTCAAACTGAGATACCTCAGGGAGAATCACCGGTCCAAAATCTTCAGGCGGTTGTGACCAGTGAGAACGTAGTTTCTGGTAGTCACGAGGCAATGCTAGATACAAAAAATACACAGTGGCAGTCCACACAAGCCACTTCATCCTCTGTCGTTAAGAATGCAACTGGTGTAATTAATACGATTGCTTCATGTGGTGATGTTGTTACTGAGCCACCAGGTGTTAGACCACTTGTGCACTTGCCAAGCCCTGTGAACAGTGGTGTTAGAACAGCCGTTGGAACAGTTGGAACAGCAACAGTGCAAGCCTCCCATGCAGGAGGCGTGAAACCACCTCCTGGATTACCTCCTGGGTTCTACACCCCTGATGGCACCCCACAGGTATCTCGTATGTCTGGTGAAGGACCACCACCTCTGATAGCGGGAAACATCCCACAGTCTCCTCCTGTAAACATGTCACCAGCTAGTATGTTCCAAGGGCATCCCATTGTCCTGGGATCTCCACCACAGCATCCGCCTGGCATGATCAGTCCCCAAAGTGGCCAAATGGTGGGTTCTCCAGTCCAACGCGACCAGTGGCTTCGGCAACAAGGTAGAGTGATGCTGAGTCCGCATTCCCCTCCTGTGAGGCCACTTGTTCCTTATCCTCTGTCACCTGAATTTCATCAACTACAGTCGCAGCAGTGGAGAGGTGCTTCTGAAGGTTTGCTTGTTGATACTCAAGGTTCACCGCTACGTGGACGTCAACGACTTGCAGAGCACAACCGCCAGATGCTTCCCCAGAGTCCTCCAAACATTTCCAGAACTGTCATGTGGCCGTTGCCACCAAACAGCCCGCATCATAATTTGGGCAGTTACCCAGACCCAGCCATACTCAGAGAACAGCACTTTCCTCTTCCGGGACATCATGCTCCATTTCCTGGCAACAATTCTCCCAGTGGAGCGCCGCAGCATGGTTCTTCTCCAGGACCTGCAGTTGGCTCACCTCATCAGATGCCACAGCTTCCGCACCAAGGAGCCCCAGCCATACTCAGAGAACACCACTTTCCTCTTCCGGGACATCATCTTCCATTTCCTGGCAGTGGTTCTCCCAGTGTAGCACCACAGCAGGCGCAGTTTCCTCATGGTACTCCTCCAGGACCTGCAGTTGGTTCACCCCAGCAGATGTCACAGCTTCCGCACCAAGGAGCCAATCCACCTCCCTTTGGAACCCACATGGTCAGTCCACCATATTGGCCATACTGGTTTTACTTCTAGTAATTGTTTGGTTGTTGTCGGTAGACGAGAGGTAGACGCGAAGACAGTCGTTAGGTCAGATGCCTTGCTGTAGAAGCATACATGTAGGCTTACCATGAATGCTAGGCTATGATTATTTAAGTAGAACGTTGGAGTATCGTCCTTGATGTTTTGAATTGCGAGGCAGGTAGATGCTAGTCTTGTACTTCCCATGGTTTCCATTGTAGTTATTTCAACGAGCTATTGACCGTTACGGAGAGCATTAGATGAACGTTTCGGCGTTGGTGCATTCGTTGTGAGTTTAAACCTTAAGTGACACATCTATACCGACCCGCATTAGAAGATCTCAATGTTAGGTAGTACTGTTGCCTCGCCATTTTTTGCGGTGATTTTGTAACTGTAAAGGACTGTATGGCTAATGTGGTGTGCTGGATGTTTAGACAGGAGAGCAGTTCTTCAGCTTCATGCGAGCAGTTGAAGAAGAATCGAAGAAAGATGCAGTTCTTCCAACGAAACTGATTTCAAATAAAGAGTCTGAGGTATGTCCTCCTCCACTTTTAAAGGAGCGTAGCGACGGTATTTGAGTTGTCTTGGCCACGTATGAGACTAGTTTTAATTGAAGGAAACCTGGAAATAGTAGTTTACTGCGATAGAAAAATGCCAATGAGATAATAATAAATCATAAAGGAGCAAGGATGGTTCAGAATCGAGAAGATTCACACGGATTACATACGGCTAAACCTTTCAAGATGCTCATCCGCAAACTATCTTTTCAAGAAATATAGTTTTTAATAAGTACGTTAGGCCTGGAAAAAAACACAGTAGTATGAAAGGAAACGAATTGTTTAAAAAAATACTTTTAGCACTGGACACGTAAAAAGCCTGCTAGTACAGCCTTAGTATTCCTCTTGTTCAGCTTGCAACATTGTACCATTCAGGTCAAAGCAGCATTTGCTGCCTTATTGTGTAGATTTTTGTTCTCTGATTGACAGTAATTTCACTATTAACCTATCTGTGTTTACTTCCTATTTCTAATGTCGCGTGTTTGCCATTTCACGCCAGTCAAAGGAATTGCAAATTACTCCGAAGAGTTTGAAAGTGGCCAAGACTCCTGAAGAACACAAGTTGTTATCCAAACTAAGTAAGGTGAAGAGCCTTTGGGAAGGCAGTGACACGCATGGGTCGCAGAGCAGTTGCCCAAATCCAGAAACAATCGACGAATTAGAGACCACTGAGGATGTTACTCTAGAGCAAAGAGGTTCTGTGGGACATTCTGTCTCGGATACAACATTGCCAGAAAAGACAGAAGCTTGGGCAAGTGTTTCTGAGACGGAAAACAAAAAAGATCACACGGAAGTAGTGCGGATGAGTCAAGGTGAACTAGATGAATCTGCAGGTGAAGCACCGAACGATACAGCTTCGTTGACAGAAAACAACAGTGCAGTGTCTTCTGAAACCGTTAGCAAGGAAGAACGTTCCTCTTCTTGTGGTCCAGTGGCTGAAGATGAGAATTTGGAAGACCAGTCTGGTAAATGTGACCAGGAGCACTCACAGAAAAGCGAACAACGGCCACCATCTGATGCCAAGGGGTCGATGGCGTCTGAAGAAGTCCCAAGGCAAAAGACTACTAGGCGTGGTGGTCGGGGTAGAAGACCCAAGGGTCCTGGCCCCAGGCAGAACGAGAATGCCTATAGTGGCAATAGAACCCCAGAGAAGCCGGAGAAGTCCACAGCTGGTAACGCAACTAAAGGCAAGAACACTCCCACACGAAGTCACCATCAGAAAGGTTACGATGACTTCAAAGATGGCGATCCGAATGCTGACAGAACTCCAGAGAAGCAGGAGAAGGCCTCAGGTGGTAACGCAACTAAAAGCAGAAACACTCCCACACGAAGTCACCATCAGAAAGGTTACGATGACTTCAAAGATGGCGGTCCGAATGCTGACAGAACCCCAGAGAAGCAGGAGAAGGCCTCAGGTGGTAACGCAACTAAAAGCAGAAACACTCCCACACGAAGTCACCATCAGAAAGGTTACGATGACTTCAAAGATGGCGATCCGAATACTGACAGAACCCCAGAGAAGCAGGAGAAGGCCACAGGTGGTAACGCAACTAAAAGCAGAAACACTCCCACACGAAGTCGCAATCCCAAAGGTAACGACGACTTCCGAGGGGATGTTCCGAAGGCGTCGCCTAAAAAACCTAGAGTTGAGCGCTCTGAAGGAAGCCAAGGTGACTCGCCGAGTGCTCGTGGTGGCGCCGAGTCCACGCCACGTCAGTTGACTAGAACTGTGGAAACAAGTGAGAAGGGCGGCGATGAAAAAGGAACACCAGATGCAAAGAAGCAAGACTCTGTTAAGAATACACGGACAGGGAACCCCGCCAATTCTCCCGGGGATTCTGGCAAAGGGGGGGCGCCCAACCGGGGACGTAGAAGACCCCGGTCCCGTACCAGTAAAGGTGCACCGGGCGACGAAAAGCAGGATACTAGAAACAGAAGCAACAGCACGCCAGAGAAACGGCCGCCAAAGAACCCATAAATTGTGTACTTAAGTCTCCAGAAACACGTCTTACTTAAAGTCCAAATGAAACGCGAGTGTTGTTATGACAACATTCATAGTAAATAGGTGTTTGTTCTTGTTCTTAGCCTGCGCTGTACACGGAATCTAACTGCTACTCAAAACGAACGTACTTACGATTTGTTTTGTATTTTTCGTCTAATTTTGTATTTCACTGTGGGAGATATTGTTCTTGTTCACTACAATAAGGGAAACGTAATCAAGAAGTGTACAAAGTCCAGTCTTTCCTTTTTTTAAATTTTTAGAGTATCTATTAAAGCGCTATTGTCGACATTAATTCCCTATTCAGGTCTTAGATTTCTGTAGTATTTGTGGAGATATTGTTAAACAACGCAAGGTCCTTTTTAGGCATCTTTTACATTAATTTAATTTAGCTGTGTTGGAGAATTCAGATGTTCTTGTAACATGTATTTCAAAGGGGTAGTAATTATTCGCGAGTCACCAGATTTAAAAGATACAATCTGTTTGTCAGGCGTTATGTTCCACACTAGCAAGCTGCGCTTGGTTCTTTACCACCCGCAGTCCGTCAAGAGAGCGGGAAAACGTACTGTGCAGCTTTCTGTGCTTCCTGCCAGCGGGGTCAAACAGTAATAGCAAATTGCAGAAACGTGAGAGGACTGGGACGAGTTTATCATATTGATTAGATTGACAATCTAAACATTTCAACTGAAATGTTACTGAATGAAACGTTACCGAGCTAAGTTTAAGAGGTTTCAATGGAAAATTGTTCAAATGGGAGCCTCGCAAAAGTTGCAAAATTCCATACAAATCCTTATAATTTTGTGGCTTGTCTACCCAATCCATATAAACTCTCTATTGTAGGTGATATGTGAAGAGCTACCATTTTGCCATTTTCCTCGTCTAAATACTTCTATTCTTGGTAAAGACTCTCAAATTTAGTTGATCTTTCATTTTAATCTTCTGTTTTCAAAAAAACGGAAAACAACCATATTCTTTCCCAGTCCTCTCACGTTTCTGCAATTGCCTATGCGGGTGAGAACGGCAGACTGCAGCCCAACAGTTTCTTCCGAAACTAACAACTTTGGTACAATGTAATATATATAATCATCTCAGCTTCCCTTTTTCAGCTATTCACCAGAATTAATCAGAGTCAAAGGGAACATGAAATATGTACGGTTATTTATTTCATTTCGGTACCGCGTGCTTTCGGCAACAAGTAACAATATTTCATATTTCCTGATAATGTTGAAAGAGCCTTAGTAAAGTGTTCAATGGCAATGTTTTAGGCCGTTCTCACGAAAGGGCCCAAGTATTTAAGTAGTAACTAGTTGCAAAAATGTTCTTTCCTTTTACAATCTTTTACACAAAGTCGACTATTTTGCTTTTATTTCGAAACGTTACGTGAAAAATTGAAACAAAAAGAATTGGGGCAAGCATCAGTCACTTTCTTGTCCTCATGCGTCATATGTAGGCCATGGAACGGTCTCGGCAGTTTGTTGTTTTGTTTTGTTAGTGCAAAGTATCCCCGTGTTATACGGTGTGACAAAGATGATAACATGGGCGCACACAGTACATTCAGTATTAGTTAAGGTCTGGGTCATTAGGCTGTAGAACATGTCTTCACGCCAATCACGTTCCCGGGCCCTGGGAACGAAGGCGGTCACGTGGGCTCATTTTCCGACTGCACAGCGAATAGTGAAGTCGAACCAGGTGGCATTGAGGATTCGTTAACACTTCTAGGACTTTGTTAATTGCCAGAGACAGTCGTAGAGTCTTTCATAGTCAGCTCTCGTATTAGCCGTCAACAGACCATTTATTTTCCTTATGTACATCACTTCAGATCTGCGAATTTGAGGGTATTTTAAAGGCTAAATAACAAGATTCGAGCCTTGAATTCTCCCGTCGTCAATTATAGGCTCGGTCGGAGGAATTGTAAAACGAAGCTTTATTTCTACGGTTAGGCCTACTGTCCACACTAATCCGTCACGAAAACGGAACTTTTCGAAAAAGGAATTTGAAAACGCTGGCTCTTCGTTTTCGTAAGGACGGAAATTGTTTTGAAAACAGAGCTTTTTGAAAGCGATGGCATCAGGATTGTCATGTGATTTCCCTGCCCGAGTTTTGCTCAAACACACATCCAAAATGAACGGTGATTGTTGCTTTTTCAAAGTGAGTGAAGGGATAATATTGTTTTCTTTTACATCGTTGTATGCCACGGAATAGTCAAATTAATCTTATAATCTACTATGTTCCTTGTCAAACAAGCTTTTTGAATAGGGTTTAATTATCGGCCTTGTTTACTTAATCAAATCATCTCGTGCCTCAATCACCAATTTAAACAATATTTCCGTTGCTAACGTGAGCGTTGAAGTGTTGCGCTTATACGTGTTGATCGTGAATGGCTACACGTCAGTTTGGAGGGCGAAAATTAACGACCAACGTTAAGAAATCCTCTAGGAAAAGTGACTGCCCATTTAGGGTAAACCGCGGACAAATCTCGGCCCAGAAACGGGATGTGGCAGAGTTTGAGGATTGCAGACACAGATCGTTCATTGAAAGAATGAAAGATGCATTCCACACAATTTCCTTTCGCTCAGAGCCAACAATCGGCGAAGAGGACTTGAAGAGATGCTACGATACGCAAATGCCTGGAAATGGTGAAGCCAGTTGTGGAACTGGTTACCCTGTGGTAGAAAAGAAACGACAGGAGATGATTCAAAATCTGGTACCTCATTGCTACGAACACATACAGAATTTCCACCATTACCGTAGCGATATGGAAAAGCTAAGCTCTGGCTGTAAGGTCTTGTACCTGTCTGCAGACAATGGGACTGGAAAGAGGGAGAGAGAGTTACGGCGAGTTTATGACCAAAATTCTGCCAGAACCGAACATTGCGGTCCACAAACTTGGCGGGGTTTTGTAAAGCCCAGACATTTTCAAATGCCACGCAAGCCAAAGACAACAATGGTAACTATGGTGCCAAAGAAAAGTTTTTCACCGTCGCAAAAAGTCGCGACTAAAAAGAATAGAAATCCCAGCAAGAACGACCAACCCCGAGATGACAACTCTAGAACGCTGTCAGAGGACAACGATTTCAAAAGTTGCTGTTCAGATTCTACCGAGTTCAATGTGAACAGTGCAGGAAATTTATCGTTTCAAATTGAAGAGAGTGTCCTTGGAAGCGATGAAATGCGTTCATCTAAGCTCGAACAAGCTACGTGCGATGATCAAACCACCGAGGCTCAGTGCAGTAGCCAGGTTAGCGACATATTTCCTAAACCTCCCGTGACAACTCCCAATGACACGTGCCGGAGATCATCTGTCCGTACCATGCTGTTCGAAAGTCGAGAGGAGCTTGTTAAGAACGATAGAAATTTGTTGTCGCCACGAAACACCACGAAAAGAGATTCTAGCCATAGCCCGCATTACCTAGGGCCATTTCATTCGCGGTTTCCCCACCTCAAACAGGCTCCGGAGTCGATAAGGTCTAATCAAATGCGACAGAAGAGAACTGGCGATGAAATGATTCCACCTTGGCAACAATATCGTGTTTTGTGCGATGCTTTTCGCCCTACTATGTCTCCTGAAACGTATTCACGCCAAAATGGATACAGAAAGCCGAAGTTTGCTACAGCAACAGAGCTGGAATATTACATCGATGTTGTGTCGGAAACGAACAGTGATTCTTCCATGTATTTGTCTTAACTCGGTTTCCATGGTAAATTCAGAGGCCGCCTTTACACTAAGGATTTCAACAAAAGCTTATGAATGATATATACCAAGCGTGCTTGTTTCTACTACAGACTGAGTAGGAATCGAGAAAAAGCGACATTAAAACATTGCAAGAACTTTAATTGGTATGTTATGTGAGTATCCTTGGAAATTCAGCGTTGATTAAAATGTGGGTCTTTTGCTTCACCTCTGAAACACACTTCGTGGGGTTGAAGGGAGAGAATCAATTTTTTTTCCCCGAGATTCTGTTGCTAGTACCAAGATTTTCTGGTTTCGTCCAGCGCGTCTGACGGGAAACGTCTGACGGAAAACGCGTGTGAACGAGACTGGGAGAGAGTTTCAAATTCCCAAATGCCCACGCATCCTTTTAGTCAGGTAGAAGTGACTAGCAAATACAGTTGAAGCTCTTCTTGCGATAACTCTCGTAAGCGAGCAGCTCTAGTTAAAACCACCTTTGTGAAACCCCGTTTGAACTGTGACTTTGTAATGAAAAGGTCTCGTAAGCAACCGTGACCACTTCTTGGATTACCCAACGGGAGTTTTCCTTTGTTTTTAAGCTCTTGTAAGCGACCACTCAGGGTCTTTAACATATAAATCAACATTTTAATGAAACTATGCACTGCGCTAATGGTTATTCTGGTCTAAAAAATTGAACGTAAAATTCAGCCATGTCTATATCAGATATAAAGACACTCATTAAACACCTTCCATTTCCTTACCATGCGGTCGCTTACGAGAGCTAATTCTTGAAAGCGACCAGCTCTAGTTACGAATTTCCGAGGTGATCGCTTACGAGAGCTCCGACTGTTATTTCTCTATGCAATGCATTGTCAAGCCCACAGTTGATGCGAATTTAGGAGATCACCAACTAAGAAATTTTTTTTTTATCAGTAACGACACAAACTTTCAGATCAGAAATGGTGAGGATGCAAAATTGAGTAACGGAAACAAACAAAATTCACTCTCAACCACTCCCATTGAACTTTCAATAAAATTATAACAATAGTTAATAGTTCTTTATTGAGTCTGTTCATTCAATGTGTCCTAAATATTGTTTTTATGTGTTCCTATAATACAGATTAATTATTGAGTTTTTATTTGCATTCAAACACAGCAAAAAGGTTTTGAAGGCCTTATCAGTTTCAGGCCATAATTATTACAAAGTCGAGACAACTTGTTCAAATTCCACCCACCCATCCCATATGATGTCAAATTTTCCACTCCAAAAACAATTGTTGATGTCAAACCATACAAAACATCAAGAGATTTCCTTCAAGATAAAGCGCGGCAGCAAAATAAATGCTCGTTTTCTCTTAAACGAACGTAAAGACCTATATTTTTTATTACATAACTAAAAAACAATAGGCCATTTTACAGTTGTGTGCTTAGTTACCTGGCTATGAATGCAAGCGAGACTGGAGGTGACCTTGCTTTGATACAGACCTTCAAGCATTTCTTATGTAAATGTCAACTAGTTAGCATGAGAACAACTTGATTTGCACAATAAAAGCAGAGAGGTCTGTATCAAAACAAGGTCAACTCCAGCCTCGCTGCTAGTCAGAGGCCAGGTCACTTTGCCAACAACTGTAAAATGGTCTATTGCGCGGAAGAAAAAATGTTATAACTAAAAGGGGGCACAAAACCTTAAGGGTGCAAATTATGACCTTGAAAAGAACGCTTGGAGATACGTTTTGACCCGATGTCGTTTAAAATTGTGTGAATATTCCATAAATTATATATTTCATTGTTCCATATGCTTGAAACTTTCTACCTATCAAGTTTATTATAACGTGAACCGATAAAATAGCACTCGTAATTAGGGATAAATGGGTAAATCAACCCATCATATCTCTTGGGAGAATATGGAGACCTATCTTTTATCTACTGTGAGCTGGATTATATTTCACCACAACCCTATCTATATTTTTGACAAATTCAGGTAAAAATAACTGCGGGTTTACGGAGCAAACCAGCTGGAAAGAGCCATTTAAAACGAAACTTCTCACTTCTCTAATTAAGGTGGCTGTAAACAGTTTCCAGTACTTTCCAAGACTTATATTTTGATTGGTCATTATAGCCACTATATAAATTGTGCCAAAATCGAAAATTTATGGCTCTAAGCCCCCTTAAAGGAATTTTTTTAAACTTTGCAAAAAGTTGCATCTTATCATGCTTACTACAATTTGATTATAAAAAATGCGGGTCGCGGAGCCCGTTTTTGAGTTATAAGCGCTTAATGCTAACATTAAGGGTGTTTTTAGCAGATCATATTGTTGCTATGGTAACCTTTTTCGCCGCAAAATCTACAGCAACTTGTTCAACAATGATTGGGCAGTTTTTTGATACCACGATTTTAACATCAACCGATACAGATATTACTATTGTTTAAGAATGTCACGTTTTATAATAAATTTTGGGAGATTTGGCGGATCAACCTGGTAGTGTAGTGGTATAAGAGGGATGTTAGGAAACAGAGGTTCCGGGTTCAGGTGGTTACTTGCGAATTTTCCTTTTTCTTTAATTTAGTAGAGAAAAATTCGTTTACAATTGTAAAAAATGTGTCGCGAAAATGGCAAAGACCGTTTACGAAAGGGAAATGCGCTTCGCCGATCTACTGCAGAACCTACGGAATTTTCAGAGAATGTAAAGAAATTCGACTGTGGGAAGAAATTTGCTCAAAACCTGAAGGTTAAGAGGTTGATTAGCCAATTCGATATTAAAACACGGGGTTCACAGAGCGCTCAAAGATAAATTAAAGAGTATTTAGTTACGACGTCTGCAACTTATTATATCAATAAAAGAACCAAAAATAGTTCGTCAATGATTGGGCGGTCATTTCGTTATTGTAGCATCAGCGGATAATCAAAGTGGTTGTTAGCCACTGAGCTCCGATAATGATTTATGAAAGGCTGAGAATGGAGTTTTTTATCAATTCATATATGTCCGAACGTAGTCGTTCGAAATTACATCGAGTTGTATTGTCAGTCTCCCGCTACTCCAGCTCCATTGAGTGACGAATGACTCCATTGTCAAACATCCAAACAGATCCACGAATGCACGAATGAGAAACACTTAAACAAATAAAATCAATAATTCACCTTCGCTTGAACGAGCTCAGCAACGACTTATTGGAAGGATAAGCCAGAACCAGCCATCGACTCGTAGGACTTTCGCGCGACTCTTTTTACATGAGCCTTCTGTTCTAACAACCCAGCGTTTTTGTCGAAAGCAAAGTGGCGCAGTGGACTAGATGATCGCCTGTCAAGCTTGAGGTTGTGCGTTTGAATCCTGTGGCACACTTTTTTTTCTTCTTAACGGATGTAAAAAAAAGTTCACCGAAACACAGCGTTTGCCTTTCCGATGCTTAAAAAAACATTTACCAAAACACAGCATTTCCTTTTAAGACGAAGATCTGAAGCACATCGATCGATCTCGAACTCAAAGTATGTTAACCGTTTATCACAAGTGTCAGACAGGATTGCGAAGGAAAAACGATGAAGACTTTCCCTTATAATCGAATCGAGGACGATGAACCTTGAAGTCTTTCCCTTATAATCGTATGTATTAATGCCTAAATGAGACTTGTGTCCTGGTGCTACGTTCAGGTTAATCATACAGGGCGCTACTTCCATTGAACAGCATTGAATTGGTTTAACAGCCGGCGAGAACTTCAAGCTAAAAAATATACGCTGTCGACCGTGCAGAAATGATCCACGAAAAAGATACAGATACAGATACAAAACACTTGGAGAATAAATCTTTTTTGACTTGGGTACCGCTTTATATACTGGTCAGCGGATGTAGAAAAAGATAACAGGAATCGATTGAAGGACGGTCGGAAGGAAGGAAGGATGTCTATTTCTCGAATAATGACTACGTCATTATCTGAGCTAAAACTTATTGGCCATGGCGCGGACTGTTATGTCCGCGTTTCAGTTCGCGCGCTAAATAATTATGTGCGCCTCGTTTTGGGGTGTGTTGGGAGACTGCCATTTTGGAAAGTCGCAGACTCATTAAATTGATCATGATGATATATCATACACGAGTAGTTTTATTAAATTGCAGAAATAATTTACACTGACCCATTGGAGTATTAGTGCTAGAAAGTGTTGGTAGAAACCTAACAACGTCAATAAGATATGGAATAATTGCACTATAAAGCCAACTTTGTAAAAAAAACACTGCTTACAAACAAGTGTGTCAACGCCTTATGACTATATATAATGGCTACTAGTGTTGAGACTCATTTAAAATCAAAGTACTTTGAAAACTTTCTGTGGTCTTCGTTCGTTAGCTACTGGCCTTAGCTGGGGCTCGTAAGAGGGCATTAAAAAAGCAATTTGTAAGACATGGCAAAGTCAGCTGATTAAACAAACTGGCAAGGCAAATGTAATTTAGTCCTGTTTGTTTCTCACCGGCGATAGAGCCTGTCACTATGACAATGTCCTCTTCCTGACAGGCTCTACTTAGAGCAATTTACACGATAAAACTAAAATAATTTAAGCAGGAGCGAAGATTAGTGAAAGACACGTTCGTTTGTGTTTTAATTACACCTCGCCAGTAAGCACAATATATCAACTCATTTGGAGTGAATCTCCCCTTTAAAAATTTAGAATACCCTTCAATGTTGTCATCAATTTTGTTTTAGCATAAAATTAAAGTTGTCATTCCAGTTGGAATGCCGTCAATAATTTTGGCAATCAACTGCTAAGGATAAATGTATTTACATAGGTTAAGGAAAGTCCTTTTTTAGCAAACACTAAGTAAACGAACAGCTTAGACAACTGAAAAGGTTCTTCCCATTCGAAAGTCTTCGCAGTTCAAGGAGAAATGCTCGAAAATGGCTGCTAACGCTTCCATCGATAATGACCCACTATTGCACACTTGTTTTCATTTACCAGATCCCTTCTTCCAACACGCTCAGCATCGCTACCAAAGCAATTTAATAACTGCTGTTATCAACGCCATCTTTGTGCCGTTTTCAGCGACAGCAAACTCTCTGGTGTTTCTAGCAATCTTGCTGAGTCCATCACTTCGTTCCGCGCCGTCATGCTTGTTGATAGCTTGCCTCGCGCTATCAGATTTCCTTGTCAGTGGCATCGTGCAACCTACTTACGTTGCCTATCGATTTAACGAAAACCTCCACGGCTATGTCAACTGTGCGGTAATGGTTCTCTACGCAAATGGTTTTTACATCTGCTACGGCGTCTCATTCATGACTCTTAGCGCAATAAGCTTTGAAAGGTATCTAGCTTTGAGACTACATCTTCGGTACGAAGGCCTGGTAACCGTGAAGCGGGTATCACTGGTCGCTACATTTATCTGGTTTCTTAACATTGCGTTAACCTCTCTTCAGTGGGCGCGCATCAATACAATCGCGCGAGGTGTACACTTGTTTTTTTGGTTTGCCTCCTTGTTTATCGCGGGAATTTCACAACTTAAGATACACCTCATTGTGCGCCGCCATTGCCATCAAATCCGGAAACAGCAGTGGGTTTCGTCGGGCAATCAAAACTTTCGAATGCAGGTAAAGCTCGCGGTCAGCGTTGCTTACATAGTGGGGATTTATTTCCTTTTTAATCTCCCCGTTTTGGTTGTGACAACGTATCACCAAATTGTGACTGGACACATAACCTCTTACGATTACTACAGTTGGAGCGAAACTGTGGCTTTTTTGAACTCGTTTTTCAATCCGTTAGTGTGTTGTTGGAGGAGTCAGGATATCAGGAAAGCTGTAAAGAAAATGCTCAGACATGGAGTCTGTAAAAAGGTTATTTCAGAAAACACTGAACCAAAGATGTAAAAAACAATTTATTTTACATACAGTTGAACCCTGCCGTACGGTCACTCGTTATTACGGCTACCATTTTTTTTCCCGTCGAAACGCCCATACATTTTCTCATAAGAAAACCCCGTTAAAGATGATTTCTAGTCCGTACTACGCAGTCTCAGCACCCTAATGTATAAACATTATAAGTTCTCACTCGATGGAATGCGAATCGATGTTATTCGTTACGAACTACTTACCTTGTCTTTGAGGCCTTTCAAATTCTTTTTCCTAAAGCTTCATTATTTTCTACAGCTGCGAAGTTGTTTCATCAAGCATGATATGAGAAAGAACGAAACATAAAGCTTCGACCTCTTCACACCCATAATGGCGGTTGTTTTGAAACTTTAAAATTTACTTCATGTAAGTATTTGCGAGATGTTTACATTTTTTGTGATGTTATTACATGAAACAAAACTAAAAACGCAAACAAACTCTAAAGAGTGCGAAGTACGGACTGGAAATCATCTTTAATGCGGCCAATGGCTATATTCTGAAATCACATCATAATTTTACCCCATTTATACGGCCATCCGAGCCAGTTATGTTCATTTGGCCATTGTTAATATTGTATTTACTGATTCAAGTTTCAATTTTTCTAAAGTTATATGTGAATTCCGGAAGCCTCTTGAAGACCAAGAGTTTTGAAGTGCAATTGTGTTTGAGACCAGTCACCATGAAATTTGATGACCGTACCGCCCCATTAGTACGGCCAAATTTTCATGGCCTGTTGATGACTGCATTGACGGGCTTCCACCGTTAATAATGACAATGACAATGATGATAGTTTTCGAGCTAACCTCCAGCCTAGATACGTCTAATTGTAGGACAAGGGAGATGAAGGAAAATTTTGCAGTTTACAGTTTGGTTCAAGGAAAAAAATAGTGTTTTACTGGTTTTGAAAAAGAAACTCAGATACGTTAAGTTCATCGAAATGGGTTTCGGTGTTTTCAAATTCCTCCGGTTTGAAGGGCGTTTTCGAAAAGCTCTGTTTTCGTGAACAGTAGGCGTAGCCGTAAAATTAGAATTTCTCCGGCGTAGTTTTGACGGGGTTTAAAACGCTATACGATATTTCCGCTTCGGCGTAGTGACTTTTTTGCTAGTTGAGAAAGATCAAGGGAGGTTTTCGCAGGTTATCTTTCTCGTAATGCACAATTTCCAAACTAACCGCGGACAACATGTACACACCAATGCACAGTAGACCTCCATGGCAAGTTTTTAGGTACAAGTAGTTCTATTTGTTTGTGCCAGCAGTATAAGTATCATACCTGTACAGTTGAATCAGCATGACTTGGCTCTAAGAAGTACACAAAACACAGAAAGGGTCATCATTTATGTGGAGGCCGCGTTGTCTAGTGGGTTAGGAGTCTATGGGCGACTCTAGCGTAGTTTGATTACATCGTATTATAATAAAGTTTACCTATATTGCGCGCTCTGATTGGCTGAATCAGGGTGTTTAATCAGAGTAGAGATGCACGCCAGCGCTAGCTGAATTTCAAACTCTTGCGTCGGAATTTGACGCAAATTAAACGTTGAACGGTCGATGCGATTTTAAACTGTCAATGCCATAATTTGCAACGAAGCCTTTCAAAATGGACGTAACCGTTGCCATACCTGGTCTAGTTTAGGCCTGAAATAGGTTGAAATTTGTTATAATTTAGTGACACACTAATACCCACTCACCAAATGCTTATTTCTTTACTTTCACACTAGTTTGCTTCCGGTTAACTTTTATTTATTAGTTAGGACAATACCATACGTGAAATAGACTAAGAAAGTCACCGTTTGTAATTAAAAATGGGGGGGGGGGGGGGGAGGGTGGAGGGGGAGGTTGGCGCATCAACCTGGCGGGTGTAGTGTTACGAGAGAGATGTTGGCATATAAATAGGAGCCAGTTAAGTGTGGATTTCAAGATAACTTGTATTATAACACATGGAGCTCATTGCGTTTCCGAAGACTTCATTGCAGCTGCAATCTGATTGGCTGCCCTTTTAAACAGCCAGTCTCATCAGCATCTTTTGACTGACATGTTCGAGATGAACTGGTTTTCTTTACTTATTTTTTCCATAATTTTTTTTGTTGCTATCAGTTTTTTTCCTTTTTTTAAGATCGTTTAAGGCCCTCTTTTTTCTAAAAGGCAATAAAATCACTTGATTTAAAGACTTAATCGATGTATTTGGTATCTCAATGAGGGGGGTGAATAGGGGTACGTAAATCCGCCGATCCGTGCCATTTTTGCGCCAAATCCGTCGATCCGCTAATATTTTCGTTCAAATCCGGAACCGCATTGTTTGAAAAATTTCTGTGGCGTATTTTTACTCTAACAGTATGTACGATGCTTGCTTTTAGTTTCCCTTCTTTCCCTGGCTGGGTGGGATACTCCTTCATATAAACCTTAAAGGTATATGCAGTACTGACTAAATAGCATGGGTCTTTTTGGCTGTAAAAGGTTATACATTTCGATCATTTTGGTCTCCAGTAGGGTATAGTTTGTACGCACTGGTTAGAATTAGGTATTTTTGAGTGATTTTCAACTGAGTGGAAAGTTGAATTGAATTGCAAAGTAATCAGGCAATTACTTTTTGTTTGGTTTTGGTTTTGCTACGGTTTGAAATTGATTGAGTAATCTAATTGTGAAGTAATTGGTTTGGGTTTGGTTTACGACACTCAGTTAAAACCAGCTCCATCACTGTTGTCATTTATCTCTTGATCGAGAAGTTAGCTGTAGTTATAAACATCGGGAAAATGTTTATCTAAAGAGAAGCAGTTCAGTCTAGGTAGGGTCTAGTCTGAGATAAGGTATTCATATTTTGGTCAGGTCTGAAATAGGGAAGGAAATAATTCCATCTTTTGGGCTTTTGATGTCGAATGCAATAACAGCATTATCTAAAATTAAAGCACATCAAGACCTTTTCTACGATGTCACGCTTTTCAGTCGATTTTCTTCTGATTCAAGCAAAAAAGAAATAGCCTCATCGCTCGATTTATCATGCCCAGTTTTATTTGTATACGCGTTTTATACGAATCTGTTACAAGCACACGGAACTGATTTTCCAAAGTTTATAACGTGTACAACGCCTACCCCCTGGCAGGTTTGGAGGCAAACATTTTCATGAGTTTCTTAAATTGATTTATGGAGGTGGGTTTTTGTTTGTATGAAAAATGCGAAAAACTGTTGTATTATTTAACATTTTGCCCTAGACACAAGTTTCTCTTCCATCAATTTTTCGGCCGTTTTTGAGACACCTTCGGGCAATTTTGGACAGGTTCGAACGTCCTAGGCCAATTTTGGAAATCATCGTACAGTATTTAACTCAGTCAATTCCTAATCTTAACAGGTTTGCTACTAAGTGTTGTGTAAACGTTCATAGGTAAACTGATAGATGTGGATAAAATTGTCAAGTTCGCAATTTCCGAACTTCGTAACTGAGGATCCACAATCCGACCTTCACAGAGTCCAAAATCCAGACAAAATTCCATGCTGATCCGTGATCCACCCTATTTTCGAAATCCGCCAATCCGTTCAATTTATCGCAAAAGTCCGTAATCCGTTCGCTTTTTTTGAGCCAAATCCATCGATCCGCAAACCTATTCATCCCCCTCCTCAATGCTCGAAAGTCTAACCCTTCATCTTTTGTAATGTACCTGTATTTGCCTGAGTAGGGCCGGACTATCTTTAGCGAAACAAGTCAACTTATCAAATTTCACCACATAAATGAAAAATAAGTTAAGACTATGTGACATTTACGATAAATCGACCCTTGGACGACGGTTCATCCGTTTTATTTTTACAGCCTACCAAGTGTTCCATCAAGAAATGAATAAAATTATTTAAACACCTGATAATTTCATTATGTGCGGGCGAACACATAAGTCCTCTAGTGCGACGCAAAACGTACTTTAAACATGGCTTAAACCGCCCCCAAGTATCTCAGCGTAACGGACTTAAGGAACCAGAGTGCTCGGTAGGCATAAGGTTATGACGCCATATCAATGAAGAAAAGATGGGAGCTCCGTAAACCTCGACCGATGTTCAGTGTCTTAGCCGAGATGGGGCAGTATAACCAGCTAGTCTTACGCGATTATTGCATGTAATCCTTTATCAGTGGTAAAAACGGAATGAACTCCCCCCTCCTGCGGTTGATACAAAACTGACACTAAAACTCAAACAATGACTATTACACTAGCTTAAGTCCTTGCGTGACGGAATTGTCCAATAAACTACATTGCCATATCTGTAAAAAATTCCTCTAGACTAGACACCTTTAGATCCAGCCTTGTTTAAAAATTAAACTAAAAAGCGAACTTTGAAGGCATAATTCTTCTGTCGAAAGCCACTCCACTTTGCAATCTTGTTAGTCAATCAAATTATTTGAACAATTCTAACAAGGATTGTGATTGGCTTATTTTAGGGTGCTTTATCAGAGAACAAAGCACGCTGACGCCACTTTTCCTCGTTTGGAAAATAAAGTTTGGTTTGAAAATTCAGCCGAATGCTTGAGATTCTTTATCATAAAACAAATAAAAAAGCCTTCAGTTGACTGTGCACTGTTCCATTGTAAAGCACTTAGATAGCGTTGGAGCACTCAAGAAGTAGGGATAATACGTCTCGTGTTTTCCCCTACACTTCTTTCGTGCTCTATCGCTTCCTGCGTGCTTTACAACAGAACAGAGCAAAGTCGAGAATTTTTTATGAGTCAATTGCGCACGAAGAACAAACACGCGATTAGCAAGCTTTAGTAAATTCTCAGCTCCGACTATTGGCTGCATTTCTAGCTTTTTGATTGGCTAAAAAACTCCGACTATGAGCCAATAGTCGGAGTTTTACGTCATATGGAAAATAGTGCGCCAGGTTTAAAAATTTTCCGCACGAAGTTTTCAACTTCAGCCCTCTATAATAGCCGAAATAAAAATCGGCGGCAAAACCCGGTTTGAGAATTTACTAAAACAATTATTCCATTCGCCCTTGTTGGATATTTAACAATTATTCCACGAGCGCGCGTTGGATATGAGATGATAGATAGCCAACGAGGCCCGTAGGGCCGAGTTGGCTATAATCATCTCATATCCAACAAGCGCGAGTGGAATAATTGTTTTATTAAAAACGCCCCAAAAATATAGCGAAATGAACTTAAAAAAAGAAAAACGCCTCAAACAAATCACGCGTACGCTTACCATATTCGTAGAGCATGGTATAATGGCTCATAGCCCATGATGGCTAAGCCAATTAAAACTTTCGAATTGCATTATCCAATGGTCCAGTTTTTAATAAGAAGTGATTATAACCAACTCGCGCTACGCGCTCGTTGGTTATTTTATCACTTCATATCCAACTCGGGCTCATGGAATAATTGTTATATTTCACTGGGTTGCTAAGTAGATAGCCCGCACTCTACCCCAGGTTCAATCTATTCGATCTGCTTATAGACCATTTCCGAATTACCTTTAGTCTCTTTTTCAAAGCGAGCCTTGGTGCCCATCTTTTCATATGAAAATGAGATTCCATTCACATGCAAATTAAACCCATCTTAATATGAATGGTTGGTCACCAGGCATTGAAAGAGAGGCTTTAGGTAACTAGGAAATGGTCTATTACAGTACAGATGTTGTAATATTTCATTTTGGCCACGTTGATTCGAAATTGGCAATGGCGGAAGCGAAGAAGAAACCACTGGTACAGTTAGCCCTTTTAGCTGCTGGAATATTGCTAATCCTCGCACAATATCAACTGCATGAAAAGCAACAGGAGGCGAACCTGGACATCGGTAAAGAGTTGTCTTGTAATCATGCAGCACGGCAAACCGTGTTGCCAATGTCCTTATTAGAACTATAACTGCATAATGTGGTCTTGTATTTACTATGGCTCATAATTACGCGACTTACATGTTTGCGCCACTTCGGGGAAAAAATATAGGCAAATGTATGGAAAATTAAAACGCAAGTGGACGCTTTCTAGTACAGTTAGCTCCCTCGAATTTGGTCAATGTAATACATTATCTGGTATCTCAATTAATAATCTTTGTCAGTCATAAATTCTAAATTTTCTGACGCGCGTTGCCTACCAGGCAGTATGAGTTCCAAAACTGTGAAAAGGTCTACGAAATATACATGTTTGTATCGGACCACTCAGGCGATGTCGCGATATTTTAACAATTTTCAATTTCATATTTTCATATAAATAAAAAAGGATGCCTCCTAGATAAATTTATCATGCCGAATTTAGTAAATATGCGAAGTTTTATTAAGAATCCACTGCAAGAGGCTTGATATATTAAATCCTCAGCGCCTTCATGACCTCTGACGTACATTTGTTTGTAAAACGTGGCAAGTTTGGGATGCCATATTCCATGAGTTTGCAATGGATAATGAGTGGAAAATTGATGAATAATCAAGAGCTACTCTGTTCCCTTGGTTGTTTTGCGATCAGTGAAAAACTTCCGTGAATACATATCGAGCGCGAATTTGACAAACACAGAGTGATCATATATAGATATATCTCAGTACTTTTTTTGTGTTATGGACCGCTATATGGTTGTAAAAAATCTTTCCAAATAGGTGGCTTTCTAGTTGTTAATTGTCAGTTTTAGCCTTTGCCATAGTGTCAGGTTAACTTTAACAAAAAAAAATTAGATAAATGCTATAACTACTTACATTTCATATCTATGGGCAACCATGTATTTTTATTTTACAAACATACTAATAACGACGTTTTTTGATGATTTTCCGAAGATTTCCGAAGACCACTTTACGAAGATTTCCGAAGGTTTTCCAAAATTTGTATGAAGGCCGCACAAACGTTTCCGAGCAGTTTCCAAAACTATCCTACCATTAACGAAGATTGCTGAATATAAACGAATATTTCCGAAGACTTTCGAGGAAGTTCCGAAGATTTTTCGATCATACAGCAACAAATTTAAGCTTACCGTTCTGTCAGAATCTAGCAAAAGTGATTGTTTTAATTTAACAATGGCCTCCAGGCAGCTATGTGTTTATTACAGACAAATAGCTCGTTTCCACTGTGTTTGTCTGAATCACAGGGAACGTTTAATTTGGGTCCAATATGTCAAAATTCCGAAGCAAAAATTTGAAATTCAGCTAACCGTGCATCTGTTCTCTGATTTAGCACCCTGATTCAGCCAATCAGAGCGCGCGTTTCATGTAAATTTTATTACAATACGATGTAATCAAACTGCGTTAGAGTCGCCCATAGACTCCTAACCCACTGAAAAACGCTGCCTCCACATAAATGATGATCCTTTCTGTGTTTTGTGTACTTCTTAGAGCCAAGTCATGCTGAGCGAGCGATGAACTACGATTCGCCAGTTCAGACTCTACAGGTATGGTAGTAATACCGGTACAAACAAACAGACAAACAGACCTGAAAATTTGTCATGGATTCGAATGTTTATGTTGTCTTAGTGTGGACATGTTGTACGCGGTTAAAGGGGGCAAGTTTCTAAAGAAACTGTGGTGCTGCGTCGGTGGGAGTATCACAAGATAATTTGGTTTTATCAACTGGGTTGATGATGTGAATTGGCCACCGTAAAGAGATTCGGAAGCTGACGTTTCGAGCGTTAGCCCTTCGTCGGAGCGAATCGTACGCGGGGTTACTTTGGTGTTCTTCAAATACCTCCCTTGATCTTTCGCAACTAACAAAAAAGGCACTACGCTACTAAGAGAAAGTAACGTAGAGCATTTCAGACTCGGTCAACACAACACCAGAGAAATTTCAAAACGCAGCTCTAATTCTACGGTTACCCGCCTACCATTCACGAAAGCCGAGCTCTTCGAAAACGCTCTTCAAACCGGAGGATTTTGAAAACGGAGATTTTTTGAAAACGATGGCGTCACGGTAATCATGTGATTTACCTGCCTTAGTTTTCTCCAAACACAAATCCACAATGACCAGTGATTGTTGCGCTATGCCATAGTTTCGAATTTGCAACCATCACGCCATACAATCGTGAAGTATACACAGTACACCTTGAATATTCAAGAATTCTATGCCCCACAATTACATAGGCTAGAATGGTCTACAAGGATGTCATTGCTTTGGCGCAATGATCTAGCGTATTAAATATTGACACAAATTACTTTTGGAATTTTTCCTTTCGTTGGTTTTTAAGACTGACAAAGTAATTAGTTCTTGGTAATTTGGTTTTATCAACTGGGTTGATAATGTGAATTGGCCACCGTAAAGAGATTCGGAAGCTGACGTTTCGAGCGTTAGCCCTTGGTCGGAACGAAGGGCTAACGCTCGAAACGTAAGCTTCCGAATCTTAATACGGTGGCCAATTCACATTATCAACCCAGTCGATAAAACCAAATTATCTTGTAATACTCCCACCGACGCAGCACCACAGTTTCTTTAGAAACTTGCCCCCTTAATTAATTCTTGTTTCATTCCTAGGAAGCGTTTAATTTCCGCTCTCCAAGGGAGATAAGACAAGACGAACGCAGAAGGCTGGTTGAGACGTTTTGCCAAAAGACTGGGCTCAATTCCATGCCAGACCCTTCTCACATTGCGGTAATTCCGTCTCTCAAAATACTCTACTGCATAACACCTAAAGTGGCTTCCAGGCAGTTGAGAGAAATGCTGTTTTCTTTTTTAGAGCTGCGAGGGAAGCCTCTATTGAGTCGGTATCCGCCCGGCCAGCAAAGGCAGAAGTGGGAAACATATTTCAAGTTCACGTTTGTTCGTGAGCCGTTCGAGCGCATTCTGTCCGCATACAAAGACAAGTTTGTTTATCCGAGATTTCCCCGTCCAATGCTTCAACTTCACGGCTCAGCAATTCTTAGAACAGCTCGTCCAAACGCTTCCCAGAGCGCACTTGATAAGCTCGACGACATCACTTTTCGTGAATTCATTGAGTATTTAGTAACCAAAGGAAGCAACAAGAGTACGCCTGTTATGGACTGGCACTGGGATAATTACGTCAACATATGTGGAATGTGTGCCATCAACTATGACTTTATTGGTCATTACGAAACTTTTGATCAAGACTTGGCAGATTTCAAAGAGGCGGCAGGGTTATCGCACGAACAGGCAAAGAGATTCAATGCTCGAGCCAACAATAAATCCAGTACCGCCTCCTCAATGCTCAGGTATTACTCTGAGATTCCTACAAAATGGATTGACATCCTTGGTTGGTTGTACAGAGCCAACTTTGAGATGTTTGGATACAATTTCCCGGGACCTCTTCAGAGTCTTTTTTGAGTAAAGGAAGAGATAATAATGAGGATGTGAGATTTTGACCATTACTTTTAGTTTTTGCCATCTTTGCTTCTTTGAAATGGCGCCATACTTTTATGGCGACTGAGCACTATGGTTCCGTAAGTCCGCTACGTTGAGATACTTGGAAGCAGTTTAAGCCATGTTTCAAGTACGTTTGGCGTCGCACTACTAAAGGACTAATGTGTCTCAAGCACATAATGAAATTATCAGTTGTTTGAATAATTTTATTCATATTTTGATTAAACACTTGGTAGACTGTAAAAATAAAACAGATAAACCGTCAAATGGTCGATCCAGTATCACAACCTTCACTTTTTTTTCATTTATGTGGAGAAATTTGATATTCTGCGCTAAAGATAGTTCAAATCAGGTAGTGAAATACATGTACATTGGCTGAAGGGTTAGAAAAATACTTCGATTAAGACCTTTTTATGGATTGCGATTTTATTACGTTTGAGAAAAAAGGAGGGCGGAAAACGGAACTTTCCGATCTTAAAAATACAAAACAAAACAAAACAACCACTGACAACAACAAAAAACTTAAAAACATAATGGCGAAGGTCTTCTAGCCCTCAAACATTTTTTTGATTTACGCACTGTTAAGGAACCAAGCTCGGAAACACTGCTCCGCCTGGCTGAACTAGTTTTAACACTAAATTGTTTTTCATTCGCTACCAGTTATTATAAACAAATCAATGGTGTGGCCATGGGCACCAAAATGGGACCCAGCTACGCCAATCTTTTCGTAGGCTACATTGAACACGAATTTTTTAATCAATACAACGGCCCTAAACCTGAGCTATACCGTCGCTACATTGACGATTGTGTCGGCGCCACTTCCTCTACCAGAGAGGAACTCAATCAATTTATAACTGCTGTTAATTCGTTTCATCCGGCTCTTAAGTATACCTGGGAAATTTCCAATACTTCTTTGGCATTTCTAGATATCAAAGTTTCTGTCGAAGGCAACGGTTTATGCACCAGTGTGCACTACAAACCCACAGATTCTCATAGCTATTTGTTGTATTCATCTTCACATCCATCACACGTCAAGAATTCTATTCCTTATTCTCAGTTTCTTAGACTTCGTCGCCTTTGTAGTGAGGACTCTGATTATTCCTTTAAATCAGAGGAAATGTGCAATTTTTTCGACAAACGTGGATATCCTGCCTCTGTTGTTCAAGCAGGCCATCATCGTGCCCAACAAATTGATCGGCAGTCAGCACTACAAACGTCTCAGAAGGAGAATAATAATAGAATTCCATTCACCCTCACATTTCACCCTCACAATCACGCAGTAAAATCCATCATTCTCAAAAACTTTAAATTACTTCAAAATGATCCCGATACTGGTAGAATCTTTTCGTAACCGCCATTAATTTCATTCAAACGCGACAAAAACATAGGTAACTTTTTAGTTAGAAGTGCATTCAAAACGACTGAACAACCTGGAACTCTTAAATGCGCACGCGCGCGATGTAAAACATGTCCTTTCATTTACAACGTTGAGAAATTGTCGGGACCCAAGCGATCCATTAAGATCACAGATCAATTTACCTGTACCTCAGCCAATGTCATCTACTGTATAACTTGCACTCTTTGCAAAAAGTTATATATCGGCGAAACAGGTAGACGACTAGGCGACCGTTTCCGAGAACACCTTCGCGACGTAGAGAAAGACGATAAAGACGCTTCTAAACCGGTTGCTAGACACTTTAATATGCCGAATCATTCTAAGCAACATATGGCAGTCTGCGGCCTCTCCCTACATCAAGGAGGCACAGAAAGCCGTAAAACTCTTGAACAAAGATTTATTTTTCAAATCGGCACTCTTAATCCTCACGGTATCAACGAACGCTTTTCATTCAACTAATTCATTCTGTTGTTTTTCACGTTGCCAGGCACCAACCAATAGCGTAGCTCCACATTTCTGTATATAAACCACACACAACCCACAATTCCTTGATTCGCTCCGACGAAGGGCTAACGCTCGAAACGTCAGCTTCCGAATCTCTTTACGGTGGACAATTCACATTATCAACCCAGTTGATAAAACCAAATTATCTATTTAAAAGATGTTGATGAGATTGACTGTCTAGAGGAGTAGCCAATCAGTTCGCAGCTGGAATAAGGTCTTCGGAATCGTAATGAGCTCCGGCTGTCACAATTAATATTATCTTAAAATCTATACTTTGCTGCGGGCTCCGTCTTATATGCAACATCCCTCTCGTAACATTACACATGCCAGATTGATGCGCCAAAAACCCCCAATTTTTAATTATGAAAGGTGACTCTTTACTCATGGTATTGCCCTAACCAATAAATATTAGTTAACCGCAAGCAAACCAGTATGAAAGTAAACAATTTGAAAGCATTTGGTGAGTGCGTATTTGTCTATCACCAAATTATGACAAATTTCGACCTATTCCAGATCTAAACACCTTTTTGCATATTTTTTTCGTTTGTTCAAATGGTGTGTGAAGCCTTGGAGCCAAGGCTGGCTCATAGCTGCCGGAGCTTATCCCGGTTTCTGTAGCATAAAGCGGCTAGAAGTATTTCTACTTACCCTGGACGGGATGCTAGTCTATCGCAGGTCACTCCCCCGCAATTTTGTTAGGTTTCCCCAACAAATAGCAGGTACCCATTTATACACCTGGGTGGAGAGAGACACGGTGAGAGTAAAGTGTCTTGCCCAAGAACACAACACACTGTCCCTGGCCAGGGCTCGAACCCGGACCGCTCGCTCCGGAGTCGAGCGCACTAACCATGAGGCCACCACGCCTCCCGCGCCTTTGTTCAAATGGTACTTTACGTTTATTCGTTTATTTTAATGGTACTTTACAAGTATTGAAGACAGTAAAAACAAATAAGAGAATCGGGATACTCAACACATTTATTATTCAAGTTGCTTCGTAGAGAATCCTCTTTATTCAGTTTCTTGTTGTTTGCCTCACCTTAAAAGTTCACGAATTGAATATTCTTAGCTTAGTTTCTTTTTTCAACTTCTTAGGTGTTCGTCTCAGAATCTGCCTACTTTGTTGTCAAGTCAGCAGTCGTAGTTTTTTATTCAACATTTTAATGTTGTTGTTTTTATCGCTCATTTGTTATGTCGTGAGAACTACCAAGAATGGCGAGTGCGTTTATAGGTGAGATTAGCTTCTAAGCCGTGATTCGTTACCAAGCTTTTCTCACTAAACACAGTACTCTGTAAATTATGTTGTTCACGAAGAGCAAAAACACGATTAGCTGATTAATCATAAAATTACAATTTCCTCGATTGTGATTGGTTTAAAAAACTCCTATTTTCCACTAATTCACCTGCCAAGTTGATATCGGACAGTTTGTTATTGGACAGTTTGTTATTGGAAACTTGTCAATGAGCCAATCACATTCAAAGTTGTATTTTAAATCAACCAATCATATTCAAAGTTGTAGTTTAAATCAGCCAATCTCAATTTCAGAGTGACATGAAACAATTTACTTTCCCTTTGTCAGTATTTTACTGCAAATTTTCCCTTTCTTTCACAACTTGGCTATTCTTCGTTACTTTGAAATTGTAATTTTTATGATTGATTGGTAATAAAACCTCGCGCTGTCGTTCAATTCGGTCTGTAATCATACTCGTGATAAACAAATCGGACTCCCGCTTCGCGGTCGTCCGATTTTGTTATCACTTGTATGATTACAGACCGAATTGACCTCCATGCAGTCCTATTACCATTACATATATCACAGGGTTGCTAAGTAGCTAGCCAGCATTCTGCCCCAGTCTTTGCTCTATTTGATCTGCTAAAAATAGGAGATGTTGCAATATTTAATTTTGGCCACGTAATTGGCAACGATGGAGGTGAAGAAGAAACATTTGGTGCATTTAGCTCTATTAACTGCTGGGATATTGCTAATCCTTGCACAATATGAACTGTATGAAAAGCAACAGAAGGTCAAACTCAACATTGGTAAGGAGTTGTTTTGTAATCATGCAGCACGGCAAACCGTGTTGGCAATGTTCTTATTAGAACTAAAACTGCATACTCTGGTCTTGTGTTTACTATGGCTCATATTACGCGACTTTCAAGTGTGTGCCACTTCGCAGAAAATCAAAATGTAGACAAACGTGTGGAAAGTTGAAAACGCGACTTGACGCTTTCTAGCACAGTTAAATGCCTCCAATTTGGTCTACTGTATGCGATCCTCTATCTGGTATCTAAGTTAATAACTTTTGTTAGGCATTAATTATTTAGTATTACTTTGACTTTTATTTCTCATCGGGTATCAGGACAAAGACTTTTATTTATGCGGTTTGACTTCCATCTAGGAAATATACATGTTTGTGATGGACTACTCCGAGGGTGTCACGCAATACCAACAATTTTTCATATAAACCCAAAAACAAGAACACTTCCATAGATCAATTTATCATGCCAAATTTAGTAAATAGGCGACGTTTATTAAGAATCCGCTGCAAAAGCCTGAATATATTAAATCCTTAGCGCCTGACCTCTGACATAAATTTCTTTGCAAAACGTGGCAAGTTTAGGATCCCATATTTTCATGACTTTGCAACGGATTCTTATGAAACTTCGAATATTTACTACAATCGGCTTGATACGTCGAGCGGCGAGGCTAATTTTGTTTTCGAATGGAAAAAATTGGAAACGCGTATCATCGTCGAAGTGGTAGCGGGAAAATGCTGAATGATCAAGAGTTACCTTGTTGCCTTGGTTGTTTAGCGATCAGTGAAAGCATTTTGTGAATATATATTGAGCGAATATATATTGAGCGAATTCAACAAATACAGAGTGATCGTATGTGTATTTCTTACTTTTTTGTGGAAAGGACCTTCAAACGAAACAGATATGTGGTCACTATTTACAAACTACAGTTTATAACACAATATCAACAAGTGCCATTGCCAATGAAAAGGAAAATAATCTTCATTTACCCACGGTGTCCATTTTCACATTAAGTACAATTTTCAAGTTCAAAAAACTACTACTCTAATTCTGTAGCATATCTCATAGCATATCTCATAGCGGGGACTGGGACGAGACCGGCATGGCGGACGGACGCACTTTTTAGAGCTCCGTCCTTAGCCCGTATTTCCCTTCTAGCGAAACAGTTTCTGTTCGTAGAGCTACTTGTTTCTCGATTAGAGCAGACAGTTAACATGGTACATGGGAAATAAGAAGAGAAAAAAGAGATCCAGCAGCCCTAAAGCTTCACAAACCGGCAACGCGAAGCTTCCACGTGTAAATAGCAAGAACATGGATTCATCAGACAACACTCTTTCGCCGGTAACTCTCAATGCTATCATGGATACTCTTAGTTCCCTTGGCGAAAAAATGGACAACAACTTCAAGACGCTTAGAGAGGAAATGGAAATTTTCAAGCAGGATTTAAAGGCCGAAGTCCAAGTGTTAAGAAACACTGTGTCCGAATTAGAAATGGCCGCACAAATGTCTTCGTCCAAAATTGAATCTCTTGAGGCGAGCAACAAGTCGCTGTCGATGTCACTGGCCTCTCAGGTAAAAGAAATTGCTACGCTACAAGCAGAATTAAAGAAGCAAAAAGAAAAGGTTTTACATATGGAAGAGTACTCGCGGAGAGAAAACTTAATATTCAGAAACATCCCTGAACGCCCAAGCGAGAACTGTAGAGAGCTGATCTTCGACATCATGACCAAAGAAATGGACATAGAAACAAGTCAAATGCGTTGTCATGCGGTACACAGGATGGGAAAATCCATTCAAGGCAGACCTCGACCGATTATTGTCAGATTTTTGTGCAGGGAAGACAAGGAGGTTGTCTTTCGAAAGAGGAATCTACTAAAAGAATCTATTCACTTCCCAGATGCGTACATAACCCTAGATTACCCGAGTGAAATCCAAGATGAGAGAGCTGTTCTAATCAAAGCGATGCTGAAAGCCCAAGCAAGCGGCACACAAGCGAAAGTCATCGGAAGAACTCTAAAAATTGGAAGTGCGAGCTACACAAGCAAGAATGTACCCAAAGAACTATTAGAGTAAGTTTATCTTAACGATACTTGAGCTTAGTACCTTTGAAGCGGGCAAGGCAATTAGGGATGCTCTAGAGAACGCAACGCGAAAAATAATTTTGTGAGGGGAGGGAAAAGGGTAAGAAGGTCATTGTGTCAGTAAACTGCTCTCTGTTCTTTTTTTTCTTTGACAGAGAATTAGCATGATCAGGTCAAAATGGACCTTAATTTTAGTTAGTTGGAATATTTTTCTGTTAGTATTTGTTATTCATCGTTTCAATTTAATTCTTGTTGTTTACCTTTTTAATTTCTTTCCTACAATGCTACAACGCTACATACTTGACATGAAGTTAGCATATTATAGGAGACAAAATTTATTATGCTCAACATTCACATGCAAAGATCAAGTGTTCTCGCACCTCTTGAAACAATGATACAAAAGAATTATATAGAATACCAGAGGGAATTTGAAACCAATTTTTAATATGAACGACTTAAAAACATTTCAAATCAAAATTGTCACCCTTAATGTTAGAGGTTTAAACGGGTCCACTAAAAGGCGGTCAATTTTCAGATGGCTACACAATCAAAAAGCACATTTCTATTTTCTGCAAGAAACTTACAGCGATGAAAAAACAAAAGTTTCGTGGGAAGCAGAGTGGGGTGGAAAGATTTTCTGTAGTCATGGAACAAAACACAGCAAAGGTGTCATGATTTTACTGAACCCAAAGTATGACATCGATGTGATAAAATTCGAGAAAGACAACCAGGGAAGATTAATTGTTCTTGATACAAAAATGAATGGCGCAAACTTAGTGCTAATGAACCTTTACGCTCCAAACGACATTTCTCAACAGGTACAGTTTTTCGAAAAGGTTATGAATAGGCTCTCAAATTACGCGGATGAAAACATTATAATTGGCGGTGATTTGAACTGTCCTCTCACTGAGTTGGACAAAATAGGAGGGAAACCTGTAGAAAATAAAAAGCGTGTTAGGGATAAAATTTCCCAATTGTCAAATCTATACTCTTTGCAAGACGTTTGGCGTGAAATGAATCCCAAAGAGAAACAATTTACCTGGAGAGACAAAGCATATAAAGTCCAGTGCAGGTTGGATTATTTTCTAGCATCTCCAAACCTTGTTAACCTTGCTAAAGAGTGTAGTATTGTCCACGCACCAGGGTCTGACCACTGCGCTGTTAAACTATTTATTCAGTCAGACTCTCTCAACAAAAAAGCTGGGCCGGGATTTTGGAAATTTAACTCATCGCTACTAGAGGATGAAGAGTATATTAATGAATTTAAAGCAAACATTGAAAACTACAGAAATAAATACTTATATTTAGACGACAAAGGACTTAGATGGGACCTAATGAAAATGGAAGTGCGAGGCTTCACTATCGCTTACGCCAAAAGAAAAGCTAAAAAGAAGAGGAATGAGGAAAAAAAGTTGCAGGAGCAGCTGAATGAGCTATTGGCCCAGTCTGCACAATGTAAAAATAATCCACTTTTAAGAACAAAGATACAGAGTACACAAATGCGCCTCAAACGAATAACAGACCAAAAGGTAATGGGAGCTATCTTAAGAAGCAAAGCAAGATGGGTGGAATACGGTGAGAAAAACACCAGATATTTTCTAAACTTAGAAAAAAAAAAGGGTGAGAAGAAAACCATCACCAAATTGAAATTAAACGATGAAATGGAAACTGAAGATCAGGAGATCATTCTAAGGGAAGAGGAGAACTTTTACAGAGTTTTATATGAATCGAGTAACATCAATATGGCAACACCAGAAAGCAAGACTTTCTTTGAAAACGAGCTCATTAAACCATTAAGCGACGAGAACGCGAATATTTGCGAAGGAAAAATAACTAACGAAGAGTGCAAAAAAGCCTTAAATGAAATGGGAATAGGTAAATCTCCGGGCTCAGACGGCCTTACTTCTGAATTTTATAAGCGATTCTGGGATGAAGTTGGTGATGATGTCGTACAAAGTATCAACAACGCCTTTGATAAAGGAGAATTGTCGATTTGTCAGAAAAGAGGCATCATCACTCTTCTACCAAAGAAAGACAAACCCACCGATGTCCTAAACAACTTACGTCCAGTTACTTTGCTAAATGTGGACTATAAAATTGCTACCAAAGTAATAGCGAACAGATTAGCAAAAGTACTCCCAGACATAATAAGTCCAAATCAAACTGGTTATGTGAAGAATAGATACATTGGCGAAAATGTCAGACTTATTTTTGACGTTATTGACTATACCAAAGCCAAGCAAACACCAGGCATCGCTCTTTTTCTTGACTTTAAGAAAGCTTTTGATTCAATCGAATGGGAGTACTTGCACAAAGTCTTGGATGTTTTTAACTTCAAGCAAGATTTCAAAAGATGGGTTAAAGTGTTTTACACCGATATTTCTAGCTGTGTTACAAACAATGGTTTTGCATCCACTTTTTTTAACCTTAAACGCGGAGTACGACAAGGCTGCCCGTTATCAGGACTCCTGTTCGTTCTAGGTATAGAACTGCTTAATCTTGCATTTCAAACGAATAGCAACATCAAAGGAATAAAGGTCGGAGACAACGAAATAAAAAATACCCTATATGCAGATGACACTACTCTTATTCTCAGAGATCTAGATTCAGTGCAGACGTCACTTGAGATATTAGAAAATTTCAAAGGATGCTCAGGCTTACAACTGAATAAATCAAAAACGGAGGCCATGTGGCTGGGCTGCTGGGCAACAAGGATCGACACACCTTTCGAGTTTCGCTGGCCAGAAAATTCTGTTTATGCTTTAGGTATCCATTTCTCCAACGATAGAAGCAAATGTGAAAGTCTCAATTTTGATAAGAAACTGGAAGATTTGAAAAAAATTCTTAATTCCTGGAAAAGGAGGAAACTGACTCTGCTCGGGAAGATCAACATTGTCAAGTCACTTGGGTTGTCTAAACTAATATACAACGCTTCAGTTTTACCATTACCTGAAAATTTCAGCAAAAGGGTTGATAAAACCATATTGGATTTTATATGGGATAACAAACCACATAAAATTAAAACAAACACATTAATTGGAGACAGGAATCTGGGCGGATTAAAAATGACTGAGTTTGAGTCGATGAATAAAGCCTTGAAAGCTTCATGGGTGAGAAGATTCAATACAGAGGGGAACGCACCGTGGAAAATCATCCCAAATTACATGACACGACACCTAGGCGGTTTTACGTTCTTAATATCATGCAGTTATAAAACCAAAGAACTCAGTTTGAAAAACATCCCTTGCTTCTACTCAGAAATTCTAAATTATTGGGAAATGATAAAAAAAATCAAAGCTGAAATAGATCAAGAAAAAGCAGATCCATATGACGCCATAATATGGAACAACCATGAAATAAAAATCGCAACTAAGCCAATATTTTATGAGTCTTGGCACAAGGAGGGTGTTACAAACTGGGTTAAACACCTCTTAAACCCTAATAGTGGAAAATTCCTAACGTATCAAGAATTTGTCAATCTGTTCAAAGTTAAATCCAGTTTCACAGTGTACTACGGCCTTCTCAGTGCAATTAAAAATAAATGGAAAATTTCTACTACCGGTAGACAGAGGCAAACGGGGAAACAGAACTGGTACGACAATGAAGAAAATCTTTCCAACGCTGCTCTGCACAAAATAATTGTTGAGAAAAAATATCAATCACCTACCAATGAAAACCGAATTATTGGTTACGGAGTGGAGCCTTCTGAAATCCAAAAACTATATAAATGGCCTTTTTCTGTTACGAAAAATACAAAGTTAATAATGTTTCAATTCAAAATAAACCATAATATCATCTACACTAAAGACAAACTGAAAAGAGCAAACATAACACCTGATGATATATGCTACCTATGTAAAAGTGAACAGCATACAATCCAACACATGTTTTTAAAGTGTTCCCATGTAGCTTTATTTTGGAATGAATTTTTTGACTGGTGGTCGCAAGTCACTAGTGAAAACATTCAGTTACCAGACTCAACAATTTTATACGGACCTACAAACCCACTCAAACACCATCAACCCCTAAGCTTGGCTTTGCTGGTGGCAAAATACTTCATTTATAAATGTAACCTTAATGAACAATCGTTACTCTTCTCACTGTTTAAAATACAATTTCGAGAAAATATAATGACTGAAAGATACATTGCAATAAAAAACAAAACTGCCAAGCTCTTTAATGAGAGATGGAAATGCCTTATATTAAAAGACTTTGTTCCAGAAATTTTGCCACCTCCAATGTCTCAATAGGAAAAATTAATTTACTTACTTTGTGTCAACGCTGTCATCAGGGTTTTCAAATTTCTAATCAGTAGCGACTAGCATTAATTTATTTCTATATCTGTTGTAGTCCTTAAAGTGTTGTCAGTTTTCTTTTTACATGGAATTTACTTTGCTCTATGTTTCATTGTATTGTAAGAGTTTTTCTTTTAACGAATAAATAAACAAATAACTAAAAAAAAAAAAAAAAAAAAAAAAAAAAATATCTCATAGCGGAGCTCCTGCGGTCCGAAGGGCTGCCAAGCGGAGCCCCATAATCATACAGGAAAGAAAAGGAAACCCATTAATTGCAGTTTCTCATGGTTATCAAGCGGTATTGCTCGTGGGCGCGTACACATGACAGCGGCGACGGCGGCAGAGTTGTCCAAGATGGCGGGCATACTCCAGCTAATAGGTTGACAGAGACATGCAGCCTTGCTTTATAGCGTCCAATGTTTTCACTGCTTTTATTTTGTATATTTGACATTATTCAAACCCAAAGCAGAAGGCCCAATTGAATAAAGTAACAAAACTCAAATCAAAATTCTCGCTTATCCTGGGTTATCTTAATCGGGCTCTGAACAGCCAGGCCCAGGATCTCCGCTTTAGGCTTGGTTAAATCTATATGTTATCTAGCTGCAACATTCAAAATGGCAGTCCCGAAAAATACACGCCAAAGCGAGGCGCGCGTAGTTATATTGAGCAGGTGAACCAAAGTTCATACATTACAGTAACGAGTAAACTAACGGGGAACCTGACCATCAACATATTTTCGTTGATTCTATGGAGATATACTATCAGCAGATAAATTTTCAGTGCATTTGTTTTTCTGTAAATCATTTACAAGGGAATTGCGGATTACCACTAGACAACGCTGCCTCCACATAAATGATAATCCTTTCTGTGTTTTCTTTACTTCGTAGTGCAAAGTCATGCTGAGCGAGCAATAAAAGAGGTATGGATTTGCGTTTCAGAGTGGACGGAAAACATTTTCAAAACGAAACTTTTCGAAAACGACGACGTTACGATAATCGTGTGATTTCCCTGCTCAAGTCTTACTCAAGCACAAATACACAAATTGACCGGTGATTACTGCGTTTTCAACTCTCTCTGGCCAAGTGAGGAAGGCAAACATTTGAGGATGTTTTCAGAGTGAAAACGCTGTTTTAGAATCTCTCTGTCGTAATAGATCCATGAAGTATACAAGGCGCACGCTACACATATTCAAGTTAAGGTGGCTGGAAATAGTTTCCAGTACTTTCACATTTTCGAAAATTTTCGAAAATTGAAGGTGGCTCTGGATCCCCTTCGTAGGATTTTTTTAACCTTTGCGAAAAACTGCATCTTATCATGTTGATTACATTTCGATAATAGAAAATGAGGGTCAACGAGCTAGTTCTTGAGTTATAAGCGCTTAAAGCTAAAATTAAGGGTATTTTTATCAGGTCATATTGTTGCTATGGTAACCTATTGTGCCACAAAATTGACAGGAACTTGTTCACTGATCATTGGGCAGTTTTTTGATACTATGAATTTGGTATCAAACGATATGGAGTGGTAATAATGACCCATCAAACCCTAAATCTTGGAAAGTACTGGAAACTGTTTCGAGCCACCTTAAATTCGAACAAAGAAAGGCTAGACATCTGAAGGATATTCCGGTTGTACTTCAAGTGTAGCGTCGTTCCAAAGCTTTGAATATTTTAGTGCATTTATCATGGAGTGATCTGTGTTAAGGCGAATTCAGTCCCGAACACTTACTATTTGCGCAGATTGAGTTAAATTTAGTTACTTAATTGCCAGATGGCATACGTTTCCCCGCCCAAAATGAACAATATTTACCCCTTAACTAAAGGTATTTGTAATACTGTGGTAGTTTGTAATCTTAGAAAAATTCTTGTTTCCTTCATAGGAATCATATAATTTCCCCTCTCCAAGGGAGTTACGACAAAACGAACGCAGAAGGCTGGTTGAGACTTTTTGCCAAAAGACTGGGCTCAATTCCATGCCAGACCCTTCTCACATTGCAGTGATTCCTTCTCTCAAAATTCTCTACTGCATAACACCTAAAGTGGCTTCCAGGCAGTTGAGAGAAATGCTGTATCCATTTATTAATATAAACAAGCTGAGAAATTCGCCTTTATTGTATAGGTTTCCTTTGGAACAGCAAAGGAGGAAGTGGGAAACATATTTCAAGTTCACGTTTGTTCGTGAGCCGTTCGAGCGCATTCTGTCCGCATACAAAGACAAGTTTGTTTATCCGAGATTTCCCCGTCCAATGCTTCAACTTCACGGCACAGCAATTCTTAGAACAGCTCGTCCAAACGCTTCCCAGAGCGCACTTGATAAGCTCGACGACATCACTTTTCGTGAATTCATTGAATATTTAGTAACCAAAGGAAGCAACAAGAGTACGCCTGTTATGGACTGGCACTGGGACAATTACGTCAACATATGTGGAATGTGTGCAGTCAACTATGACTTTATAGGTCATTACGAAACTTTTGATCAAGACTTGGCAGATTTCAAAGAGGCGGCAGGGTTATCGCCCCAACAGGCAAGGAGATTCTATGCTCAGGCTAACAATAAATCCAGTACCGCCTCCTCAATGCTCAGTTATTACTCTGAGATTCCCAAACAATGGATCGACATCCTTGGTTGGTTGTACAGAGCCAACTTTGAGATGTTTGGATACAATTTCCCGGGACCTCTTCAGAGTCTTTTTGATAAAAAGAAGAGATAGTAGTCAGGATGCGACATTTTGATCATTTTTTAGCTTTTCCCACCTTTTCTTCTTTGATTTGACGGTATAACGTTATGCCTACTGATCGAGTTCTTTGGGCGCTTGCGTCCGTTACATTGGATAGTTGGACGCAGTTTAAGCCATCTTCGGCGGGTATTTGAGCTGAATTAATTGAGAAGTCATATCGACTTTGGGAGATTTTTGGTAATCTAAACTGCAAATGAAAAGCAATTGAAAGGGAAATTTCTGTCCAACAGAATTTGAAAGTACATCGTGATTTTCTAAGTTTTCTATGTAACTGTTATTGCTATTCTGAGGCACACATCGCGAGGAACTCGTATTTGTATGATTCAGTAGAACTATGATGCATTTCAGAAGTTATGGTGTAGTACTGCTCATTCCACTTACAATTTGTATCTCTAGTTTATTCATTTCTTAGTCTTAAGACGATCAAATCAAACAATGTGTAAGACCTTGTAAGCCAACCACTACTCAAAAGCTAACCATAATTAGCTCCCATCATTATATCAGAATGTCCCCAACAATTGATCAGTACCTATTCAATGTATTCCTGGGCGAAAAGACTACACTGTAAAGGTTGGTTTTCACTACGACATAAGCACAAGCATAAGGATAATGGTAGCCAGGACACCCACAACACAAACAATATAGCACAAGCGAAAAAATACGTTTTTCTTCTTCTTGTGCTTATGATTTCACTATGACATAAGCATAACGGTAGTGAAAACGCTAAACAACACAAGGATAAGGAAAAGGAGAAGTATAAACATAATGGCAGTGTGGATGCCCTCAACACAAGCATAGAAGTACTTAGCCATGTGCAGAATAGATAATTACCTCTTTGGGGTTCCATACCTCGGCGATACAGTAAACCAAGATGGCGGAAGATTAGCACGAGCACAAGAAGAACAAAAATTTATTTTTTCTTTTGCGCTTATGCTTGTGTCGTGGTCGTCCTCATTAGCAACAACAACTTTATTTGCATCCTGGATTGAATTAAATTTACAATACAAAGAATAAGAATAAAAAATTAAAATGAAGTGCATGGCTGCCCGAAATAACGACCGACGACTCGCGCTCTCATTGGTCGATAGGTGTGTTTAGATGAGAGTGTGTAAACACGGTTGTGACGTTTTAGATTCTCGCGTATTTTGAGAATTATTTTATAAAAGCAATAGAGCACTTTTTCTGTGTTTACATAGCCTCATCTAAACACTCGGAGGGTTGGGAGAATTCTCGAAAGTTATGCAAACCCTCGACTACGTCTCGGGTTTGCATAACTGTCTCGAATCCTCCGTAGGAAAAAAGATGGCGACTAGTACATTTGCCACAGTTCTTAGCGCACGAAAACTTTAACAACGTTCGATTCATAAAAAGGTACAGAAGGGTTATAAAATCTTCAAACCTACGATACGCAATGCCCTTAGTACAGGGACAAATATTGTAAAAATTTGGCTTTCCTTGTGTCTTATACGCTGTGTTAGGTTCGCAAGGTATTGTGGTAAATTGTACAGCCGCCATCTTTTTTCCTACGGTGGATTCTCTCAACCCTCCTCGTGTTTATACGAGGCTATATAAACACGGAAAAAGTGTTCTATTGTTTAATGGGCAGCTATCCTTAGCGTTTTAAGTGGCAGTCTCTCTAAAAGCGGTCCACTCGACTTCGGGACCAAAAATAGTTTTCCTTCATTTTTTGTCAGTGAAAAGGGTTTGGTACATATAGATAAAAAAGCAATTTATTATTTTTCAATTCCTTATTTTTGCCCTGCTACGAGCCAAAATTGAATTTTGGCCGAACTGAGGTTGCCGACCGTGATCAGAAAGGTGAAATTCACCGATTTTGTAAAGCGTGCTACGTACCCTAAAATGCAGCTCACGAAATTTCGTTTTCATATGTATTCTAAGGTACATTCGTTACTTTGACTGACAAAATATGGAAACTTCTCGGAAAATTCTAAACTTTCTAGCGAGGCTAGAAGACACCCTACTCTAAGGCCTTTGAAAACCTACTAAAATTTAGCCAAATTTGAGCTAGAAAATCTCAAAAGTTGGATCTAAACGAAGGCTAAAATGCACATCACAGTAAATTTCTTACCTTAATAAGCCGTTCTATAAGTTCAAATCGGTGGGTATCTCCTTGGATTTCACGCGACATCAGATTAAAATCTGCCACGTCCAGTGTATTTACATAACTATCGCCAGTGTCAAAGGTCATTTGCATAACCCTTGCGCTCGGTACTACTACTTCTTCTGCTATTCAGGCTCGTCTGTTGACCTTGTAAGTAGTGGTAAATAGCTTCTTTTGATACTTGTATACAATGCAGATCCCGGTTGGAAGTAACAATGTCGTTGAAGTTAATCAATTCTCAAGACTTGCATGAATCCAAAAGTAGACAATGGCGGTCTGCACAAATTAACAATAGCCATAGTCCTGATAAGTTCCTTCAATAAATTCTGCAACAGAAGTAACACTAAGAGAAGACGAAAGTCGTAAGTTTCCATTTACCGTTTACCGGTAATGGCAACTGATCCATTACTACAGTCTTGACTACTGAGAGCTAGAGGGCCATGTGCCCGAAAACAGCAACGAATTTCACTTGCCGTTTGATCGCTGGGAAGTGCATTCGTCAAATGAGCACGACAGGCTTGAATGGAAGTGCATTTTGCTATGAATGGAATTGTCTTTTGTTCCATACTCGATACGTGTATTCTAGTATCAGCGCTTTTACAGTACATATAATGGCCACTGATCCGTTTTTCAACGAAAGCACCACCAGCCTTCGCTACATGTCACACAAGTTGTAACGTGACCAGTTATGGAAGGGTCGCGGGCAAACTGAGGGTGCGTTCGTTTGGGATATTCCGGAATAAGAATACATTCCGGAATATATTCTGTCTATTCCGCTCCTGGGAGCAGAATAGACGGAATGGAGTTCCAGGTATTCCGGAATGAGAATAGATCCCAAACAAACGCTTACTCGAATTATTCCAATTATTCTTATTCCGGATTGATCCCAAAGGAACGGGCCCTGAAAAACAACAATATGGTGGCGGCATTGGATTCTCCTCTGGTGTTGTCAAAGTTTTATTGTGCTTTTATCCATTATTACAACAAACATATAATCAAAACATTTTCGGAATTCTCCTTGGAAAATCGGTAGTCTTCGGACATCTTTGGTAGTCTCTGTACATCTTCGGTAGTCTTCGAGAATCTTCGGAAAGTGGCAGAAAACCTCTTGATATACTAATAAAAAAATAACATTTCCCTTTTCGGAGCCGTTTTTGTTTCTTTCCGGGAAAAAAATTAATGGTGCAGAGAATTTTTTACTACTGGTGTTTTTTTAAATGCCTAAATTTAACTGTTTTAGTTACGGAACCAAAAATTTAAGTGTTTAGTGTTATCGAGGTACCCCCATTCAGACCCTCACTATCCCCTGCCCCAATGGTCCACCCATGAATAACAGGAAAATCAAAAGATGGGGCCAAGAAACCTTCCAAGAAAACGTCCATATCAAAGCGCGTGCAGATGCTGAGATGACGATTTCTCACTTTGTGCTTATAGGACTAGTACCCTTCCCTGTTATCTGACGAGCCAGAACTATTGGCCATGAGACTAGTTTGTCTTTGACCTCTCAGGCTCGCAAAAATATAGGGAAAGTAACGCAATCGTTCCGCTATGTGACTCAAGGGAGAGTGTAGGCCTTGAGCATAATTGTCCCCCGGCAGGGACTCTCACCTAAGAAGGACGGGGAGGCTTGTTGTACCTTTTTAGGGGTTAATAAAAAGGGTTTTAGCGCCTCTTATGGGGTTTTCAGCCTCAAAAGACCGACAGCGGGAGCTTTTTTTTTTTTTTTTTCCACTGCGTTCCGCCTAGCCGTCTCATCAAGGTAACTGATTTCGTCTTCGATGAGACTCTCATTATCGTCCTCTTCTTCCTGCACTTGGTCAACTGTCGTTTTCCTTCGTTTCATCGAAGCCAGTCTTGAAAAGAAACCTTGTACTTGGGTCTTTGTTAACCATTCGCTTCTGTTAAACTTCCTTGTTCCTTCGATGCTCCTGGCTTTTCTCATGTCAGCTGCCACTTGGGTTGGATCAGCCTTCCGACCAGTCTTCTCGCCATCGTCAAATCTCATTGTCAGATAGACCTTTACATTCTCCGTAAACCTCGTTCCTCCCCCTCTTGGTTTCTGAAGTGCCCAGCCCATATTACGACATTCGTCCCTGCCTTCACTTGTCACTTCTTCTACTGTGGACGTTACTCTTGACTCTACAGTTAGTGAAGAGAACTTTGATGCCCAGCCACGTCTAATTCCATCGAACAAGTTCTCCGATGTTGCTTTGCTATGTTGGCCGAGATGAATATGGTCTTGAAGTTCCTCTAATGAAGAAAATTCCAAGCTACATCCTTGCTCTTGGCATTGGAAAACTAGGTCGTTATCGGAACTATCAGCATCGATGCGAGAGGGCTTTATTGCCCTTGGCACCGTAGCAAAAAAAGCCATGATTATCAACTTCTTTCAACTACAGTTGCCCTAGCTTTTGAACGATAAGCTCCGACCATGGGATAAGTCTACCAGCACCAACGTTATAAACCTTTGAGAGACGAAGCCCTTCCTGCTCGTAGGAAAAATTGTGGAAAGCACTGAAATTGCTGATACGGTTGACTTTAACTTCCTCACCACCGCGATCAAGCTCGCAAACAGCGGCCGATGCTCCCTTCACTTGCCTTGCCTTTAACGCCTCGTGCATGTCAGAGGCTGTCATAATGTCATGTCCTTCATTACAATATCTACGCATTGCTCCTTTCATCGGACTAATAATGCGATCGCAAACATCCTTTCCTGACTGAACTTCCGAAAAGTCATAGCTGATCAAGGAGAAAAGAGAATACGTAAATTTATTATATGGCTAAGGGAATTACTCACTTCACAGTGATTGGCTGCTCTTTGGCTGAGAGCAGCCATATTTACAGGGAATTTTACTTTGCACTACAGTGTAAATTAACGGCGCACAGGCGTTCGTAATTCCCCCGGGGGGTACTCCCTTATAAGGGCTTAATGGGGACGTGCGGCCAGCTAGAGTACGTTTTTCGGGATTTTTGTCTTGAACAGGTTATCGAATTTGTCATTTTTTGTCTAAATCAGGGTATCGGTTTATCAATTTTTGTCCTAAATGAGATATCTTTTCTTCTACTGCTACTGCTACTGCTACTGCTACCCCTTACCTCATGACTTTGATTCCAACTCGAACACCGACGTCGAAGACAGCTGCTATTAGATTGTTGTTATGGTAACAACCTGCGCCGTCTGATCGCAAGAAGATCTGGTTTACATGAGGCTTGTTCCCTTTGATAATGTTAAGAAGATGTTCCAGTATTGCGCACACTGTGTACCAGTCCTGGGAACAGTTGTCAAAAAGGTGAACATATGTGGCAATTTCCAGGCCGTTGTCCGCAGCATTTCTTGTAATGACACAACTAACATGCCAATTTATTCCCCTCTTTCCGAACCACTCAGACTGTTTCTCTCGATATTTGAGTTGTAAAAACTTCATAGCCCAGTCCATGACAACAAGGGCAGAGTTACACTGGAGGGAGTTTAGAACACTTTGTTTAGCTCTCTCTTGGTTCTCAGCTCTGATAATGTGGGACTTCCATTGAAATATCATCTCCTGGGCTTGCTTGTGGTCATGCTTGAGGTCTTCTTTCTGATCCACGCTGTACAGACTAACTGAAGGCGACTCGATTTCATCTGCGATAGCCTGAATAGTAGATTTCAAGGTCTCGCAATCATCGCAGCGAACGTGATGCTCGTGCATACAGGTTCCTTGAAACTCGGGGTTCTGGGGATCACTTAGAGCAAAACATGTGCAGTGGTCGGTACACGAGCTCCCATTATCCTGACAGTGCACTCTGTACTCTGTCTTAAGGTAGCGCTTTCCATCCTTGAGATTGTCTCGAATTTCTTGACACCACTTAACACTTGCACCGCTGTCTTTCAGTTGATCTACTATCTTGTTCATTGTGTCAAATCCTTCAGCTCCCGCTGCAGCGATATTGTCAAGTCCCTGGAGGGACTTTCTTTGAGAGGCTTCTCTGACTTCCAAAATTCTGTACAACGTTGACCTTCCAAGAGGGTCAACGCCTTCTTCGCTACAATGTTTGAAATACTGTTCAATCATCGTCGACGGCTTCCAACAATTCTGACAACATTGGGCATAACAAGTCACTCTCCACAGTCAAGTTTTAGAGTCCTAGTTCCATAGGCAACATCTTGGTAGAAATATGGCTGATCTACAAAAGATAGAAAGTGATCAAGCTTCACTAAGTCTATGCGGACTCTATGGCTTGGTAGTTTCTCGACGTTAAATCCCACTCCAACATTCTTGGCATGCGCTCTTGCTTTCTTAATTTGTCGGTCGCTCAGTTTTTCAAAAGGTCCGTGCATTTTCTTTAGGAATCCTCCTGAATAACGCGAAGCATAAAGACTAAGTATCTGGGTTTTCAGATTTCTGGATGGTGCATCCTTGTATGCGGCTATTAGTGCCTGTAGGTCATTCGAGCACAGGTTTACCGACGCTGACTCCTGAAATGCTTGCTGCAACTTTTCACTATCTCTTGGGGCGATAACGCTACACACAGCACGACATCAAACATGAAGCTCTTTCATTTGTGGTGGCCAAGTCCCACTCAGACACAAGCCTGAAAGTAAGTGGCTCTACCTTCGTATCTGTAAGCGATGCAATGTTCGACATCGCCTTATTGTAGACCTGCAGTATGCTACGATCTTTCTCAGCTGAAGAATCATCATCTGACGAGCTCCCAGATTCTCTCTCACGCCATTGTCCAGGAGTCCAAAGAGGATCTTTACCGTGGCTTTCTAATGCTGGAGATGCAAAGCAACTTTCAATCGTGGCTCTTGCCTCTTCCTTGGTTTCCCTGTAACAACAGCAGCATAAAAAAGTGATCAAAATAATAATTATAATACCAAGGCTTCGTAGCAGCACGAAGTAAGATATGGCCTTTATAAACCAAACGATGTTTTTAACGTTCATGTTGTTTAATCAGACATGTTTCGGATGAAACATCATCCATCGTCAGTTGTACAGAATAAAATGAAGTTGTGCAATAAATAGTGTCATATAGTGAGACATTAATATGAATAATTAAGGATGAAGGCGAGAACAGAATAAAGACAAACATTGAACTATTCAATAGTTCAATGTTTGTCTTTATTCTGACTAATTAGTATGAAAGGGATAAATTAAGATGTTTGACTTGGGAATTTAATGACGGCTGCTCCCAAAGGATGTGCATGGCTTCTTTGATTTTCAATTGGAAACTTGTTGGAGCAGAGTCGAGGATTTTAAAACAATCTTCTGAACTTCATTTTATTCTGTACAACTGACGATGGATGATGTTTCATCCGAAACATGTCTGATTAAACAACATGTCTGATTAAACAACATGAACTTTAAAAACATTGTTTGGTTTATAAAGGCAACAATTATAATAATAAGGATAATAAGCAAATAGAGAGGCAGCGTGGCCGAGTGGTTTAGGGCGCTGGAATTGAAATCTGGAGGTCCCTGGTTTAAATCCTCCACCCTACCGCTATCTGGATTTGTTTTCTGTAGTCCCGAGTTCAAATCCTCGTTGTGTAAATAACCAACTGGTTTGCCTCGCACCAGTTGGGTTCTTAATAGTTTATGTTCAATTTGCAATATTTAGTTACTTATTTACAGTGTCCCCAATTAGCACTACAGTGCTAAATACACTCGACACTTAAATAAAGTTATCATTCGATGCAGTTTTTTCTTCATTTCCATTGGCCGAGAGCCAACCACGTGACTTGCAAATAACTGCCTACAAATAATGGTCTGCTCATGCGTAGTACCGTCTAAACGTGTTTTGTTGCAAATAATACTCTGCTCATGCGTAATAGGAACCACGTTCTCGAGAGAAAAATGGCTGATCGCTTCCCTGAGCTGCCAGGAAGTAATTAAAATATGAAAACAAACGTGGAGATCGAATGATAAAACAATTATTGAACTCGGTTGTCGCAAAATATCGTGATAAGTCAGTGTCTCGCCAATCAATTATTGATCAGCTCACCACTGACAAATTACGATATTTTGCTCGACCTCGTCCAATAATTGTTAATTATTATTATTTATCATTATGCTTAATGAAACAAGGTGATAACTGAATTTAACGAATGAACGAACAAAGGACTGGCCGGCTGAAAAGGATCTTAAGGCCTGTTCAAACGAACTCGACTTTGTATACCATACAGCATTCGACTTGTATACTCTACAAAGTCGAGTACATTGAGTACATAGCTCAGTTGGTAGAGCATCGCACCGGTATCGCGGAGGTCACGGGTTCGAATCCCGTTGAAGCCCTGATTTTTTTTTTTTTTTTCAGGCTTCTTCTTTCCAGTTGCTTAAATTGGAAAATTCACTGCGAGGATCATTCTTCACTTTCATCTATGACCGCAGTTCAAATATATGAATTATTTCATATATACTTACATCATTTCACTCCTCACGGGAAGATATGAACTCAACAAATTGACCTTGCTCCCAATGTGTGGCTTCATAGCTCAGTTGGTAGAGCATCGCACCGGTATCGCGGAGGTCACGGGTTCGAATCCCGTTGAAGCCCTGATTTTTTTTTCAGGCTTCTTCTTTCCAGTTGCTTAAATTGGAAAATTCACTGCGAGGATCATTCTTCACTTTCATCTATGACCGCAGTTCAAATATATGAATTATTTCATATATACTTACATCATTTCACTCCTCACGGGAAGATATGAACTCAACAAATTGACCTTGCTCCCAATGTGTGGCTTCATAGCTCAGTTGGTAGAGCATCGCACCGGTATCGCGGAGGTCACGGGTTCGAATCCCGTTGAAGCCCTGATTTTTTTTTTTTTTTTTTCAGGCTTCTTCTTTCCAGTTGCTTAAATTGGAAAATTCACTGCGAGGATCATTCTTCACTTTCATCTATGACCGCAGTTCAAATATATGAATTATTTCATATATACTTACATCATTTCACTCCTCACGGGAAGATATGAACTCAACAAATTGACCTTGCTCCCAATGTGTGGCTTCATAGCTCAGTTGGTAGAGCATCGCACCGGTATCGCGGAGGTCACGGGTTCGAATCCCGTTGAAGCCCTGATTTTTTTTTTCAGGCTTCTTCTTTCCAGTTGCTTAAATTGGAAAATTCACTGCGAGGATCATTCTTCACTTTCATCTATGACCGCAGTTCAAATATATGAATTATTTCATATATACTTACATCAGTTTATATTATCGTAGGCCAGAAATCACCCCCCCCCCCCCCACAACTTAGGATATTTATTACTTTTTGAGAGGGACTTAGGCCTAATCCACCTTAGAGACCCAGCACTTATTTGGAACTTGGCGTTTCACCGAGAAAGGATGGTATATGAACTCGTGAGAAGAGAGAGGCTGACAACAGTAACTGCTACTGAGCTTTTCTCTCATGGCGCTCTTCTAACGTCAAACGAAACCAAACCCTGTCTTAAATCGTTTTTGCCAGGGGTACCACTTTTCCCGTCTCTTTACTCCACCCTTTCTACACGAAGAATATTTTCGCAGGGGCAACCTGATCGCGCGCCATCGCTTTAGGAACGATGCCCACAAGAACAATGTTTAATCACAAAGCAGGGCAACCCTTAAACCAGTAAACCGGAAACTGGAAACCGGAAACCAGATTCGGGAACCGGAATCCGAATCCGGAAGTTAAATATTACGAATGATGATAGAAATAATAGATACAGAGAAAAAATTAGTTTGTTATTTTTTTTCTTTGCTTTAATTCAACCACAAACTGTAATTGTTAACTGACTAGTTTTGAACAGCCCTTAGCTATACATCTGGCCCGGTTGTTTTAAAGCTGGATATTGTTATCCATTGGGTTAATCACTATCCGGTCAGGGTTAGGTCTTTTTCCGTGAGAACAGAGTTACCATAGCCTGCGAGCAGGCTCTAGGATCTGTCTCTAGTGTCTGAGCAGGCCGCTTTAGTGTCTGTCTCTAGTGTTCGAGCAGGCTCTAGCATCTGTCTCTAGTTTCTGAGCAGGATCTAGTGTCAAGTGCCTTTTTGCATTTTTCCGGTTTCCGGTTTTCGGTTTTCGGTTTCCGGTTAAAACCAGATTCCGGATTCCTGTTTAATACAAAAACAAGCTCTAATCTGGTTAAGACAAGCATTTCAAAGACGCGGTTGCTCTTAGAGTTGTTCGGGATTTTATTTTCTTCTTAACACCAGCTCTTTGGTTTTGCGAAATTGTAGTCGTGGGACCAAGTACAATTCATTGGCTGCTTGATTTAATATGATTACATTTGTTGACTTTTTAATTGCGACCAAGAAATATACGGCCGGTGTAACCTGCGATCTGGCGTTCTTTCTTGTTCTCGTGGTGGCATCGAATGCACCCTAATAATCCTATCATAGAGCTGTTATACTATATGAAAGCTAGATTTAAGATGATACTCACGTGATCCGATTGGAATTATAATCCCGAAAACATCAAAGACATCTTTGGAAAGCCTTACATTGAACACACGGTCTCCTTTCATTCCTTCGAGCTTGCCCTTATGTTCAGGGTGCTGACAAACACTTTTGGTGCGGTACCAGTATTTTCCCAGACCGCCTCCATGCTTCGGGCACACGAACATTTCTCCAACTTTCTCCTCCCTTAAGCAAAAGTGACCTGCACGAGCCAAGATCAATTGGTATTCAAGCACATCTTCGTTAGAAAGGTGAAAGCGCTTCAAATGGGCTGATATGTCATCGCGACATTCAATTAGAGGCGTTAGAGCGTTAACCCCCCTGAAATCACCGCAGTCATTTCCATCCCTGCTTTCCATAAAGCAAACTGGTATTTTCGCTAACGACATTCCGCAAACGTCATATACATACCTTTATTTTCTTCTAAAACCAATTAGCATATTCACAGGAAAGGTAGGAAACTAGAAACTTACATCCAAAATGAATCCAGAAATACTGGACCCGAACCATAAAGATAACCCTAACCAGTAAGAAAAATTTAGGGTTGTTCAAAATCAATTTTCTTAATTTCCTTTCCATTTTCTTTCCCAATTTTCGCTCACTATTGACGCTCCTACATCCCCGTTCCTAATTTCCAATTTCAATTTCGAACCCTCTTTCGCTGAGAATTCCCATTGGTACTTCCTGTTCCTGTTAAGTTTTTCCTTTTATTTTATTTATTTATTTTTTTCACGCCGATTGGTCGAGCATAAAGCGTTCAACAGTACTCACAGGACAGTTTTTTTACTAATATTTTAGGCTAAGGAGTAACGCCCCCTTTCCAACTGTAACCTACATTCAGGCGGTTTTCCTTCTCTCTCTGTTTTTTTTTTTAAGGGAAAAGGATAGATTTAAGAAACTTAACCACAGCTTAAAAACCCACAATCTTTCACTTAAGCACCCAGTTCGCCTATACCCTCTAAATCTAAGTTTTAGGATACTCGATGCACTCCTTCTAGTTCCATCAAGGTTCCGTTCCATGGGGTCCCTGTGTGTCCTTGTGACATCGTGACGAAAGCGACGTACAAGAACGTCAAACTTCCCGCGGATCGATCGTAGTTGATGTACTCAGAAGCTTTGATTAAGGATGATAGAGGAATGACGCTGAAACATCGAGTGCAAAACGAAAGCCAGGTAAAGCCTATTCATCCGAAAAGAACAGGTCCATTCGAGCGTGACTTTCGCATTCCAACTGATCAACCGATAAAGCGTGTCATTATTTGAAAAATTAACCTTTAATACACAGATTTTTCTTTGCAGTTCCGTGTAGTACAGAATTCATTTGCTGCTAAGCGGTAGATACGAAGTTTTGACTTTCGTCAAGTTCTCCTAGTCACAGTTTTGCAGCATAATTTATTGGGAATTCGGCAATCGCCGCATTGTGCAACCGCCATTATTTACTTTTATATTCTCTCGTCTTGAGAATTGATCGACTTCAACGACATCTTTACCTCAAACCTGGATCTACAGTGTATACAAGTATTAAAAGAAGCTATTTTCCACCACTTAGAAGGTCAACAGACGAGCCTGAAACGCAGAAGAAGTAGTAGTACCGAGTGCAAGGGTTGTGCAAATGACCTTTGACACGGCCGAGAGTTATGTAAATAATACACTGGATGTGGCAGATTTTAATCTGATGTCGCGTGCAATCTAAGAAGATACCCACTGATTTGAACTTATAGAACGGCTTATTAAGGTAAGAAACGTACTGTGATGTGCATTTTAGCCTTCATGTAGATCCAACTTTTGAGATTTTCTAGTTCAAATTTGGCTAAATTTTAGTAGGTGTTCAAAGGCCTTAGAGTGGGGTGTCTTCTAGCCTCGCTAGAAAGTGTAGAATTTTCCGAAAAATTTCCATATTCCGTCAGTCAAAGTAACAAATGTACCTTAGAATACAGATGAAAACGAAATTCCGTGAGCTGCATTTTAGGGCATGTAGCACGCTTTACAAAATCGGTGAATTTCACCTTTCTGATCACGGTCGGCAACCTCGGTTCGGCCAAAATTCAATTTTGGCTCGTAGCAGGGCAAAAATAAGGAATTGAAAATTAATAAATTGCTTTTTTATCTATATGTACCAACCCCTTTTCACTGACAAAAAATGAAGGAAAACTAGTTTTGGTCCCGGAGTCGAGTGGACCGCTTTTAGAGAGACTGCCACTTAAATACGGTAATTTTTAATAGTGTCAGGTAATTAAGACTTAAGATAACGAATACAACAACACACAGACTAAAGCTAGGTCTAAAATAAAATAAAATTAACGAAAATAAGCAGGAAAAGATAGTATGTAGGCAGATTAACAACTTTTCCACTGTTAAATTTGACATAACGATGAATACATACAAAAACGACAAAAATATCAATATAGAATGTGAAAAAATAGAAGTTAACGTTGAAAAACTGCAAAGGGTTTGGACAGGTTTGGACCAGGTTCAAAAACGACGTATCTTGTACACTGACCGCTGACCGCTTATGTATGCTTGTGCTTGTGCTCATATGTCGTAGGGAAAACCAGGCTTTAGACTTTTTGAGACTAGAATACATCAAGGAAAAGGTGTTTGATGGTAGTCTGCTCGTAATTATAAGCTGAGCACAAAATGCGAAGCTATAATAAAAGGAGAATTTTCATTTTGCAGCGCGCCAATAACATTTCTACAGCTCAGCTTAACCTGATTGAGTAAGGCGGAACTAGTAAAGTATAGCTAGATATCAAGATCATATGAATTGTCAGACCTAGAGCTCATTACATTTCCGAACACTTTAAATTCAGTTGCAAAACGCTGGTTCACTTCTTGACAGCCAATCTCCTGAATATCTTTTGACTGCATAGTTCGAGTTCACCAGTTTTTGCCAATTATTTTTTTAAAGGTCGGAAAATTCCATTTTGCGGCCTTCGTTTTTAATTCTCAAACATGACAAAGTCGCATGATCCAAAAAAAAAGAAAAAAAGAAGTGATTTCATCGATGTACTTGGTATTCTTAACTGCTCGAAAGTCTAACCTTTCAGCTTTCGTAAGTATTTTATCGCCTGTGAAGGACGACCATCTTTAGCCCACCAAGTCAACTTATAAAATTTCTCCATATAGATGAAAATAAGATAAAGGAGTGACATTTGTGACATTTTTGATAGGCTATTTGACGGTTCATTCGTTTTATTGTTAGAGCCCCATAGCTACCAAGTGTTTAATTAAGCAATGAATAAAATTATTCAAATTTAATGCTCTGTGCGTGGGACACATCAGTCAGTCATCCAGCGACGCAAAACGTACTTCAAAACTTTGTTTTCTACACAAATTCGGCATGAACACCGAGAATGATTAATTTCACACATTTGGCTGTGACGGCAACGAGTGCAACGAGTGCTTCTTGCTATCATCTTCTTAACCCAGAATTTGACAAAGCTTATCAGCGCTGGACCACCAATTTAGTGACAGGTGTAGTTAACGCCGTTTTATCACCGTTCGCTGTCGTAGCAAATTTCTTTATCACTTTCGTAATTTACAGAAAGGCCGCGCTTCAAACTCCTTCCAATCTGCTACTCGGTGGACTTGCAATTTCTGATATTCTCGTTGGTTTGGTTGTGCAACCAAGTTACGTCGCGTATCGACTGGTGGAGAACCGAAATGGATTCGTCACCTGCGCTATCAGAATGATGCTTTCGATGGGATTTTACACGTGCTATGGTGTGTCGTTCATGACGCTGTGCGCCATAAGCTGTGAGAGACTAATCGCTTTGCTTTACCACCTGCGTTATAATAATATTGTTAATCGTCGACGTGTACTGAAAACTGTCCTGTTCATTTGGTTGGTCAACATCCTGTTAAAGTTTCTCCAGTGGGCTGATAATCACACTTTCAGAGGAATCCATCTAAGTTTGTGGTTAGCTTCGCTGTTCATCGCGGTGGCCACCCAGTGCAGGACAGTTTCTATCATACGGCATCACCAGCGGCAAATTCGGCAGTTACACTGCATGTCGTCCACTCGCCAGATGCAAATCAAGCTTGCAATAAACATCGCGTCCATCATAGCCATATATTGTGCTTTCAACTTGCCAGTTCTTGTTATAAAAACGTCTCACCAAATTGTCAAAAGGCATATCGAAAGCTACAATGTCTACAGCTGGGCCGAAACTTTGGCATTCACGACTTCTACTGTTAATCCATTGGTGTGTTATTGGAGAGTGAAGACCATTCGAAATGCCATCAGAGAATTCTTACCAAGGTTAAAGACAAAGGAGAAGAGATTAAGGGAGCTACCGTTTGATAACCATGTTGCGTTGGTCAGATTTCGACACATTACGCCGCCGTAGGCGCGAGACATCATTATGGATACCAAAGGGAACAGCCTGTAAAAATAATGTTTTAATTTATAGGCCGTGAGCGAGACGAACTAAATTTGCAATCCAATTGGGTAAAGCCCGACCATTGGGTCAAATGTAGATTAAATTCAAAAGTAAATCGGCCAGCACGTAGACCAATAGAACCTGTTGGTAAATCTAACTTCAGTCGGAAGAACTCAGACGTCCAACTTATCACGGACTTATATATCACGCTCAGTTTTAACTAGTTCTTCTCATGGGAATTCGACGTTTGGTCTTCACCCTAACTCTCATTAGGTACTGCAAGTAACTGACCAGCGTTCGTCCTTTCGTCGCATCAAACTTGACTTTTCCGTGTTATATATCCTAGCTAGAAGTAATATCCCTAGGAGTTTAGCAATGGCACCTACCAAACCCTCTCCCTGTGACTATAAAACCGACCCTACCTACAATGCAAGTAAAGTAATAGGATTGCTAAACAGACTTGTTCGTTCGTATCTTCCTTAAAAACTGAAATTTGAACACGCAACGTAACAATAAGAGCACCGGCCACTCACAGCTCATCGATAAAGCTGTTTCAGCTAAAGTTAATAAATCATTCAGTACAAGAACAAAAGGTGTCGTACCCTACAAAGAGCATTCAATTTTTCACGTTCTATAAAATACAACGATTCGAAACCGGTGCTAACGAGCACTCAAATTTTGTAGTCAGTTTGGGCTAGGTGGCTTAATGCCATAGATACGTCTGTGTGTAATCAACCTATTATTCTCATAGTTGTTGAATGGCACTTTCACTAAGAGTTTTTCGCTTCTATAGGTTATTTTGTCAAATTCTTTCCTTCTATCATATTGAACTTTATTCGCCAAGTAGGGTTTCTGATCTGAAGATTAATTGTACCTTACTGTGGCTAGTAAGTGCTACGGAATAATGTGAATCAAATTTCTTTCAAGGCTGTTGTACGTTGTGAAATTAATAAGGTAATTATTCGACAAAACGTCTGCTGTTTGACGTATTTCCTTGGTTATACAAAGGACAGGGAGGTGATGTTAAGGAAAGCATATTTCAAATGCGATTCATCTGACAGAACGTCAAAATAACATATCGACTTACGATGTTTTTTCTATGTCTATGTCTGTGAGATAAATATCAAATCAAACTGTCCTAGTTTCGCTTCTGTCAGAGGCGACTCTTATTCAGCGACGTTACCGCAAAAAAGTGTCTTTTTAAATATAAATGAAGACCTGAAAATCGTTTTAGTTTTGAAAACTTTTGAATGATTTTGCGGAATTATTAACCAGAAAAAAGGGGCTGCTTCCATTATGCCAAACCAATCGGTCAGAAACCATTGAGAATACCAGAGAAAACGAAACGATATTTTCCGATCAAACCCGGCCAACCAAGAGGAATGGTTCTTATCATTTTTTATTGCTTTTCCGCATTCCCTACATAAGTGAAGAGATGTAGAGCAATGAACCAGCTTGTCAAAAATGGAACGGCGAATTTCGGTCGGAATATTCCAACCGAAATAAGTGGACCACCTCCAGAGGTGATCCCGAATCAGATTCCGATCGGAAGAAACCGAAACAGACCTTTCCATTTAAAGTCTGACCGACATTTCCGAAAAATGAAAAGCACGGGGGTTTCGAAATGAAATAAAAACATCAAACTCTTCATTGTGCTTGTTAAACATGAAATTTGAATTTTCGTTAGGAGCAGCTGGTTGCACTCTACAGCCGATCAAGCAATAGTTTGTTTTTAGAACAGTTATAGAACTGAATAAATTGTAAAGGATCAAACTTTTAAAGGTGGAAATTTATCGTATTTGTAATGAAACGGCTTAACGGTTAATAAAACAAACCAATAATCAACTGTACTTAGCAAATACTGAACCTGGGTTAGCTTCAAGTCGTCAAGTTTTGGACAACAGCGTTGCCAGAAAGATCACCATTCAAGCTTTGCAGCGCACTGCGTTATACTCACATTTGGAACACAATCTTTAGGACAAAAAGCCATGCTGATAAATTGGGAAACACAGTTGGACTTTAAGGCTTTAGAAAGAACTATCGATTGGAATCGATGAAAGTCGAGAGTTAAGTTGCCGGATAAAAGTGTTTGTTTGAGAGTATCGACAGGTGAAATTTCCTGTCGATTTTCATGAATAAAAGTGAGAAGTTTGAAATTTGAATACCAGCGGAGAAGAAGAGATGAAGGTGCACGAGAGTTCGCGGCTTAATTCTGGAAATCACCTATAGGCAGCGATTCCGAAGTTATACCTCAGAGAAAAAAATTCTTTAGCACATGTATCTGATAATTTTGTTTCGGGTAGTCTTAAACTTTTGAGGTTCAGGAAATGTCCTCCAAGCTTAAACTCCCGATATAATACATTCAAACAAACTATGGAAAGGAACACCAGTAAAACACATGCTTGATGCTGCATATCATCATCATCATCATTTATCCTTATGGTCCCCAGTGGGGCATTGGGAAGTAAAACACTGTATATGGACAAGAGGAAGTTGTAAGAACTGAAACACTTGGGGCACACTTTAAAATGAACCAGTTATGAACGGCGGACGGACAGGTTTAAATCAAACAGTTGCAACTTCGTCTAGCCGGCAAAGAGATGAGTGACTTCTCTCTTTAATTAGTTTGTTTTTAAGATGACGATTTAGCGAAATGTTCAAATACAAAGAATCTGTTAGTTATGGAAGTGATATAAATGGAATCAACGCACATGTGATAAAAATTACCATAAACACTACCATAACACATCCGTTCTTTTAGTCAGTTTTTATTTTTTAAATTCAAATTTGTCTTGGTACACCTTCCTTTCACTATCGAACTAGAGTGAACTCAGCCTTCCATTATCAAGCAAACCTTCTAAACAAACTGGTTATCGATCTAAAGTGTAATCGCGGAGTGAAATAATTAACCTTCCAAGCATTCTCAAAAACATGTCATCCAATTCAGTGCAACTTAGAGAGCGTAACGAACGGAAGCCCTCAACACTCAAATAAAAGCAATTTGGATTTCCTGCTGCGAATGGAGTTTGGTTTTGTTCTTTATGCGAAATTGTGTAAAAGGTGAAACTGTTCGCCATCTGTTTTAATTTTGCCGACTTTCATCATAACAAGGAATTCTTCTACTTGTCATTATGGACGTCTACATTTGTCAAGCTTAATGAAAGAAACTTTCTTTCCGATTTAATTGAAAATAATCTCAGCATATCTAGTAAGAGTAGAATTTTCTTCATAAAAGCATTCTTATCAAGAAATCTACAAAACAATTTTATGTTTTGAAACTCGCTGATAATTTGAATAAATTATAACCTACCGTTTCGATTGCCTTCTACTACAGCTCATTTTAAACATAAAAATCGGTCATCAACGATTCTGACATGTTTAACTTAGCTTGGGAATTACCATAAGCTGGTACAACTTAAACACATTAGAACAATAGGTGTCAAAGATGACTTTGCAAGTTCAGCTGTTGCATATTTTTTAGCAAAACGCTTTCGAAGATCTAGAGCTGCAAAGCAAAACCATGCCCAATCTCAGTGATGAAACTGGAACAGCAATTTCTAATCATTTTCGTCTCGACAATGGTTTCTGCTTCTCGATCTTGCCTGATCCTGAATTCGACAAAGTTGCAGATCGCTATACAACCAACTTGGTCACAGGTGTTTTAAATGCGGTTCTGTCGCCGTTTGGTGTTGTGGCAAACTTCTTCATTGTTTTGGTTATCTCCAGGAAAGTCTCGCTTCGAACACCTTTGAACGTGCTACTTGGATGTCTTGCAGCGTCAGATTTTCTCGTTAGTTTGGTAGTTCAGCCGAGTTATGTAGCTTTTAGAATTACAGAAAACATACACCGGTTCGTTCCTTGCTCAGTAAGGCTGCTCTATTCGACGGGATTTTTCATGTGTTATGGTGTGTCCCTTACGACCTTGTGCGCCATAAGCTGTGAACGATATTTGGCACTGATTTTTCCTCTCAAGTACACGCACCTAATACGCAGTTCTAGGATCATTAAACTGGTGATTTTCATCTGGATGGTAAACATCATCTTAACGGTTCTACAGTGGGCTCATAACGAGATCGCAAGAGGTATTCATCTTATGAGTTGGTTGGTCCTTTTGATAACTGCTCTAGTGAGCCAGGTTAGAATCCTCCCTATCATTCGACGTCATCAGAACCAAATCAAGAAACTTCAATTGAGAGATCCACCTCGTCAAAGAAGCAGCACCAATAGCCAAAGCGCAATGCAAATCAAGTTTGCTGCGAATATCGCATGCATTATGGCTGTCTATCTGGCATTTAACCTTCCAGTTCTTCTTATAACAGCGTTGCATCAGATAATCCTCATCGAAATAAACACGTACAATTTGTACAGCTGGGCAGAAACTGCCGCCTTCTTAAATTCAACTGTTAATCCAATTATTTGCCTTTGGAGGGTAAAGGCGATTCGGAGGGCAATCAGAGAGTTGTTTTACCCAGAAGGGAATGGGAGAAACGTGTTCGCCAGATATTTGTCATTCTTAGAAATACCTGATGGCGATATTGCTTTAGTTGTGTACAGACGCCATCAAAAGCCCCATTCGGTCATTACTAATCCCTCAGCCTTTTCCACAAAAGAGATATCAGAGAAAACATAGTCTCAAGTCCATAAGTAGTGATGAATCAGTTGTACTGGGTTTGTTTGCGTATCTATAAATATCACGCAGGGTTTTTAAAGGTGCCCTGTCACGAGAATGATTCCCAAAAGACATTATATTATTATTATTGCTGAAAACCTAAAAACTAACATTTTAGTTTCAATAACTTAATAAGGCCCTGTCCAATCTTCGCGTGAGAAATTTGAAAACGTTTTTTCATTCTGAAAAGGCATCACATGTTTTCCGCCCACACTACTATGCCGGAGAAATTAAAAAAAATGCGGTCACCGGTCATTTTGGATTTGTGTTTGAGGAAATCTTGGGTAGGGAAATCACATGATTAACGTCGTTACGAAAGCTCCGTTTTCAAAACGTTTTCGGTCCACACTAAAACGCGAAGCCGGCGTTTTCAAGTTCCTCCGGTTTTGAAGAGCGTTTTCGAAAAGCTTCGTTTTTGGTCCGGATCAGTGTAGGTAGGCCTAACCGTAGAAAAAACACTGCGTTTTCATATTTCTCCGGCGAAGTGTGGACGGAGCCTAAGTGCATTGAAACTATGGAATGGCTACTATCATGAGTTGCGCATCATGTGTTACGTACACTGTAGTTTGTGATGTCAAATTGAAAAAGTCAGGTAGACTTTCCACAGATGATAGCTGATGATGTCGTTGTGCCTTTGAAAAATCACTGAAACTAACTGCAATATGCTGTTCCTTCGCAAATCCCATAAATTATCTAGTGTAAGAGTGCTGGCTCATGGACTTCTACAGTTGTGTCTCTGCTGAAGAAGTAGGGTTTCCTATGTCTTGATCTGTTTGACTAATGTGTTCAACTTAAGGATGTCTTTGGAACCGCAAAGTCTATTTAGCTGATCGTTCTTCATATGTGAGTAATGATCTCCCATACCTTAATTAGTCTAGCCCACTGTTGATTACTGCCTTTGATAAGGAGGCGTCCTTCGTGCAAACAGTATATTTAAATTCATGTACATGCATTGCAAGTCAGTGCACGCCGAGCTTCTAATGATCCTTCTGCTAATAAAACTGGTTTGTTAGCCAGTCCGTCTTTCCACTTGCTTCTACTTCAGCAGAGCTTAAAGGAGCTGTGTCACGGTTAAACGGTTTGAAAAATTTAGCCTAAATTTTTCAATATTGTTGTTTGCAATTCGCGTCAATCTTCTCCATCCTTAACCATCCTTGTTCCTTTATGGCTCATTATTATCTCTTTAGTGTTTTCCTATCTTTCTAAAGCATTATTTTCAGGTTTCCTTCAATTCAAAGATAATTTTGTCGATGGTAGAAATAACTCAAAATACCGTGACGTAGCCCCTTTAATTGTCATGCCAATCCGAAAGAAAATGAAGTTTTAAGTTTTAAGTATCTGCTAATGTTGTAATCATAGAACACCGGAAGATCTCCTCATCTAAAGATGGTGTACCATTTGCTGAAGATGAAACTTACTCAGTAGCAGAACATTCTGGAATGCTTGAATTTTCCAACCACCGGCGGATAATCGGTTGCATGCAAGATTGATACACGATGAGCACAACACGTGGCATGCATTGTGACATGCAAGTCACTGGAAGCATAGCTAGTTTACAGAGGAAATGGTTATGAAACTTGGCAAAGTTCTGTGTTGTATGTTCTTGTTGGCTATATTTGGGGTTGACCCTGCAAAAAAACCTGGTAAAATACAAAAGGTGGTTATGTGTGCTCATGCAACTAACCAATAGAAGCATTGCGATGATGTAATTCATGCATAGTCAATGAACATAAAACAAAAGATGTGCAGAGTCAAGGACTTTCCAATATAAATCTTAGACTGTTTGTTTGCATCTTTGTTGTTTACCGGGCTTCTTAACCATCCCCTCTATTAACTATTTTGGAAGTAATATATTCAAACACCAAAGACCGTGTTTGACCACATTTCCAAACTCCGAGAGGAGAGTTGTAAATACGACGCATAGCGGAGTATTCTTGACGAACCTTGAGGTGCAAACAATTTTCACTCTGCTAGGGACAGTTTAACGACCCCTGAATATTTAGCAAGAATATGTTTAGTATAATTTATGAACCCTGATTCGGTTCATCATTACGGCAAACACCGCTCTCAGTTAGTGTAGAAAAAGGCAATGACTATAATTAGGTAGACAATGAATTTACTTTGTTTCTAGTCTAAAACATATTGTGCAAAATAGAAGGAAAAATATAACAATGTCGACAAACGTAAGTATCAGAAAAATGCATCTTAATACGTAAACTATAAATAGCAACCTTTCGTGGACTGTATGACAAAGGTAGTAATAAATTTAACGTTTTTGTATGGAGTGTTATATTCTGATACTGTATGAAACGGCTTAATGGTAATACGGAACACGATGTAAAACTACAGCTTATTACATATTTTGTCTCCACTCCACAACAGAAACAACACACGCAAAGCTGAACCAAATAAGTTTATTTTGGAAGGGCCTGGCAAGAACCAACCCAAACAGTATATCTATAACTACTTAGAAACTACATAACAACTCCTTCATAAAACTACAAACTAGATCTCCAAGCACACAGGCTTAGTATCAGAAAGGCTTAAACCGCAACTCTATTATTAAATCACGATCTACATGGGCTACTTCCCCTAATAAGCTCACAAGCTTATAGTACCAGTTAGGCTGGGAAACAACAACTCCGACATTACACAAGAATATAAGCTAAACAGGCCATCTCATACTGTAGGTCATGGACTTGACCTACTTCCCCAAATAAGCTCTCAAGCTCAGTGCCAGTTAGGCTGCCAGTTAGGCTGGGGAACAACAACTTCTACATTACATTAGACTATAAGCTAGACGGGCCGTCTTATACTAAAGATTGTCCATTAGGCCTGCGTTCCCAAATAAGCTCTCGGGCTGGGGAAACATGAACAAAAAATATAAAAAAGACCAAAGAAGTACATAGAAATACAATAAAAAATCATAAAGTAAACCTAGTAGAGCTGAGCAACCGCTAACAAAACAAATGCGGTTAACGCGGAGGCCAGAAAAAACCTGCCAGAAAAAACCCCTGTGGGGAAAAAATGTGCAGGAAATCTGGGTAGGAACCAAGGCTCATGCTCCAAGTGATTATTAGCCCATCCTACGAAGGCTTTACAAAAGTAAAAAATCAATAGAGAAAGGAACAGTCGATCCTGTCAGACTGAAGGCATCTGCAAAAGAAAAATACTAAACAGGAAAAAGTTAAACTAAACGAAACGAAAAGTACGCGGTTGGTTCTGAAGCCTAGATGACAACCACGTGTTATACTCTGTCTTTTACACCCTTACACAATTACCCATGATGCCCCCGCCTGGAACCCAGGCGTTGTTGTATCCCGTGCCGACAAAATAGTTATTTCAGCCTTGTTCGCTCGCTCACTCGTCAGAAATAACATATTTTGTCTCCACTCCACAACAGAAACAACACACGCAAAGCTGAACCAAATAAGTTTATTTTGGAAGGGCCTGGCAAGAACCAACCCAAACAGTATATAGACAGACAAAGTATTGGGGAAGGGGTGAAAAATTGATTCTCAAAGCCCAAGAAATTTGGAGACTGTGAGCCTTTGCTCCAGATCATCGTCGACGTAAATGTCTTTGGCCTGGACTGACTTCCAGCGTCCGTGACGCTGAAACACTCTGTCGTTGACACCATTGTTAGCAGCCATAGTAGCGCCTCCTGAGCGGAGAGAGTGCAGCCCGAACCTGGAGGGGTCAGCCCCTATGGACTTCAAATCCCGTCTAAAAGCTTCCCTTATAGTGGTGTAACTGATAGGCTTGTCGGGGGCCACTAGCCTACAAGCCCCCTTACCTCTAGAAATGGGTCTAAAAATCAGTTCCCTGGACTCGGGAGAGATTTGAAAATTAGTAAGATACCTTCTAAGCAGTTTAACAGGACAAGCGCAACTAGAAAGCTCAGAAATGACGACTTCATCGCCTCTACGAAGTTGGTCGTTCTTACTTTTATGAATCTTAATAACCATGAAACCGTCGTTGAAGAAAATGTCATTTCTCCTAATTCTTGAAACGTCATCAAACCTAAAGAAGCCAGCAAATGACAAAACATACATAGTAATGTTGCGCAATTCAACAGGGTTATCAAGGTTAGACCTGCCAATAATATCATGAATCAAACTAGATGAAACGGGTTCTTTGCGGTTAACAACACCGGTACCAAGGATTCTTTTAGAAGCAGACCTGACTGCCTCCACAACAGGGTTATCGGTGGGGGAGGGGATACCAGCCATACTATGAGCCCATTTAATGCCGTAAAAGGCAGAATCTACCACGCTGGGGGATTGAGACTGTTCAATAAGGTGTTGCAGATACAATGCAACATGAAAGGGATTTGCGGGGAAAACGTTCCCATTAAACATACTAATGGCGAACTCCTTCCACTTGCGGTATGCACGGTGGTACAGTAAAGAGGTACTGTTGGCCTTTGAGGAAAGGACTGTCACTTTCAATCTGTCCGTTAATCCTGAGACTGGACCATCTGGGAGCACGTTCTGGTCGAAGTCCCAAAAGCCGGACCGGAAGACATCTAAAAAGTATCAAAAATAGACGAAAAGCCCTGAGAAGAGCAGACTAAAGGGGAAAAGCATAAGGAAGGATACAACTAGTAATATAAACGCTTTATAGACAATGGGGTATGCTACCCTAAAGAACAAGAATAATACAAGCAGCATAGGCATGTCCATACATAACAAAAAATGGGGGCGCCTCTAACTACAAGAGTCACACTTCCCGTTAGCCATAGTGCAAAACCCCGCTAGAAAGGAAGGGGGCCTGGGACGACGAAAGTCGACCCGAATGGCAGCAACCTCAAAGTCTAAGCATCTGGTGCCAAAAAGGGAGTTACGGGCTTTCCCTGGGACAAATAACCCCTTAAACTTTGGCAGGTACACCCAGTCCACAACAAAGTAATTCCAGTGGACGCCGTCTCTTGCGCAAATGCTCCAGAAGAAGGAAGACTTCCATAGCGGAATAACTATAGTTCCCTTAGCAAGACACACTTCCATGTGCTTTAAAACTCTAACAATAAGACAAACCGGGGGACAGAGCCAATTGTTATCGTATCCCCAGTCTTGCGCAAAAGCATCAACTGCCTCGCATCCGGGCTGAAAAAACCGGGAATTAAACCTAGGTAGTTTGGCATTGTAACTGCAGGCGAACCTATCGACAGAATGCGGGCCCCAAAGGTCGTCAATGCTCTGAAAAATAGAATCATTAATAGCATAGTCGTCAAAATCAACAATCTTGCTAATAATGTCAGCTTTGACATTAAGGTCCCTAGGAATCCACCTAGCATCGAGAGAGATGTGATACTCCAGGCAAATCTGGAAGGCTTGAAGAGCTAACGCCTGCAGATCCAATTTCTTGCTTCCGTTGAGAAGAACAGACTCAACGTTCTGGTTGTCTGAATACCAGATGACCTTAGTGTCGGACAAACGATCGGCAAAGGACTCCAAAGCGAGGCAAACGGCCTTAAGCTCTCTCTAAGTCGAACTAAGAACTTTTTCTTCGGGAGACCAATTCTGATGAAAAACCAGTTCGGGGTCAGACTCGACAAATGCACCACAGGCTGAATCAGAAGCATCGGAGAAACTCACTTTAACCGGTAGCGTTTGTGCTCGCCAATAAACCCTCCCGTTGAGGGAATCAACATTGGCAGCCCAAAAGTTAATTTCCGCAACGGCATCATCCGACAAGAAAACTTCGCTATCCCAGGAAAGAGCAGAGTTCACCACTGAAAAGAGATGCCTGGTCATAATACGTGCCACTGACCCCACGCAACTGGAAAGTGAAATTATCTGGCCTGCAAGACTAGCGACACTTTTAACGTGAACCTGGCGAAGAGACTGTTGCGAAGACAAAGACTGCAAAAACACGAGATCGGAAGACAATTTTGCAATGCGTTCAGCGGTGGCCTTAACAGTACCTTCAATAGTGTTAAGAATAACTCCAAGCCAAGTGATAATTTGGACGGGTTCCCATAAAGACTTTTCCTGGTTGGGGACGAAACCAGACTTGAGTAGATCAGAATGAACAGTTAGACTGCTAATTTTAGCGGAAACTTGATCCATTCCCCTCCCTAGGCCGTCGTCCAGGAAAATAGCAATAGGAATACCCCGACTCCTCCAGGATTTTTGAAGCGGTTTGAGAATCTTGGTGAAAACAAATGGTGCCGAAGACAGGCCAAACGGAAGAACGCAAAATTGAAAATATCTGAAAACACCGGTACCAAAGTCCCAAGCGAATGCGAGGAATTTGCGGTGCTCTGGAAAAATTTCAATATGGTGGTACCCCGACTTCAGATCGAATTTAAATAAATAATAACCCTTGTCGAATATCTGCGTGGCCACAGACAAATCTTCACACTTGAACTTTTGCTTGTAAATGAAGGTGTTTATATGACGAAGATCCAAAATAAGCCTTTGTTTGCCAGAACTACGGGTGGAAACTGTGAGTGGGTTAATAATGTCTGGAACGCAAAAAATTTCCTCCACAAGGTCGGAATTAAGCAGGTCATTAACAGCTGAAGACACAAAGTTACTGTTAACACGCGCAGAAGCATTGTTACTTTTGAAGAAAGGCGTAGGGAGTTGAAAAAAGGGAATCTTGTAACCTTCGCTAATAATATGCAAAATAAACTGCGACACTTCCAACGAACGCCAAAACTCAATACACTTACGGAGTCTTCCGCGAACTGTGGGCTGAACAGGAGAATCAAAAGCAACAGAGTATTGTGGAAAATCAGTGCAAGAAACAAAATCATGGTTGAAATCGGGG
>OZ026608.1:7658678-7681178 GCA_964020085.1 Micromussa lordhowensis | reverse complement strand
TGTTTCGTGTACTTTGTTTTACTACAGTTTGTTTATATAATGTACAAATACGTATTGGTAATGAAAATTACATTCAATAGCCTTTTCCAGTAAAAACAAAACGTACGTCATGTAACGCGGAACGAAAGTTCCAAACCAGCCGTTTCGACGCACGCGTACAAAGCTTAATTGCACGCGACTGAGGAACTACAAAACAAGTGAGAAGTATTTAACATTACTCTCACGTGATACTGTTTTATTTTGTTGTCTAATTACGATTAACTGTAAACTTTGTGAAAGCTATTGAGCAGTACGTTTATGTGATGCTGTTTATCAAGATATACTAAGGCTGTTGTTATAACTCAGTTTTAAGTTTGTGGATAACAATCTACTGTGTTGCCATCCAACTGAAAGTTATTGAGCAGTCTTGGTACTGTCTATTATCTGGCTCCACAAGCTAAAGATGCTGTATGCATAATTAGGTGGATTACCGATTCTAAAACGCACACCGTTCTAACACTATTTATACGAAAGGTTTTAGAATGGTCAACCTATAACTTACACAGTAAAATCATAATTCATTTGCAGTCCACTTTGCTCGGCAACAAAGTTATTCGGGAAATTTTAATAGCAAAGTAAACTAGATGATATTTGAAACAAATTGTCAAAATCAACAAAAACTCATGAAAGGGATTGTGCCATGGTCTTTTCCTATTAAAGAGACCTTGGAAACTCAACACATGTCATCAAGCAGAAATATGACGAGAATATCACAATCAATCACAAGAAAATGTCATCTTGTTATACCACCTAAATAACAGAACGACGTGCATTGGATATAATTGCTGAAAATCTGTAAGGACAACCTGATATTTCAAGCTACGCGTGTGAAAGAGTCTGCCCCTGTTTGTTATTTTGTCTCCACTACATCATGATTAAATTGGACCCTTTATTACAGCCAAGCCACCGTGCCATTTATTCAATGTCAGCAGAAGTTTCAAAGATCCGAAACATTAAGTGCACAAGAGACGGACACGAAAACCCCGAAAAACCAGCAGGTAGAAAAAAATAAGGGAACGAGTGCCCCCAACCAAGGAAGTGGTGCCACCATTAGGGTTTTAGGGTATTCGAATTTAACGTAATGTACACAAACATAGTAAATTACAGCGATGTAATGCACTAAAGAAATAGTAATAGTACTGTAAGAAAAGTATTTCGTATAACGTAGTGTAAGTATTGTAAGTAACTGTATGTTCAGCAAGTAATGCAAGTAGAGTATTGCAGTGTTAGTAGCGTAAGTAGCCCGTAATGAAAGTAATCTGTATTCAGTATTGCATTGCCTTCATAAGTAACCCGTATTAAAAGTAACGTAAGTATTGTTTTGTAAGTAGAGTATCGTAATGAGACCTGCATTGTAAGTAATGTTTCAGTGTATTAATTGTGCTTTGTAATTAAAATTATTACCTCTTATCAAAAAAAATTTGAAAATAAAAAAAAGAATCATCAAAAAGAAAAAAAAAAGAAAAAGGAACTTCACGACTGTAAAAAAAAATAAAAACAGTGGTGTGGCAGAATATCTCACCCTGCTAACGGCAACTAATTTCAAACGTAAACTCTTATCCCATGAACACTGCGCACTTCAAACCCGCCCCCCCCCCCCCCCCCAACCCTTTTCTCCATGCCGGCAAAATGCCAATTCGGGATCATCACAAATTACATTTTTTGTCATTCCAGACATAATATTTCAAGAATCTTGTCTTGTCAATTTAGTAGATTCCGGCTCCTCGGAATTTCTTTAATAATAAGCACTTACATACCGGCACAAATTCAACATATTTAATTAAGTTTACTTTTGAGGTTTTCAAATGCATCTCACAATTTGTTCAATTTCTTTCTTTATCGCAACTTTATTGAGTTATCCAGATTCATTTCCTCTCAAGGTCTGGAGCTGACATTTTATTATTGCCTCTCATCACAACGGATGTATATTGCCTTGCTCCACCTGCACTAGTGTTCTATTCAAACAAATCATCTTCGCTAAAACGTTGAAAGCTGCACTGCGAATTCTGCTGTCTATGTTTATTGCATTGGGTTATCAAGATTCATTCGTTTTTGTCGAGGACTGGAGTTGACATTCTGTTATTGCCTGTTGTTATCACAACAAATGTATTGCCTTGCTCTACCTGCACTAGGACTCTATTCAAACTGACAAATCATCTTTGCTAAAACGTTGAAAACTCCACGGCGGATTCTACTGTCTATATATATTTATTGAGTTATCCAGATTCATTTCTTGTCGAGGACTGGAGCTGGTATTCTGTTATTGCCTCTCATCACAACAGATGTATTGCCTTGCTCCACCTGCATAAGGGCTCTATTCCAACAAACCATCTTCGCCAAAACGTTGAAAACTCCACGGCGGTTTCCTCTGTTCCTCCAACAGCAAATGACGGGATTGATCGACGAATTCAAGAAGGCTATAGTCTCGGCCCAACTGAAAACATTAAGGCTGTTGAAATGTCCGCCGGCGAAGTTGTACACCATTACAAACAGCACAGGGATGTTACAAGTGATGTAGATGACCACAATGTAGGAGACACTCACGGCGAGTCTGGTTTGGCGTTGGAAATTCTTCCTTTTAGACGGCATCCGATTGATGCTGTTTATCTGACGTTGATGTCGGAGCAGAATCAAAAATATCTTAACATGGGTGACAAACGTTACAAGTAGGCAGAGCAGTAAGATGGCCGCGTGGCAGTTTCGCAGGTACTTGCTTTGCGCGATCCATTCCATGAACGTCAATGCGATGTCCACGGCCCAGATAATTACAGCCACCATGAGGACACGATGTGTTGTCACTAGTTCCTTGTAGCGAAGGTGCAAGCGCAGGGCGATGTACCGTTCAATGCTGATCGCACTCAGCATCAGGAAAGAGATACCGTAACACACCCAGAAACTCTCCGAGTAGACGATTCTCAACAAGCAAGGCGGTACAGCATGTGAGAAGTACTCATAGAGACGGAACACAACGTAGCAGGGCTGTACCACCGTACCCACCATAAGATCAGAGCATGCCAGGCTCGCCAGAAGAACATTCGAAGGAGTTTGCAGAGAGGCGTTCCGCGCGATTACAAAAACAACAAGAAAATTGGTTACAGCAGCGAAAGGCGAACACACCGCGTTAATAGCGGCTGTTATGAGGTTCGAGGCATGACGGGTCATCACCTTTTCGTCTGCAGGATCTGGTAGAACAAAGCACTCGTCAAACGACATTTTCTAGAAAGAAATTCGTTACGCCGTCTTTTCTAAGACCACACAAGCTGCTTGATTCAACCTTATGGTTCTTGTTCATTCAGCGTGGGATTAAGAAAAGCTACGAATTTTCACTTGAAATGCCGTTTTATTGACTTCTGTGCTTGTTATCAGAGAATCTTGAACGCAATTTCCCCTAAATTAATATACGTTTTTATTTCGAATGCCAACTTTAAATTAAAATGTCAGCTTCCTTAAGAGTATTAATACAGAACTAATTGACAATGGTAAGGAGCCATAGGCAACTGGGCTTAATAGTGTTCAATAAAGACAAATATGCACTGAATGAAATACCGTAAGTACTTTCGCCCATGGCAAACAAGTGTTAGGGAAAAGGTTATCATATATCGACTGGCACACTATAGCTTTTGATGAATGGAGTCATATTGAATATGATGAATAAATTAGGGTTAAAATTTTATTTCATTGAGAAAGAGAACAGTCAATAAGTGGGTGTATAAATGTAGAATACGAACTTACCTGAAAGATGATCGAATTTTTAGTGTGTAAGGTACTTAACGGCCAAATGTTGCTGACTTTCCAGGACAAATAATTACAACATTTTTTATACAAATGTAAAATTTAGTTCACTTTGATCTCGTCTGACACTTCATACCGTGACATTTCGTCTGTTTTGTCCCCTGTTGGAGTTTTACCCTGATTCGATTCAGTCTTATCTCGTAACATGCTCCGAGACTGTGCTCTGCCTCCGCCTTCAGTTAGTTACCAGTTCCTGGCTTCTAGCTCTCTTCGCTTCTTTGCAATCATGGCAACCATTAGTGCTGTGATTACCTTTCACCGAAGTTCCGCGAAGTTCTCGATCGATTTCGCTCAAGAATTTCCTTTCGGGGTGACTTAGGTAGCTTCAATAACTTCAATTCTTCATACGCCAAGTAGAGAGTGTAGAGAAGACCAGGGAGCTTGAAGCAAATTGTCTTGAGCCGAAATTGCTATGACTGGCGAGGTCGACCACAGGAACAAATTATTACAAAAATTCTTATTGTTCATTGTGCTTGGTTGGTTATAAGATTAATGGTTATAACGCAGTCTTGAAAATTGCACATAGGAGTTCACAGTGGAATACTAATGACGCAATACAGTAAACAAATTTTTAAACTAATTTTTTTCAACCATGATTTATTTTGCAAACGGAGGTCGTCTAGCTACAGCTCATAAAAGTAATAAAATCATACAACTTATTAATAACTGAATAATCTCTTCTTTTACTGAAACGTTTACTGACTAAATCCATTATTTCTAACAGTTTACTGTTTAAATGGCTTTTTGCTGCTCACTGGCTATAAATATACCCCATTGACACCCTCAGAGTTGAAAACACGACGCAGCATTGTTGACGAACTTCTCACTTCTCACTTCTCACTTCCTATTCTTAAGGGAGTGAAACTGCTAATGGTCTCTTTTGGCCACGGAACCCAAGAAGCTAACACCTGAGGGGTCTCCATGTTCGAACGTCAAATGAACCTGTTTTACGTGTTGTTGTAAATTCATTATCTGCGAGGACGATGGCAAATACTCCAGAGTCGTTTAATCATGTTTAATTCGCGTCGCTTGATAAATCTTGGTCAATGTGTCATTCTTGGACAAATAATGTTTTAAAAGTAAAATTTTCTGTCAAGCAAAAAGTATTAGTCAATAGTCTCACCGAAATCTTTGTTTACTTTTCTGTACATGTATATACTAGCACCATTGAAGTATGTAGATTTAGTAGTTATCAGTTTGATGTACTCGTTCGACAAAGAATTATGTACGGTCAGTGATTTGAGACGAAACCGATGTAAACGATGAATTATGTATTTAGTTAACCTTTACTTTTGGCACAAAAAAAATGATCTTATATTCTGAGAATCACAATACAGAGGAGAAATACAAATCTATATATAATTGAACGATGTTTTTCCAGAAGACAGCTTATAACACGTTCTTAACAAAACTGTCAGTAAACTCGATTCAATTTCTGACTTTCATACAAGACTCCGACGAAACCTTCATTTTTCTGTCCAAAACAACAATTAATGTTTGCCTCCATCGTTTTTTCAGCTTGTTTTTGCCATTAACACGAAAAGCGATTTCGGCGGCGCGACTTCAGTAACATTTTCAGATGTCACTTTTATCTTCTCCTATCACGAATTTAAACAATACGCCACTTTGCCGCTTTGAGGAAACGTAAATGAAAGGTCAAGAAATAACCTACCATGCAATTATCAGTTATCATATCAATTTACGTTTGCATCAAAAATACTGTCCATGAATATGACTTATGTTAGTCTATAAATTTAAAAAGCGGGTTATAATTTTGTGCGGCGATTTGTTTTTGATCTTACATCGGGCGGTGCATTTCAAGATGTTAGAGATGCCCTCGAGGGGAGACATTCAAAGTGACTCTGTACAAAGGGATAAACGCGGGACCACATAACATTTCAAAGTAAAAGTTCATTATTGTTGATTCTTCGTAAAGCCAAAGCACCCTGGCCAGGTGAAATTGTTTCCATGGTGTCATTTACATCACGGTCTGAGAGAATAACGCCCCTTCCACACTATGCCAGAGAGGTTTGAAAACGTAACGTAAAACAATCAATGGTCATTTTTGATTTGTGTTTAATTTGAGGAAAACTTGGGCAGGGGAATCACATGATTATCGTGGTTTTATCGTTTTCGAAGAGCTTCTTTTTCAAAAGGTTTTGGGTTCCAACCAAAAACGCAAAGCTGGCATTTTCAAATTCCTCCGGTTTAAGGAACCTTTTTGAAAATCTCCGTTCTCGTGTCGGATTAGTATGGACGGCAGGCCTAACTGTAGAACTAAAGTTGCTTTTTTCAAATTTCTCTGAATAGTGTCGGTGGGGTCTAATTAAATACGAAAAAATCGCTCCAGTCCCCCTGCGTTCATCCCTACCCTGCTACAGAGTGGTGGTGGGATGTTAAAGGATACAATTGCAGTACACGATGATTGACGATTTACAAGTCTCGATCTGCTTACTTTGTAGAACATACATTTCCTGGTTATGCTTCATTTTCCTGTGGATGGTATCACAAAAATTAAGAAAATGTTAAAAAGGATATGGTTTTTAAAAGCCATATCCGCCCAATGATGGCTCAGAAAGAAATGTTGATCACATTTATTTGGGAGAGTGATGATCGTTGTTAATGAAAATTGAATTAATTTTGATCTGGCTTCATTTAAATCCCCTTGAGACTACATTCTATGAGTTTTTACTCACTGTTTCATGTGCAACATCAAATCTTTCCTTTCTAAGCTCAGACATTTCTAAGATCAGACATTACATACAATTTGCATTTATAGACAGTCCGTCCATTTTTTGGTGACTATCAGCTTCGATTTGAACGGATTTCACTTTAGTCACTTTTTTCTGAACTTTGCTGGAAATAGCGCCTTCCTTTAGCTGACTGTTTTGGGAATGACGAAGTCGCAGCTGATGTACGTTTTCTTCAGACCAAGTCTTTCCAGGAGGTCATAACACTGTGGAGTGGATAAAACATATTTGAAGTGAGTACCTATTGTGGAACTAATGATCGTGGGTGTTATGATACGTTACAAGTATTAACAAGGTAAGCAACCTTGTAAATAGACGATCGATGCTTAAACACCAACAGCTTTGAACGAAATAGTCAAGTCAAGAAATGCTGAATTACGCCAAAGCAAACACAAGCCAACTTTAAAATTCCCCTCCTCTCCAGGAAAGGAATAAACTGTTTTCTTTTGCACTAATTTTCATAAGGCGTTTTCACATGAATTCACTAGCCATATGGTTTACAAAAACAATGCAAGGGTGGTCATGTTGGTGTGCCAAACCAATTCTGTAGGAGTTGAACCCTTTTCTTATGTAAACACTTTCTTTTGTTCCAGTAAATCTGCATGGCTTCTGACCACGTGAGTGAAAACGCCTCACAGTGTTATTTCATTGTCTCATTAATATTTAAAAGTATCAAACCAAGGCCCCGTCCACACGTATCGGGATATTTTTGAATCCTCAACATTTTTTTTTCCGGATTCAAAAATTTCCCCGTCCACACGTAGCGCTTTCAATTGGAATTCGCCAGTCCACGCGCATCCGATGGTATATCCGGGTTCACTCTAGTACCCAGTACTACCTAGTCTTCAGAGCATGCGCCATAGAGCTATAAGGCTTGAAATGAGTTCAACAAGAAGAGAAACTAGGCCTACACGTTGTGCCGCCATATTGGTTTATTGTTCGGTGAGAGACTGGACGTGATTTCGCTACGTCATCGGATTCGAAAATATCCGGATTCACTGTCCACACGTTCGGATTCGTTGCGGATTTATTTTTTCCACTCTGGAGAGCGGATACAAAAAATATCCGGATTCGCTGCCGAATTCGCCGGATGCGTGTAGACGGAAGCCGTATCCGGAAAGAAAAAATTGCGGATTCAAAACTTTATCCGGATACGTGTGGACTGGGCCTAAACTTCTTGTCCAGGAAACCTAGATGAGGTAACTGTAACGATTTTAATACATTAATTTCTTATACCCCATTCACTCCAACCTGTTAAACATGTTTAAAAGTGGTTTAACTAAGCAAGGTTAAAATTTAGTTGCTCATACCATACACACCCCACAACTTAACAAGGTATAAACATGTTTGAATAAAATATGTTTGCACAGTGGTTTGAAATTTGTCTTCTCAAAATGACTGCAAAGGGTAATCGACAAATTTGAAAAACCTCAACTTGATTTAGTTAAACTAGTTTATAGGTATAGGTAATATTTTAGGTATTAGTTTATAATTGCAAATAAAGAGGTTTAACATCTTTTTATGCAGTCATATATTATTTATTTCAATTTCCTCATATCGCTGCTGGATCAAATATGGTTTTCAAACAAATACATTCACCAGATGATAACAACCTATATGGTGAAGTTCAGCTTTTAATTAAGGGTTAGATTATATTTACAAAATTCGCATTGTTGTCAGTGGAACTCCTCACAAAGTAAAAAAATCACTTCAAATTCAGCTAATATTTTCTTAACTGAAACGAAAATTCAAAACTAATTCAGCTTTTTTATTAATTTTTTTACGCTCTTGAAATACTTATTAATTTCGTGCAGGGAACAAAAAAGGTGCAAGTTTTAGTAGGTGCAGTTTAATTATCTTTCTCGGCGTTCCGTATCTCCGTTGAAAAGCTCTGTTTTTCAAAATGTTTGATTAAATTTTGTGATTTGACTAACTAATGTTGTTTTGAGGAAAAACTGAGCAAACTTCATTTAAAAATACTTTGATATCACTTGTTATTTTTAGCCAGCTTGCAATGAAAAGCTTTAAAATCACATATCCTACGGACCTTTTCTTTGTAACTGGACAAAAGAACAACAGTCAATGACCAAAATGTATTCCTTTTTAAAATAAAATGATGACGAATTTGGGATTTTGGGAGGATCCCTACTAGTTGCGTTTGACTGTGCTACAAATGGCGGTATTACAACCTAAAAATAAGCAAAAAAGTCATATTAACTAATCCATATGGATGCTACATGTATAGCACAAATATTACGAAGTGAACTTAAGATCCCCCACCATGCAATTTCAATTGTCAGTTTCTCCCGACACAACTACAGATACAATAGAAATCATTGTCCTATGGCCTTTTTTGTAATATTTAATATGAAATATTTACTTTTAATAACCTAGTTATGTCTTGAGCCTACCAATCACAAATTGGTTCGTTTGTTCAGTAGCTTTCCTTAGTCAACTAGGGAAAGCTGGGAGTCCCCTGTATGGTATGGATAATTGAGTTACACAAACATTCTGCTTCTTTGTCAAAAAGCTGTAAACAAAAGCTTTATTTGAAAGAGAAAAAGCTGAGCTGACTTCGGTAACGAACTGAAAAACACTATTTCAATCCGGAAAGATTGTTCACTTCTGTTTGTCAGTAGCGTCTTATCTAGCAAAGCCTGGTGGATAATTGCAGCTCCACCCTAGATCTATAGAGTCATTTTTTTCTCTTCGTATCATAGTTGACCGTTGATTAACTGCGTAGGAAAGAAATGAATCTTAGCGAACGAAACAGGGAATTGAACGATTCGGACAAAGCAGCAATGACAGAGTTTTCCATTTTAGTTTGCGCAATCAATGCTCCAATGTGTCTGGCGTCGCTTTTCGGAAACGCTGCAGTTTTGACAGCTATTTGGAAGACGCCTTCACTTCACTTCCCAGAGCACATCTTGCTTGCTAGTCTTGCTCTAACAGACTTTGCTGTTGGTTTAGTTGTCCAACCTTTGTTTATATCCCTCCGAATTGCAAGCTATGCCGGTTGGCAAGGATTCTACCAAGCAATTCTCACCGTATACCCATTCACAGTTTGGTACCTGTGTGGTGTATCTTTCCTCACAGTCACTGCAATAACTTTTGATCGCTTTCTCGCCCTAAAGCTTCACCTGAGATATCACGTCGCTGTAACGCATGCAAGAGCTACCCTGGTTGTAGCGTTAATCTGGACAGTAAACGGATGTATTTCCAGCATGAGATTATGGAACAGAAAGGCTTTTTATCTCACGGTCGCTGCCACGACCCTACTCTGTCTCTTGGGATCGTTTGTCGCCTACTGGCGTATATTCCTCGTTGTACGAAGGCATCAGGCACTGATTCACTGCCAAGTATTAGTGAATGAGCGTGGAAAACATCACAGGATGATATCACAGTTGAAAACGTCGATTTGGAATACGTTTTATGTCTACTGTATTTTCTTTTTGTGCTACACTCCGCATGTTTCTTTCACGGTTGTCTCGTTCGTCACGGAAAGATGGTGGTTTCCCGTTGTTGGTTATTTTACCTCGACGGTTGTTTTTCTCAATTCCACTATCAACCCTTTGTTGTATTGCTGGCGAGCTCGCGAAATACGCAATGCAGTGAAAAATGTTTTTACTCGACTGCACTGTAAATTACAAGACTGCAATAGTTAGAAAATGTGACTAAACAGATGGCTGGATAGACCCAAACAGAGGTTTGATCTTTTCGCACTTTTTCACTAATTTATTGACTTGTTTCGTTTTGGCCATGCAGAGATTTGGTTTCGTTAATTTCGCAATCGCAATTGAAAAGCCAAGAAAACTAAATGCGCTGAAAAGTTTCTAATGATGGAAAGGTATATACATGCAGAAATCTCCCCGCACCCCAAAGAAAGCCTGAAAATGGGCTTATTATATTTGAAACACTGAGGTTAATGATATTTTGAGCGAATTCTAGATCATCGCGGAGTTTTCTTTTAACCTTCCGTTCACAAAACAATGAAACGGAGGCACCGGTTTGAAGATAAACGAATTCATAGTTACCTCCTGTGTAGTGTTGTAAATTAATTAGTCAGTAGATAAAGCAATGGTTTCTTTCCATTTCTTCCTTTTTCGTCACTGTGGGGGCGGTAATGCACAAACTTGTCAATGGGTTGCTAAAAGAACGATGATATATCGAGCTTAATAAATATTTGGCGGGGAGCTTGTTGTGAACTTGCTTTATTAATTTCTTGCAATGAAAAGAGACAACAGCAGATTAAATTAAAAGTGGTGAAAGCATTAAAACATCCAGCTAAAACAAAACGATAACTAAAAAGAAAAGTAAAATTTCCACATTGTTTTATATTAAAATAGATGTTTTCTTATTCTCCGTAGAATCATTTTGTCTAATTTCTTGGTACATTTGGCTGCATTTGGTTATATAATATAGAAATTGTAGAAACTGAGAACTTTAATTTATCAGCCGAGACTCTGTCCCTTCAAGATTTATTGTTTTGTTTTATTATAGCGAGCAAGTCTTCTTTAGGATATTGATTTCATTTCTTTCTTTCTGGCTTTTCAAATTAAACCTCGACAGAAAACAACATTTCCTGGCCATTATCATACGTGTAATATCTAAAGTAATCGCAAGAAATAATACTAACCTTGAAATTAAAATCTTTTTAAGTATATTTTCTCATAATACATATTGCCAGATATCGTCAAAACTTATAAATTTGACATTCACAAAGTTTGAAAGAGATTCAAAACACAGCAGGATGTCAGCTAAAATAACGGGCCAATCAAAAAAATATATATCCGCCATTTATGATATGCTCCTTTTAATTTGATGACTCATGGTCCAATATTTGCCATTGATATTGTAATTCTTCGTTGTAGGCTTTAGGGGTTTAGTAAAAGAAATCCCTGTAAATTTCCACTGTTTTCAGACCACACAACGTTACCTGGGAACTGAACATAGCTCAGTTCTAATGTTCTTGTAGCCAGACTCATCAACAGAAATTAACAGAAATTAAAGGTATTCCGAAAGGAAAATTGACTCAGGCGAGTGGTGACAATCAAAATTTCGAAATTTCTGTCTGACTTACCTAAGCTAAGTAAATACACAGAACAAAGGTTCAGAGAGTACTTCGTATTCGTTTCATTCTAAAACCTACGTTGTATTCAAAGGAGTTTGTCTATGAACAGCTGCAGAACGACTATACAAACAGTGGATGTGATTGCGGGAGATCAGTGGGCTGTTTCAAATTACTGGTTCTTTTGTTTCCTAACGTTTATAGAAAAAAAGTCCTGCTCCTGAATCTAACGAAGGATTAAATACGGAGAGTCTCTTTGATTCACTGTCAGCAAGATTATCTAGCATTGAGAGTGGTAAAAATTACGTTGGAAGCAATTTTACTAAGCGTCCTGATCTTGGAGGTCTGTACAATTTTACTTGCCTTCGCTTGGATTTATTAGGCTCTAGCTACGGAACATAAGGAAGGCCACTTATTGAGGTTTAGCAAAGGATGTTGTAGTCACTGTTAGTAATTAACTGTAATTAATAATGACAGAGAATATCAATACCCATCATTTTGCAAGTCTACGTACCATACAGATCATGAATTTGGCAAGAGCAATTCTAACAAAGACTATGGAATTTAAGAACAAGAACTACTTACTATACACTATCGCTCTCCTTGTGATGAATCTTTTTCTTAACTGCACGGCTCTGATTGGAAACCTTTTAATGTTATTAGCAATCTGGAAGACATCGTCTTTGCACAAGGCAGCAGACATGTTGCTGGCAAACTTTGCAGTATCGGACTTAGCAGTGAGCTTGGCTGGTCATCCTCTGTTTGTTGCAGCCGGCTGCTAATGCGACTATATGGTCCATCGTCTTTCTCTCAAACACTTTGGATAGTTTTCAACGTTTTAATCTCATTCCTATGTGGTGCATCAATTTTCACCATAACAGCAGTTGGAGTTGACCATTTTCTTGCACTTAAATTACATTTGAGATATCAGGCGCTGGTAACGCCCTGTCGTACTATCTGGGTGATAATTTCCATGTGGGCAGTCTCAGGTAAATTCTCAAGCATACGGTTATGGACTTCGGGCTTATCTTACAATTCGTTATCTCCTTTAATTTTCACTCTACTTGTTGGAAATCCTGCTGTTTATTTGAAAAGATATATCATCGTTCGTCGACATCTATTACAGATTCGGCATCAGGAACATGGCTGGGTGCATACAGATGGTAACATTTTCAACATGCAACGCGGATTCAAGAGATCGGCTCTAAACACTTTTCTGGTGTATATTTTCATGTTGTTCTGTTACTTGCCTTATTCGGTGCCCCTTCAAAGGTTTTATACAGGAATAATCATTTCACTAACTGTTCGCCACGTAATTCAGTACCACAGCTGTTTTACTCAATTCTACCCTTAATCCTTTGCTGTACTGCTGGCAAGTTCGTGAAATTAGAGCAGCCACAAAGCAATTTTTTTGTCATTAATTGTAAATAACGCAGACTTTTTCCATGGAATAATGTGATTAAAACTAGGCTAGTAGTCCTTGTAGATTATAAACTTAGCACATGGAATTATGCTCTGGAAAATAAGAAATGTAGGTAGAAAATAAAAAAACTCATGCAAATTAGCATTTGAATTAGCTTTTCCAATATCGTACAGTCCGCATAGCATGCCAAACGTAACATACCGTTCTTTTCTTAGATATCAGCCAGGTTATTGATAAAACAAGAAGTTAATTTAGAAAAAACCCCAAATCGCTCAATGTTAACCTAACTTGATCGGATAATAGATTAAAAAAGAATGAGGAGTTATTATTTTTCAGGAAACCATATATTCGCAAGCCAGTGAGTAATCAAAATTGAGTAATATATTTACTCAACAACACGGGGAGTGCTACCTTATTAAAAAACTGACATAAAATAATAGGATATAATTAGAAAATCTAAGGAGTGATAAAACTAAGTAATGTAATAATCTACAAGCTTATTGCAAAAGGCAGATTTGAATAATTGAAGGTCTCACCCGACACGGTTTGTATGTTATGTTATGGCGAATTCCTCTAAATAAATAATTTAAAAAGAAACTGATTTTGGCTGATTTTTTCTGCTCTTTACCCTAGTTTTTTAGATTAAGTTGGTAAGCTGCAAATCGTGCGTGTGTCTGCCGCGGTATTTCTGCCAGTTATACTGCATACATAAGTTGTATTTAAACTTACATTTACTGATTGGCTACTCAGACATGTTTAGTCACTTGAGAACTCAAAAATATATTTTAATTATAACATCAATTTGACTTTTTGAGAAACGAGCGCGTTGTCAAGAGAGCAAAAAAGTGATCTTTTGAAAACCTGAACAGTAATACGAAAAAAATAACAGCTTTACAAAGAAATTTAAGGGTAAAAACTTGAGTGTGTTTACAATTAAAGTTTCTCTCTATAGGTTACAAGTAAAGATCCAGTATATGATCCATATATGAGTGAGGTTCTTTTATAAATTCTTGCATAATATGACTTTAGCCGGGTACCAATACAGAAACGGTAAAGAGACTATCTCATAAATTACCTCCAAGCATATTTACGCCAAAACCTAACTTTAAGATTTACTTTTGTGTAACAACAAGGTCTCTTGGTAACAATTTATACTAGTATAAAAAATAAACCGACTTTGCTATGGAAACGGTTTTCCTTTAAATGTTGCTCGGAACGTTTCTTTTTAGGTCAGCCCTTAATTACCAACGGGTTGAAAATTCGTCTTGACTTCAGGTGGCTCGAAACAGTGTCCAGTACTTTCCAAGACTTAGAGTTTGATGGGTCATTATAACCACTCTTTATCGGTTGATTCCAAAATCATGGAATCAAAAAACTACCCAATCATTGCTGAACATGTTGCTGTCAATTTTGTGTCTCAGTAGGTTACCACAACAACAGCACGACCTGCTAAAAACACCCTTAATTATAGCTTTAAGCGCTTATAACTCCAAAAAACGAGCTCGGTGACCCCCATTTTTTATTAACGAATTGCAATCAGCATGATAAGATGTAACGTTATGCAAAGTTTAGAAAAGCTCTGCGAAGGGGCTTCAGAGCCACCTTAACTTTTCGAAAATTTAAGGTGCTTAGCTTGTTAGCTTGGTTGGCTACCCTCTGTTTGTAACAGCGCTGCTAGTGCGATTATATCACCCACTGAATCCAGTGTCTAAACTACTTTGGGCAACACTTTGATCTCATTTTTATATGGTGCATCATTTTTCACCATAACAGCAATTAGATTAGACCGCTTACTTGCGCTTCAGTTGCATTTAAGGTAAGTCAGTAGTGACTCCGTTTGGCGTTGTGTGGATAATCTTCCTCATCTGGGCGGTGTCCAGGGTTTTCTCAAACGTAAGGCTGTGGTATTTAGATCTATCTTACAATGGGATATCTCCTCTAATTTTCACTCCGTTTGTCGAAAACTTTGCTGTCTATCTAAAAGTGTATATCATCGCGTCCATCGATATTTGAAACAGATTAGTCACCTAGAAGGCCCGGCGCAAGACGACAACATTTTCAGCGTCCAAAGATTTAAGAGATCTGCCTTAAACACGTTTCTCGTTTATATTCTAATGCTGTGTTGTTACCTGCTGTATTCACTTGTTCTTGAAAGGTTCTTTACAGGAATAAGCATTTCACTGGTAGTTCACCACGTAACCACTAAAATAGTTTTACTCAACTCTCTCAATCCGTTGTTATATTACTGGCGAGTTCGAGAGATTCGGACCTTCATGAGACAATATTTTTGTACTCGAATGAAAAAAAAGACAACGAAAATTTAAGGTGGCTCTGAACCCCCTTCGAAGATTTTTTTTAACTTTGCAAAACGTTGCATCTTATCATACTGACTACAATTCGATAATAAAAAAATGGGGATCACCAAACTCGTTTTTGAGTTCTAAGCGGTTAAAAGTGTTTTTAGCAGGTCGAATTGCAGTTGCTGTGGTAACCTATTGAGCCACAAAATTAACAGCAATTTGTTCACCAATGAGTGAGTTTTTTGATACCATGATTTTGGAATCAACCGATAAAGAGTGGTTATAATGTATCAAATCTCGCCGGGTTTTTTCTCGTTTGTATAAGTAAGGACAAATCTTGATGATGATCGACGGAGTAATTCCGTCCGTATAGAGAAGAGCTCCGAAGTGCGGGTCACCGACAGCCGTCGGCGAGGTAACTCTCTCTGTACAAAAAACGACTCCAGGTCTCACCGGATGATTATTTTACGAGGTACCTATGTCTAAATAAAGAGCTCGAAGACTGGCCGATGATCATCGGCGATGTATTTTTTTGTTTGTTTGTTTCGGTGAGATTTGGTTTGCTTCTTTATTCAGGCAGAAACGCCTTTCTGATGTTCATATCGTTTCCTAGGCGATGTAAGTACAGGGTTGTAAAGGCAAGTAACGCATATTGAGAACTTATTACTTATTTCAGTATAATTTTTTATTTTTTTATTTTTTTTTTTCGTTCTGTATATATTGACAGTCACATAATATGTGTTTGTCTCGGATCGTAGGCAATTTCGTACAGCTCGCGGGCGGTAGAATACGACTATTTTTAGAAATATATCAAGTTGCCATAGTGACGTGCCATGGATTAAAACAATGGAATATATTTTGAGGGAGTATACAATGTTGCACTGAATATCTATCAATTTTGTTAGCAACCATATCTCTGCAACTTATTTATTTATTTACCTTTTTGGGGGATTGAGACTTTCACTGTATGATGAATCAAACAGCCAAACGGCATATGTGTGAATTACACCTCAGAATAATAATAGAATTTATTATATGAACGAGAAAATTCCTTCATTATGATTGGCTGAGAGCAAACCAATTTATTGTTAGTTTTTAATTCGAACTTAACTGAAAATTAACACTCGTTATTTTCTCAGTCATATAATAAACGAGTAATCGTATGAAAGCTCAAGCAATTAAGGATTTACACTACTCGTAATATTTAGAAAATTCTTTCAAATTGCACCCGCCTAAACTGGGGCTCGTGGCATCTTCACAAATTTTCAGATCACTCGTACTGTAAATCCTTAAAATGCACTCGCAGTCATACGATTACCTCTATAAATATATTGCGATAGTATTTTTGTAACCTTTTCCTATACCTGGTCAATCCTCAAGGGGTTGCACCAAATGCTCCTAGTCGCTCAATGTAAGGGTTGTAGCCTATCCGGGGTGGGGGGGAGGAGGGGGGAGGGAAACAGTACAAATAGTCCTAGGCGCTCGATGTAGAATTTGAATTCCCTGCTGCCAAACAACTGACAAACTCCCAGCAAAGAATGTATATTATGATATCTTTATTAAGTCGTTCATAAATGTTACTGAAACATTTTGTAAAATAACACTTCTCAATTCCGAAACTGGAAAGCACTTTGGGGTTGGGAATTTTCTTTGTGCGTCCGAGAGTTATTAAAGCTATATTAAAAATATCTATATTTTCAATTAGCATTATCTTCAGTTTAGAGAGCTTTCTCTGCAAATTATAAATTGAAACAAGTTGTTTAAGGTTAGTTAATAAATATAGAGATGATTTCCGTGAGCTTTCAGCCGGACGTGAACGCAATTTCCTTGATCTGACTTCCTCGTGAGTTTACTTGGCTGAAATAAAAAAAAATGATAGCAAAATGTCATAAAAGCCATAGTCATCACCATATATAGTTGTATCATGCGCGTTGCCATGGAAACGTCATAGCTACGTGACTAAAAAAGCGCTGACAGAACGGAAAGTCGCAAAGTTTGATCGGCATAGATTACATGAACGCGTTTGGAACTGAAGTGCGTAATATAATCATCTCAAGCAGCTGCCAATAACAGTCCTAAAAGAATTAAAAAGATTGAATTCGCACAACCCATTACGTAAACTCGTTTCGTTCCCAGGGATTTTATCTTGAAATTTGAAAGCAGCGATTTCCCAACCGCTCCAAATTTTCAATGGTCAAGACCTGGGAACTAGATTGCGCTCACACGCTCGTACACTCGTCTATCATTTCCCATGGGGCTCCGCGCCTTTCGCTGGATTATTTTCGTGGGACATCCTCGTTTCGTTGAAAAATAACATTTTTTTCATGTCTCCGGTAAATTCTCACCGAAATACTATTACCGGGATTCTTATATGTGGCAGGAAAGGAAAGAGACTTCAATCTTAAACCAAAACACTTTGCGAACAAAAGTTACGATAGCTCGAGGGTAGATAGTACTTACTGCAAAAGCTGCATGAATATCTGCATTCTCTCATCATGGCGAACGGTTTGATGTCACACGACTCTGCAATTGCGATCTCATATAAACAGTAATACTGGTCCTTTTCGTCTTCACAAGGCAGCGACCTCATATCTGTAGAAAGAGCATGATATGGTAAGACCGGCTAAGAAATACTGAAGAACACAACACAAAGACAGGAAGGAAGAATATGAGAAGGTCGATTGAAAGTGTTCTAGTGAAAAAATGTTTCACAGTCAGTCACGATAAAAGATGTTACTGCAAGAGACCTTCAATAAACAAACAAAGAATCATCTCTGATAATCGTGTATCGTGTAATCGAGTATTGATATAAAGATTATTATCTGGTAGTTAAGTCACACACTGTAAGTAAAAAGCCAGGCTAGTTTCTACTCAACCCGTAGGCTTTGAAGTTAGAACTTTTAAGTTCTAACTGATCTATTTAAAAATAGATCAGTGTTTCGTTTCAGAAAATAGAATCTGTACAAGTGAAAAATAGCGGAAATGAAAGGACTTCAGTTAGCATGGTATATTTTTCTATCTTGCGATGTACACTGAATTAAAATGCCTTCAAATCGAGATCGAAACCTCGACATAATTTACTAAGGAAATTCGGTAAGATTACTGGAGGGACAAACGGCTCAGACAGACTATAGAAGATTGGGGCGTAATCCGCGACTAATTGAACACCTACCTTCGAATGTTTTCAAATCGTCCCTTATTTTCTCTGATGTCGCTGAGGGAAATCCTGCGGAAAATTTTACAGCAGATGCGAAAATTACAATCAAGAGTGTCAAACACAATGCCGTGGAGGACTTCATATTGCCTGATGATTTCTTCTGTCTTTTAAAGAACGAACTGTAATTAACCAGCCTTGAAGCAGTTTCAGAGTGCTTCTTTGAAGAGCTTCTTCTTAGTCTGTACAATGTAAGGTGTTCCTAAGGAGAAAAAAAGAAAGGAAATTTAAGAGCTGATATTCCATCTTCCCGCTGTCGGAAACACGGCAGAAAGTAATTTAGGCGGGAAAATATTAAAAGTAATAGATTAAAGAAAGAACACCGACAAGATATTTTAACTGAAAATTAGTTTATTTTCTCTCTTTGAATTCAGAAAGTCTAATTATATTTTAAAGAACAAATCTCTTCAAAGTAAGCTTACGTTAAGAATTTCGAACTATTAAGGCTTATAAAGGATTATTCGTTTAAGAGTCTATTTACATACAATTTGATTTCTTTACAGAAAACTAAATTTCTGACTGCATGACGCTCAATTCCGAGCGGAAATTTAAACTTGTGTAAACATGAACAACTCCGGAGGAAATTGGTTAAACAAATTTACAATGTACAGACATTCAATTGATCTTTGGAAAAGTGAGCAATTTGATATATAAATAACAAAGTAATCTTCTCTATGATTTCTCTCTCTCTCTCGAAATATTACATACTATTCTACAGATAATCCAAAGATTTTTTGTAAAAAAAATTCTGGTTTTGTTTATCCAGTTTTTAGTTCCAATTTTTTCAACCGATAACTGACGATGTTCAACCAAACCAGCGGTCAAATAAAGGCTAGGAATTAATTAATTGAAGGATGTAAAGTTTATTTATCTTCGATATTTCAAAATTAGCGAAATTTCCGGTCTTCTTCACAAGTGCCTTTCAACAAATTTGAGGCTATCAATACTAAAAAATCACTTCAACTATATTTTCGCTCTTTTTATCGGAGTTAGGTTACATAAGATTCAGCCATTGAATTTTATAGATCAGTAATTTCATGCGGACTGTTTAAGATGTCCATGACCTATGCTGAAATGATTTGTTAGCGAGCAATAGACGGCTAAGAATAGTAAACTTGAGTTAAATGGGTGTATAAAAAGGTTAACTGCACAGATTTGGCCGAAACCCAAACTGTTGAATTGTTTAGTGAATGAACAGGAATTCTTTAAAATGTTACGTTTTTAACCATAAACTCCTCGATTTGAAAGGTATAGACAGTACACATTAAATACATACCGAAAAGAGACTCTTATTTCTCCGTAGAATCGACAGTTTTCAGGATATGTCAGCCTGTCTGCTGGGATTGTGTGCATTAGAAATCACTCATTATCATGCAAGGTTTAAAATAATCACAGCTGCCTTCTCGTCCCTTCTCGTTGTCTGACGATGCACGTAATTTAGCGCAGGTGCTGCTAAAATCCGGTCACTTTCCGGTTTTACAGGAGCACACATTTACGTTACACTTGACCTTTCAATTGCGTCACGTAGGAAAGATTTTTTAACGTGAAAAATAAAAAAAAGAACTTTAAAAAGCAATTTTTTTAGTGCAAATTATAAATATCGTCACGCGACGAATCTGTTTTATCAATAATAAAAGAATCAAGCAACTAAAAAGCCGTTGGCGGGGAACTTCAATGTGTTACACATCTCAAAAAATTGCGGATTAAAAAGAAGCACGTAAGCGATTTTTCGAATAGGAGGCGTTTCCAGACAGATAACCTGCGTGACACGTAGAACGTGACACTGCCCCTCCACTCCCCCACACCCCTGCCGAAAGTTACGTGAACCATCAGATAAGAAGGCAGCCATGATTTAAAATTTGCATCGCTAGTGTAGTCAATTCAAACTCGTATAACCATCAGATTTTGAAGGTTGGTAGTTAATAATATATGGATATCTAACAGATGTCAAAGTTTCAGACGTGAAATTAAAGTTACCTGAAGTGCTGAATCTTAGGCTTGTACAAATCCGAAAAACAAGGGAATGTGAAAACCGGTTAACCCTGATTTAATGTCCGGGACTATGACTTCAGCGACTTTAGACTCCCAGACAGACAGAAACCAGAAAACTGAAATGGAGTCTAGAGGATTCTGAGATTTCGAGATCAGAGATCAGAGATTTTCTAAGAAATATTCCTTACCCTTATCTATTGGTTTGGCCGGCAGAATAATATTTCACAATCTTGACAACGTGTTGTGGTAGCTTTGTAGACGAGCGTTATTGGAGTTTTCATTTAGGACTAATTGTCTTAAATTGCTTGTAAATATTTAAACGGATGGTGTGTCATGCAAACAAGAATCACTTAAAGCAAGTAGCTAGGGTTCAACATTGCTTTTTAGGGTATGTTTTCAATTCGGTCATGGGAATTGTACAGTGCTTTTCTTTCCGAAAAGGGTTCTTTTTCTTTGAGTCGTCATTTTACCGATTTAGACGGTAAAACTTTGCCGAATGCAAACATTTATAACAAGTGGTGTTTCTTTGTATTCAAACCTACACGTACAAACAACACAATACAATACAATAAACTTCATTTAAACACGGCGAGAATTAAAGCTGCAAGCTAGCTTGTACGGTCTGCAACCTGCTTGCAACTGTTTCCAAATCAAACAAAAGAATTATTAGAAGCTTGCACGCAAGCTAGCAAACACCATGCACGACACAAAAGAAAAATGGCTTGCTTAAGATTTGAAACTTTTTTAAAATTGTTCGAAAAATGAAGACTCGGACAATTCAAGCTTCAATAATAAAAGTCTGTGTGATGAAGAGCACGTGCTGTTAAAGTCGAACACGACAAAGTTGCCCGGTCTAAATCGGTAGTTATCAAACAACGAACAAAAGAGAAGTTGATGAGCTCCTTGATTCTCCTTGAGTCTCTGTATATTTTAATGAGAAAGATTATCTTGATCCGACACTTAAACTGATAATTTGGTCGATAGTATTATTTTTCCACGCGATGTTATCAGAGCGCAACATAATGGACAGGATTCAATAGTGATTGCTCATGGTATTCGACATAAAGAGATGAAAAAGATAAAAAAATTATAACTTTTTCGCGTTCAGAATAGTTCAGCGACAGTTTTGGTTCAAAAACGGCTTCGAATCGGCTCACTTATAAATCTTGATAGATTTTTGAACAATTGGTAAAGTTCTTTTACAGTCATTTTTACAGTCAGTTTTTAGACTTCTTTAGAGTCATTTTCATCGAAAATCGCTGTGTCCTCTACAAGATATGGCTCAATGAACAACCACAAAATTTGTTTTCTTAGCAGTAACGTGCCGAGTAGATAATTGAAAGTTTGTTTAAGGCTTGGAATATAAAAGTAGCGAAAGAAATACTGGACAAGCAAAGGTTAAAAGACAAACTGCTATAGGTTAAAACTATGAAAAATACGATTACGAATAAAAATCTTTAGAATTGCAAAAGTCCAACTAACCTTTTGGGTGTTTCCAGAGCAGCTTGTAGTTTGGTTGGTTTGATTGATCGTAACATACAGTATGATCGAATGTTCTACTGAACACGACAACGCTTTATTAACGTGTTGTTTATAGTCAAATATCGCGGTAACCAATCAAAAATAAGCATTGTTATCAACAGATGTTCAATTAAAGTCGTTACCACTAAGGAATAGTCACGCGATATTCAAATGAACGGGTATTAAGATCGGTAGAGATATAACATGTTTGGACTAAACATCGGAAAATATTTCTTTGATCCTTTTTGTCACGTCTTAGTCTTTAGTCCTTTTTGTCACGTCTTTGTCTTTTTTGTCACGTTTTAGTCCAAAAACTGGTAAAAACTTGTGACGTTTTCGACCTTAAATTAGCGGTGTAGATAAAACCAATATTGTCTAACTGCTAAGAATAAATAACTTGT
>OZ026608.1:7651178-7653678 GCA_964020085.1 Micromussa lordhowensis | reverse complement strand
TGGGAAGATTGGGGAAGATTAAGACGAATTAAAAGCAGCGGCACACTTGAAAAATGTAGGCTGATTTTTATCAAAATCCATTTCCCTCTTCATACTTTCTTTTAATTTCGAGTGATCAATATCGAACTTGAATAAAATCTTGTAATATATTTCAATATCACTGAGTGCTACTTCCACTGCTTTTTTGTGTTGTTTTTTCCTTGCTGAAAGTCGTTTGACCTTGAATGACCTTCAGTAGGCCGTATTCATGGTAGCCGCCATGTTGGTTTTTATGATAACGCAAATTTATCGCGTGATGAAATTGAGGGACTGTGAGAATGGCCATTTTAAAAGGGCCTACCCGTGGGAATATCAGGGTTTATTTACCAATAAACAACAGAAACAACAAAGCTGAAAATACAGCGTTTTCAACAATTTTCAACAATTTTCTTTCCCCTCCTAAACGTCGGCAAATGGTCGCATAATTCAGTGATATCGTAATTTAATATTTTTCTCGTATAGCTCCAAACAAATGACCCGTGACAAAACATTTATTACATATGAGACGAACCCGGTCAGAATATTCCTCCGAAGACCAGTTGACCTTGAACGACCTTTAATAGGCCGTGCCTTTTTTTGCTTTGGATATTGTAATACAAATTTCATAACCGCGTTTTTTTGAGATTGACCGGTAGGGAGTAACCAACTTTAACACAAATTTAAATCTTCCTTAGTAAACAATCGTTTTCTACAATACACTTACAGTGTCGTTGCAGCGCTAGCAAGCTGGAGAGTTTAATCGACAAAAAAAAATTGATGTTTGAAGTGAATAATTTTAACAATTACACTTTCTAAAACAGTCGGTCCACATCAAACGAAAAAAAGTAAGATATTACGCCCCCATGCAGTGAAAATTAAATGGCGTCGAAAGTAGGAGTCGTCATTTCTCATTTATAGCTCGCCGTCAGAAATTTCGATCAGCTTCAAAGTATTGTGAATATTGTTCAGAGCATTTCATACAGTATTACAATCACAGATAATATATTTTAATGTAGTTATTTGCGATCCTCTTATATTTAATGCGAAACAAATTGGAAATATATTTTGCCACGTACAACATCAATAAACCACGTTCGGTTTTTCGTGGCCATAACTTTGTTATTGTTTAAGCTCATTTGTTAATGCCGTAGCAATATTTTAACAAGTGAAATAGTTCATTACTCATAAATAGTTTTTCTTAATTTTTCCATAGCTATTCTTTGCCTTGCTCCGGATTCTTCAGAGGGATTGCAATGGGTTCTGCATCAAGGATTTCAGTTGAACACAGATGGCAAGTGGAGGCATGAAATAGATCCTTGATCATTCTTCTATGGTTTCTGTATACATATAGTAAGCATAGTAGTTGTTAATACGGATGTATGATAAGATGCCGGCCATGTCAGTTCAGTGTTATAGTCGTAGTCGTGGTATTTAGGAGTAAATTTTCAACTAGGATAATAGACCATTTTACAGTTGTTGGCAAAGTGACCTGGCCTCTGACTGGCAGCGAGGCTGGAGTTGACCTTGTTTTGATACAGACCTCTCTGCTTTTATTGTGCAAATCAAGTTGTTCTCATGCTAACTAGTTTACATTTACATGAGAAAAGCTTGAAGGTCTGTATCAAAGCAAGGTCACCTCCAGCCTCGCTTGCATTCATGGCCAGGTAACTAAGCACACAACTGTAAAATGGCCTATTGTCTTGATCTACCGTCAAATTCTCATTAGCATTGTTGAAAGATTATATGGAAATCAAGAGTGAGTTTTGACTCGTTTCTACATTGGCGCAGAATGGCTTTATTTAATATCAGCACGCACCCATGTTGGTGAAACCGGAAAGCAGCTAAATTTTTTCTCAAAAAATTGTTTTGAACATTTCATTCTTCGCCGCAGTAAATTGGCTTGATTTCGTCATGTTTTTCTTGTAGTTTCAACCTTGTTTTACGGTTTAATTTGTTTTTGGTGAGAATTTTCAAAATGATCTCGAGCAATGATCAAGACAAGTGAAAAGTTAGTCCGCAACTAAGCAGTAGTAATGTCTTGATGTAATATCAAATTGTCATAACTGATTTTGAAAACTGATTTATGCAAAAATTTTAAACATTGATAACACGTGTCACGTGTCGAAAGTATAAGCTAAAATGGGTGATGTCATTTCAAGTTAGTCTACTTTTATCCATTAAACATTTATATTTAATTTTTTGATCCTTGCTCACAGTTAATTCAAGTGCTACCAAAATTACGATTTAGAAGAATTCGCAAAATATTCTCGAACAAAGATTACGCTATTTCGTTTGCGAAATCGAGCTAAAAAAATTAATCTTAAAAACAACACAGTTTATTGACCGAAATGTCCAGTTATCTTATTTTGAAAGTTTCGTTTAATTTGATTTTCTTCAATAACATGGGTACGTGAAGTTACATGTAGTTGCCAATGCAATAGGTAAGCTTAGTTCTTGCCCGAGAAACCTATTTAGATTTATT
>OZ026608.1:7506178-7646178 GCA_964020085.1 Micromussa lordhowensis | reverse complement strand
CATTTTTGAACACATACCAAATCAGTCCACCAAATTAACGCTCGTTGCACAAACTCCATGTCGTGTTGTTTGCAAAACTTGCACAATGTTTGTTCGTCGAAATGGAAATGTCTTCGTAAACTTTGCTTAGATGATAGGAGTACAAAACAAAACAAGAACGTTACTTCTTTTTGTAGAAAATAACAGACGAACAGGACTGAACAGAGGTACAAAATTACGAATTCCGAGAGCTCATTGATGCTCACCCTTTAGTGCACAATGCAGTCAAAGGTTTTGAATCGATCCTTAATAAGCCCTGGAATGACAGAAAAAAAATCATGTGAATATAGAGTGCAATCAGAGTTTATAAAATTGGGGTGAGCAAGGGCTGAAATTGCCAGTGCGTATTGTAGAGGGCGAACATTCAGTAACAAGCATTTGTACAGATATTAAATCCTGAATTCGAAATAGAATAACCACTTGTGCTTGCTTCTTTCTTCTAGATCAAAAACCTTTTAAGGCTCTTGCGAGTGTCATTAGTTTTCCCACTATTGCGTTATACAGTAGCGAGTTGCATACTGTACTGCAACGCTCTAAGTATTTATCTTCAGACTAAATATAATGCACGCTGCGTATGCGATAAACGACGAGAGAGAGAAAAACAAACATTAACCTACTCCACAGTGGTTTCTACTGATCTACCAACCTGAAAAACTCCCACCAAGTCAACAACCAAAGCCATAGCGAGCGTAAAACCAAAACAAGTTTCCAGAATTCAACACGTGTATTCGTTACCACTACGTGCGCGCAAAATCTCCCACGTAACTTGAATTTTGCTACAACCATTGAAACCTGGCCACGCGGCATATCTGCCTTCTTGTCCGAACGTATCAGTCGTCAGTTTTACCAGCGTAATGTCGCAAGCATTTCCATTTTCGAAGAAGTTACATAAGCAGAGCAATAACTAACGAAGGTGATGTAAACTGAACTTGTGATGAATAATTAGCAGGTCAGCATGCGCTCTTGGAATAATTTGCAATGTAATTTGCGGTCACATAACTAAAAATAGGTTCGCGGTGCGTACATGTGTGGCTTGCAAGTTGTACATGAAATTAGGATAAAACTGAATTATCTTGAAAAAATGAAAGACACTAAGATTTTCAAGTTAAAATTGCTGGCCGCCGAAGGAGAAATTTTAAACTTCTGTAGGTTCAAGGCAATAAATGTTGGCTTATAAAAGTATAATGGCTCCTGTACAACCTGCACCTAATACATGCCAAGTCTATGTGCTGGCTTAGTGAGGAAAATAACTCCCGTGTCCCGGCTTGTATGAGTACACTTGAAAGTTAATCAACTAAGCAAACGGGTTTCGTTATTTGTTGGAAATTACGAAACTAGATTTTCTACACGCAAAAGAAATGATAAATTACAGAACGCTGAAAATGAAAACCGACTTAAGCTTTACTTCGAAAACTAAAAGCAGGGAATAAAGTTGAAACTCTTTACGCCACGAGCAAATAATTATGGCCGACTCGAAAACTAACTGGAACACAGTCTTCTCCGTTGAACCACCTGACAAGGAGCAGCTCTCGTAGACAAATACATAAATAAAGAAATAAATACATCGGACGATGACAAAGTGTGGATTAAACTTCGAGTAAGCTACACAAAAATGGTCGTTTAGTGTATAAGTTTAAGATGAGTTTAGGTCACCATGCTCTCAACAGTAAAAGAATGTGCTTTTGAAATAAACGGATAATGTATGTGTCATCCTTTCTGTTCGTTTGTTTGTTTGTTTTGTTTTTGTTTTTTGGCTTCTGTTTTTTTTTTCAAAGCGTGGGAAACTTAATGTAGGCGGCTAATCCTAAACTGTAAGTCTGTGAGAGGTTCGCCATGGAGAAGTCGGGGAAGATGTAAAGTTTACGTTCTAGAGACAAGCGCGGAACGTATGACAATCGCCACACGATTTTTATTCGTGTTGCTCGCGCTGAGCACTGCGATGGTTTCGCTAACAAAGGTTAAGGTGGCGAAGAGGAAAATTAACTGTCTTTTGTAGTGATCCAGGACGTTTTTCAAGTAAAATAAACGTTTTTGACATATCGTTTTGTTGTTTCTTGTTTGATGCGAAATTCTGCGGCCTCTCTAATTTTTGTTCTCGTGTCCTTTCGCAATGATTCAATTCAATGGGCCATTTCCGAATTACCTTTAGCCTCTTTCTCAAAGCGAGTCTTGGTGCTCATCTTTTCATATGAAAATGAGATTTCATTCACGTGCAAATTAAACTCATTTTCATATGAATGGTTGTGCAGCAAGCCTCGCTTTGAAAGAGAGGCTTTAGGTAACTCGGAAATGACTATTCCTCAATTCAATTTTAGAAAGGAAATTGTTACTGTTGTCTGTTTGTGCTTTTTTTAATGAAATTTGCGCAATACGTCAACAATTTATCAAACTATTTTCTATTGTATAAAACTATTTCCCATTGCTCAGTTAAATTCAAACATGAGAAGCAAAAAACTGAACGAAAAGTTACAAAACTGGAATCAAAGTTCACGCCATTCTTAAATATCTTTATCGAGGCTTGAACCAATAAGCCCCCGGAGTTAAACTATATTCTGCGAGACTTTGTCCCAACTAGTAACTTATAACACCAAATTATAAATAAAGAAAATTGCTTAACAAGATGTACGTGTTTTGACATCCAGTGCATGTTTTCGAGACAAAAGCTAAATTCCTCTATGAAAAGTCTCCATCTTGCTATTTAATTCTCTTCTTGGGATTTTTGTAGGAAACCATTGTTTCGCGTGATTCGCCCAGAATATTAATCCAATTGTTCGCGATCCATTTTTCTCCCTTGATGATATCACATCCACCATGATAGGTCATCTGATCTAACCTCCCGTACCATCCAGTCTTGGCGTCTCGTAAATGATTGTACCACATTATTGCAGTCCCTTTTCGTGGCTTTACAAACAAGTTGGCTTTGTGGCAATGCCTGCTCAGATCACAGCGCAATTTTGTGATCTTTGCCCAGTCCTGAAAGAACGAAGCATATTATTAGATTGGCAGTGCTAACATAATTATGCGTTCTAACATTCTTGGTTTAAGTTAACGTTTAAGGAAATATATATAATGGAGACGAAACCTGAAATAGCCTTAAGCCTGTCTATCAGAGCGGGGCCTGGTGCACAACCATTCATATGAAAATAAGTGAGTTTAATTCGCATGTGAATGAAATCTAATTTTCATATGAAAGGATGGACACCAAGACTCGAAATGAGAAAGAGGTTAAAGGTAATTCGGAAATGGCCTGTTATTCTCCTTATGTCAAAATCCACATTACATTGGGTGTTGGAACCCACATCTAACGACAACCCTCGGTCTGTTCCCAAATAAGGAATATAATAATAAGGTATGTAATAAACAAACATTAAAGATCTAAACAGTTCATTCAAGATACTGATATGACAAACTTGAAGTTTTCAAGCGTTTGTAACTATGGAGTTTTGTATTGTACCTCAATACTGAATGTCGCGTTATCAGCAACTGGAAATGCAGTCTCGCCTCCTTCTTCCACATCGTTTAAAAAATACAGCACGGTGATATATCTACAAGGAAAGAGACGAAATCGAGTTTACGTAGCCTGCGAGAAGGCTCACCCTTGAGTCACACGCCCAAGCGAAGAGCGAGTCTGAGAGCTAGGCGATCCGGCGGGGGGGAGTCTGGTGCGGAGGAGGCTAGAATTTGCTCCGCGCCTACTCTAGTTCACCATTTCCTGAGTAGATGCCAAAAACAAAATGTTCAGGCTGACAGCCTATGGTTACCCACCCCCATCTGAGAATATGTGAGGAACTCATCTGGCAAACCATGGTAGTTATCTTACGACTTAAAAAGATTCTTCAAAGAAAAACCACGTAGGAAATTTAACTCCGTGATAAGTCGTTTAGGTTAAAGCTCTTGGGAGGGCTCAAGAGGGTCTTTAAATGACTGAGTAGAAAGTGCTGTCTTTGTAATGACATCTGCAAATGGTTAGATTTTCTAGTCTTCTCGGATAAGGACGATAAACCGTAGGCCCCGTCTCACAACTCTTCACAATTAATTCTGTGGGACGTACACTGTTCGAAAAGAGTAGGGGACGTAGTTCCCGGTGCGGTGATCTGATGGTTAAATGCTCGGAGATATATATTAGCTGCATAAGCTACTCTACAATCCGAGGGTAAATAAAGTAATGTATGTACGTAGGGCTGTCATGGATTCCCCTTTCGAGTTCTCTTCCTGCCTCATCTGGCAACCAGGGTTATTATCTTACGACTTTAAAGACTCTTCAGGGAAAAAAACTGTAGGAAATTAAAATTTTAACCTGAAGCTCCTGGGAGCGCTATTGTCCTTTACAGAGGAGAAAAAGAAGTACATAAGAGGTGGGCAAAACAGTAGTCAGAAGATAAGGACACACCAGATTCGTCTCTCACAATCTCCTCCCACCTTATTTTATAAGGGAATAGCCTTTTCATTGATAAGGGAAACCTTGAATGCTATTTAATCAAACTAGCAATAGAAGGATCCGGCTAACGCTTTTGACATCCTTGTTACCGCCCAATTCAGATAACGTGGTGACTCATTTGGGAGATTGCAATTTATCACACACACCTGATTACATGGGTGCATATACAAACAGAGCAATTGTAACCTCCCAAATGAATCATTACGTGATCTGAATCGGGTGGCAAAAAGGATCTATAGATGTCAGTCGAATCTGTCCATTACTTTAATTCCATTATTAAACTTGGGTTTTAGGTAGACTCAAAGTACCTGCAAAGACGACAGTGACGCCTGTCTCGGAAAGCACAACAAGGAACTTTTGGGTCGACATCTTGGGAGTCGTGATGACAGTGATAATGTCCCTCGGGATGATAATGAACAACCTAAAATATGTCAGTGCAGTCAATCAATCAATCAATTAATCAGTCAATCAGTCAGTTATTCAATCAATTCATAATCGACCAAGAAATCAGTGGATAAGCCAGCCAATCACCTACATGTACATGTACTCGCGCAATCGGTCGATAACTGATCGAAAGGTGTCTGACGAACCGAAGAAGAAATCTACTATAACTCTCTAAACAATCAATAAACCAGTCAACTGATATAGTCGCTCAGTCACCCAGTCACTCAGTCACTCAGTCGCTCAGTCGTTAAGTCACTCAGACAGTCAGACAGTCAGTCAATCAATCAGTCAGTCAGTCACTCAGTCACTCAGTCACTCAGTCGCTCAGTTGCTAAGTCAGTCAGTCACTCGCTCAGACAATCAGTCAGTCAGTCAATCAGTCACTTACTCACTCACTCACTAACTCACTCATTAACTCACTCATTCAGGTAAGTGGTATTTCATTTATTCATTTCATTTATTAACTGAAATAAATCAATACGTCTACCTATTTAACTAAGGTGTCTATCGGCTATCAATAGGTAGATTGATAATCTCCTAGTGCCGTCATCGCGTTTAAATGATAGACAGTCAGTCAATAAGTGGGTGATCCCAATAACAATTTAGTGGGTCACTAATGACTTTAAATAACTAATCCATCGATCAGCCAATCAATAACTGATTTATTTAGCCAGATAACGTTCATGTCTTTTAACATCTTCTGGCACTTCATACACATTCTTCTGGTGTCCATTAAATGAACGTTATGATGTAGAAAATTTATTTGCTGGGCATTTCAGTCTTGTATTTGATCAAAAATTACCTGAAGTTCCTCACTTTCTTCCACAACTGCCCTGGGAAGCTTTGTTAAAGCTGCCACTCTGAAAAGGAATACTTTGATTAAGACGCTTAGCGTAACGCTTAACGTAACGCGTAGCGTAACGCTTAACGTAACGCCTAACGTAACGCTTTACGTAACGCTTAGCATAACGCGTATTGATATTAATTTCTTCACGTAACGCAGGGTTATTACGGTAAGAGCGTGCGTTGAATGACGCGCGAGTCTCCATCCTCTCGCGTTCCATTGCGACCAAATCGCGTAATATAATACTTCTGTGTCCGCTACGCATGCGCATGCTGGATAAGTAAAGGGCTTAATTAAATGGTAAAGCAGCGTTTTTAGGTTAGTTCAGGTAACTATGACAACGATGTGATACGTAAATATAGGACGCGAGATAAGAGAGTCATTCACGCTCAAGGAAAATCAGTAATCACGCTTTCCTCTATCTAGCACATGGGAGAACACAAGCACGAAACAGAAACCAGTTGATCTGGTGTTTGATTAAAGACAGTTCAGGGCTAATACAGTCATCTACAATAATTCTAAAAAACCTCCATTTATCGAAAACCTAAAACCAGTGTGTATACAAACGATTCTCGTTGACACTGTAAGTGATAGTTCGATCTGGTGCGATCTTCCATTTGGGTGCAGTTCTCGAAAGGACTGTCATTTTTGCTTTACGCAAACCCGATCAGAAATCTGCATCATGGATGATCTTCCATTTACTCCAAAGAAGACTTCACTTCAGCTTCTCGAAACGTCAGCCACCAACAACAGTCTTTTCGAGACAATACTCATCAGGACTATCACGCTTAAAGTACAGCTTATGTTACTTTAACCAAAAAAAACTATTTGTACTTGTCATTCAGTCCTTTGATCTTCCAATGATCCAGCCATGTTTGCCTACTGTTTCGGCTTTTGACTCGCGGTAGCTTTTTTGCCATGTTGTGAAGACTGGTCATTATTCTGTTGGTCGTTATGGCCAGAAACTCCTTCAAGTCCATAACCCCTTAAAAAGAAATACAAGCAGTCAGAAATCTTGGTTATACATCTTACAGACAAAAACACCATTAAGTGTATTTACCCCTTTAGGTGTTGACTATAACCTGTGTCGCAGCCGGCTATCTTGACTACCTCCACCGTAAAGAGATTCGAAAGCTGACGTTTCGTCGGAGCGAATCGCTCCGACGAAGGGCTAACGCTCGAAACGTCAGCTTCCGAATCTCTTTACGGTGGACAATTCACATTATCAACCCAGTTGATAAAACCAAATTATCTTGTAATACTCCCACCGACGCAGCACCACAGTTTCTTTAGAAACTTGACTAAGGATATTATTTATAAATATATTAGCACGGGAATGAATCACTTCTAAATTAATCAATTTAAAGTGCCACTATGACGAAAATCGCATCCTTCAAAACCGAGCCATTTTAAGACATAAACAAGTAGTCTACACAAGAGTAAAAATGCTGTTTACTGTTTTCAAATATCTCTTTTCGTTCCAGAGATATTCAAGTTTTTAAAATATGCAAATTAGCCAAGTGATGACGTCATACACTCAACCGCATTTTGATCAAATATGATAAACAAGGATATCTCAGTCAATTTGTTCAATAAATGTTTGAATTTTTACAGTAAGATTCTACTAGAGGTGCTCTGCAAGATGAGCTTAACAATTTTGTTACCATGGCAACATACTAGGTTCCAGACCTCCACAATATTAAAGACTTTTCTGACCACTTTTAGGGTTCTATAGTGATATTTGCCAATGGTGCCTCATCTGCATAATCCAGCAAGCATATAAACACAATAGGTTGAGTTCATAGCCTTGTGTAATGTTTTCCAAGCATAAAATCACTAAAATATAGATATCAGGCTAGAGGGACTGGAAAAGAGTGGGTTGCCATGGGAACAGAAATTGTTTTAGCTGTGGATGTGTTGCATTTAGAACTATTAGGCTACCAAGTTTCAATGGTTTCTGCTGCAAATTGACCGAGATAGCGCTATTGATATACTTTATGTAATATTTGGTTGAGTGTATGACGTCATCAGTAATCTCATTTGCATATTTTACTCATTTTTCAAAGTTAAATATCTCCTGAACCAATGCAGATATTTGTAAACGGTAAACGGCGTTATTAAACTTTCGTATAAATCTATTCTGATCATAGTGGCACTTTAAGAAAGTAATATAACTTTATCAAAACCAGGAGCAAAACCTTTACACACCATTGTTATTCTTGTCTACTTTGAGTTCAGCAAACCTGCAAATTATTACAAAAAGGAATTTTAGTGCAATTGTGGGACATCATAACAAAAAGGTAAACAATGGTATTGGTGGTTTCAGTAGAGATGTTGGTTGTAGTGGTACATGGTACTGGTGGTGATTGTGTGATAGTCGTAGAAGTGGTAGTGGCTGTAGTCCTAGTGATGGTGGTTGACGTTCTGAGGTGGTGTTGTCATGATTTCCAATCGTGGTGATGTAGCTCGTTATGGTGGTCGGAGCCCGCGAGCAGGCTCACGTTGGAGCACAAGCGCGCGCGGAGTGAGCGCGAAATCGCGCGGCGAAGGCGCGAGACGAGAAAGTGAGCCTGCACTGATCTCTGCAAAGGTTTTATTTCCACCTAGGAAACCACAGAAAAAATAAGTCAACTAATTTTCACCGGAAGTATGAACTTTGGCAGCTCAGATTTGTCAGGAAAATTGTAAATTTTTTTCATAACAACACGCAGGCGCGATATCCGTTGTTGATAAAGTTTTGCCGAAGAAAAACCGTCAAAGTTTAGGTCTAGCAAGGACACACACTTGATTCCGATTGATCTTGCTTTGACAGTCTGGTCTTTGATGATGCTGTCAAACGCTGGTTTACCAGCGCAGGCTATGGTGGTTGTTGTCGTTAGAGCGTTGATTGGGGGAGGGAGAGAGGAGGATGTCATCCCTTGGCTACACCCACGAATTTTAACAAAACTCAAGCATTACATAAACTCTTAGCAACAGTTCGCAGTGCTTTTTTCATAAATTGAGGCATCACCTATGCGTTTTAGTCGCTTTTCACACGTCACACATCACGTCACATCTCATCACACGTCACACCACATATCAAATATAGTATCACGCATAAACCTTTTGCCAACCTCTTGGTGGCCAAAGTGGTGGTAATGATAATTTATGTTCAAAGAATCACTCACATCTTGTCGACGTCTTCTTCAGAAAAATATAAATCACTGAGGTCAACAAGATTATGCATCACCTGTTAAACATAAAACAAGAGTAAACCCTTATGTTAGTTTTGTAAAATATTATTAACTACTTATTAACCGAGAATGAGGTCTTTAATGGAAAACCTTAAACCGATACCTTGCCGTATTAACCGAGCGACAGCGAGTTCAATACGGCAAAGTCGAGGTTTAAGATTTCCCTGTAAAGACCGAACTTCCGAGGTTAATAATTTATTTATTATATGGCTTTTTGCTTTAATTTTGCAGGCCCGTAATCGGCCCGTGGGCATTAATAGCGACTTTTATATAACCCGCAATGAATTTTGTTTTCCCCACAAAATTTTGCATAAACTATTGTTTTCAAATACACTTGAGAATAGATGACAATAGTTTATGCAAAATTTTGTGGGGAAAACCAAATGCATTGTGGGTTATATGAAAGTCGCTGATCACAGGAGAATAATGTCCTAGAATTAGCCAATCAGAGCGCGCGTTATATCCGCTACAAACACAAGCCATATAAAAATGTAGTGTACCGGATGTCATAAAGAGGACCTAAATGATACCGCGAAGAAATCACTCTAATACTGAAATATCCAATACCTATAGTGAACATATTTCTTTAAAAAAAGATCTCCAAACCCTCCACCATAGAAGCAAAAACAACGGCAGATTTACATTATTGCAAATCGGCATATTTTCCCTTTGGTAAACCAAGTTCCTCTCTCTTTCTTATACGCCTGCGCATGGCTCCTGGTATCAGCTCCACTTTGTTAATCAAAGCGCTCTTCGAGCCACGACTGAATTTTTTTTAAATGAATTTGACTTTGAAATGCCAGCATTTTTCATTTTGAAAATGTGTGCGTTATTTATCTTTTATAAATATATATTTTTGTTATTCAAGTTACCAGAATTAATCAACTAAAAATGAAACTATTGATTGCGGCACAAACTAGTTATTCAGGTTTTCAGGCATAACTTACGCAAACAGTGAAGCTATTGATAGAGACGCATAATAGAAAGTAAAAGCGGACATACCTGGTACTCGACACTCTACTGTAAGAATTCTTTTTAGAAGCTGAGGTGAATGTTTTTTTTGTCTCTCTTTAATCCAAGCAGGAGAGGAATATACTCGATCACAGATAATTTTCTTTACTTTTCGTGATCGGAATTCGTTATTTGACATAACAATCAAGAGTTTATTCGTGTTTCCGTGACTTCTTCCATTAGTGACATGTTTCATTCTGCCTCACGTGCACAGATGTTATCAATAGCACGAAAGCTTTTAAGATGCCATGAATACCATAGATCTACAAGCAGCTATGCGCAATAATTTGAAAAATTGTTGTGAGTTATCTTTTTGACTTTGCAAAATACTTTCACGAAATCAAACGTTTCTTATGATCTCTTTGCTTTAGAGTTATTTTACTAAACCCGTGAAATAGTTACTACACTATTAGTTAGTATTACGCACTAATTCCATTGTTTTCTTTTGTTTAGCTGTAACTCTTACGCACTAACTGTTAGATAGTGGTTTACGGGTTAATTAAAATCAATATAGAAGGGCTGGTTACCAGTCACTGTTTCCGAAATTAGCATCGAACCAACAACAGTCAAGAGTGTGTTTGTTCTATTGTTTCTTTCATTCGCAACGTGTGCCTTTGTGCGAGTTTAAAAAAAGTTTTTAAAAAGACTTATATCATACGGAGATGTTGAGTAATTTTAAGGAAACTGAACCTACCGTCCAGCGGTATTCCGTCAAAAAGGTTACGGATGATCGACGTCTAACCGAGCGAGTGCCAGCCGACCCACCACGTAACTTACTGAATTAAAAATTCAGTCGTAAAAAGCATAGTCACCACCATATGAAAGACACTCGGTTTTTTATGAGAGTATTGTTTCTCCGGCCCAGGTTAAGAATCTTCATTTTTCTGCCGATTTTAGACTAAAAATATTCTAATTGTGAATCACCTTAGATTACAGCGAATGGCATTTTCGATATCCTTATGAAACACATTGTTATTTTAAAAAAGAGAGTAATGACGCTAGTCATCCAAGCTGGGTGCGACCGAAAATTCCTGATTTTGGCTGGAATAATAAATGACTAGAGACCTAGGAGGGAGATGACTCAGAATTGTTGCTGTTATTCAGATAAAGTGTTAGCTGGTTTTACCGAAGTATGGGACTAGAACTTCTAAATTACGCCTTCAACCGACCTCAGATATTTGCTTTCTGTGTAAATCGTGGCCAGTCAGTCCTTCAAAGTAAATAGGCCATTTCCGAGTTCCCTTGTACCTCTGTTTCAAAACGAGTCTAAGTGCGAAACCATTAAAATGAAAATGAGTTTGATTTGCATGAAAATGAACCTGTAGGCGGAACTCATTTTCATATGAATGGTTTCGCACTTAGACTCGTTTTGAAGCATGCTTCAAAACGAGGCAAAAGAACACGGAAATGGCCTATTACATGGGGAATTTTTGTTTAAAGTGAAGTTTTTTAATGGAACCAAACTGATTTACTTTTCCTTTGCAAGCTCAGCAAGCGCAGTTACATTTCACGGGCAATCGAAAAACAGGTCATTACAAATAACGCGATATTGAGCTTGTGCAGTCAGTTGATGTTATCCAAAGTCAGGGGTCACATAAATAAAATAGTACGTTCTCTCTCACGTTTTTTTTTTTTTCGTAGTTGACTGAACAAGCACGTGTTTTCGGTTCATTTGCTTGTTCGCTAGTGTTTTAAATACATCAATGACATTTGATGACACTGAAGTAAATTCTGCACTTTCTTCTCTATTTCTTTCTGATGCAGAATTTACTTCAGTTTTAAAAAGTCATAGACGTATTCGGCTAACGTATTTACATCCTTGTTGCCACCCAATTCAGATCACGTGATGATTCATTTGGGAGGATACAATTGTTCTGTTTGCACGTACCTACGAAAAAAAAAATACGAGAGAGAACATACTTCTATGTTATTTAAATGACTTAAATTAAAGTAGGCATGGAACTACGAGGCTTACGTAGTTTTGCCTGGCCAAAATAACTCAAAATGCCATGACTTAGCTCCTTTAATAGAATTGACGTCGGTCATTCATGCATCTGTCCTGTAATTAATCGTGACGTTCTTTATAATATTGCCAGTAATTAAAGAAGGCGTGGGTGACTGAATCCACGGACTACTTGGCAGACGATCCTATGTCGCAATTTAAATATGTTCCAAAAATATCAAGTGTGCATTTTCTCTAGGAAAAGTGTAAGAGAGCCTGAATTTATTTCATTGAAGTAATTAAAACGATCCCGAATTGTATACGGCGTCATGAGTACAATTACTACAAAATGAAATGCAGAAAAGAATTTCTATAACTAATGAAAAATTAAGAGATTCTGTAAAACTCGCTGAATTATTGCCGAGTTTAGTCCACTTGAAAATAACAAAAGAAAGCAGAAAGTGAGGTTTTTCGCTTTATAGTTGCATGCAACGTGAATTTAAAAAGTCATCGAAGACGATTTTGATACATTTTCTCAGGATGATTTTCTCTGATAATTTTCACTTAAAAGAAGTCCCATTTAGTTGTAATTTGTCACTTAATAACGAGAACTAACGACGCTAAACTGTGAATATTTTGGCAGAAATTTCAAGATCCGCGAGCGATGACACGTACGTACCCTTCTTTGTGTCTGTCCTTGTATTTGACACTGGAAGTTAGCCAATGAGCGTGCGATAATGTTTACCGTCTCCATGCTTTAAAGTTTACGCATTTATGGCATGAAGGGCATCTACCAAGCCTGTTTGATAATCTTTTCCAATATGCTAGTTGCTGGGATACACACAACACAAGGTATGCATCGAAGCAAAACTTATGTAAACCGCGCCTTCGTACTAACACTGGAAAACAAATGTTTTACTATCAGGCAATAGATCTCTGGCGTGATATCCCTTATTACTTGAAAGACCTCAGAACATTTTCCTTTGCCAAAGAAATAATACATTATTTACTGTCAGAACAATACTCTAAGAAATTTGAATAGTAATCTATCATTTATTACAACTTCATTAAGTATTATTTGTTTTCTTTCCATGTTGCTCTTTTTTTTTATTAAAATAACTCTAAATGGTTATAGGGGCTAACTCGAAAACCTTACGGTTCCTTTAGCCTGTAGGCTCTTTCTTTTAACAATAACTTTCTTTCTTATTTTTATTAATCAACCTGCAATGTATTTAAAATAATATCCAAAATGAAGCTCATTTGTGGGCCAATAACTGAGATGATTGATTGATTGATAAATTTGACAGTTATTGTATAAATGTCAGGCGGGGTGATTTCATGGCTAGTGTGCTTGTCTCCGGATCGAGCGGTCCGGGCTCGAGACATTGTGTTGTGTTCTTGGGAAAGACACTTAACTCTCACAGTGCCTCTCTCCACCCAGGTGTATAGATGTGTACCGGCGAATTCAATGCTGGTGGGTAACCTGGACTAGCATCTTATCCAAGGGGGAGTAGTCACTCTGGGCTACAGAAACCGGGATAAACGCCGGCCTAATGGACCACTTGGCTTGTACGCATGCAAGCACGTGTACACGGTCCACGTGCGTATTTGCTTGTGTTTTAAACAACAATGACGTTTTAAAACTGAAGTAAATTCTGCATCAGAAAGAAACAGAGAAGGCTATATTTTGTACAATGAAAAAAGTCTACATACGGGCCAAGTGGCCCATCACTGTAAAGCGAGAAAATCCACTTTCTGCTTTCTTTTGTTGTGTTCAAAGTACCTTCCAGGTGGAAGTCGGTAATAATTCAGTCAGTGCTAAAGAATCTGCTAACGAAACAAAAGCTTAGTTATACAAACATTTTTTAACTGTACGTAGTTTGAAGTTCGAGATGGTTTCAGTTCGCTGAAATAAAGTCAGGCTCCCTTGCATTTTTCCCAGGGAAAATACACGCTTGATATTTTTGGAACATATTGACGTCAGGTTTTAATGCATTCAATCGCCCACGCCTACTGGCAATGTCATATGAAAGTCATGATTAATTACAAGAGGGATGCATGGATGACCGACGTCAATTTGTGATATTACAGGATTTTGAGTTATTTTCGCCACGCACAACTGGAAATTACATTTACATTGAAAGAAAACTTTAAAAAGAAGTTTACTGAGATAAAAAAAAAACATTAAATAGATAATAAAATACCATAAAGAAACAAGCCTGATTGAGGATGGAGAAAATTGACACGGATTGCAAACACAATGAACTCAAAAAATCTAGGCTACACATTTTAAGATGCACAAACCATGACGTAATATTCAGTGGAGTGCTGAGACTATTGAATTGACGAATTTGACAAATTACGTTTAGGTTTTGAGCCTCTCGCTTAACTTACTGCATCAAGCAGATAACTTCTGCGTTAAAAATGTCATCCAAACGCTCTTTAACTTTCTCAAATGGAAAATGGCATTGTTGGTAACGTGTTTTCTTTCAGCACCTGTGAAGGGGCTGCAAGCAGCGGTCACTGAGATCGCGGCGCCGCGCCACCGCGCCGAGTTCTGATTGGTTCAAAAGCGAAACCTGTTTGGGCTGACTAGGCAGTGAGTGTTGGGTGAGTTTTGAAAAGGTTCTTATAAATCTCCACAAGTGCAATTAAACCAAAGGAGATCATTAATTTTTATACACAATTAATTTGACAGTGGATCGAGAACCACTTCATAAAAAATAACGTGGTATTGGACTCTGCATGCGATACGGATATTCGGATATCATTTGACTAATATAGTACCTTAGATAACACCCTGTAACAACTGAAGTGCATGCTACTAGCTCAGTGTACTTAATCTACAACTCGATACAAACACAGAGAAGGATTAGCTGCTGAAGTAATAAAGTCGCCTGTAAAGAGAATTTACATTTTTATAATCGAAATAAACGAGTGATATTCCTTTCTTTTTTTCGAGGTGCTTTCTAAACGAAATAAAAATCATTTTCTCTGTGTTTCTGTTAAGTTATAGAAACACTCGTGAAAGTTTGGGAGAACTCGAAAAAGCTGTGGAAACACTAACCTGCAGAGGCTGGTATTCCCGCGGTATTCTCGTTATCTCAAACTTCCTCTCGTGTTTTCTATAACTCGATCTTTTAAATGACGTCAGAAGTCACGTTCTTCGTCACGCGTATTTCACGCAGTTGACTACACGAACACGTGTAGCCGTGACCCGTTTAGACTAAACTGTTTCGGACTTGTTTTTAAACAATATCATTTCGCAATGTTGTTACAGCTTCAGGCTACATCTTGTGAAATATTTGCACTTTCTCTTTGTCTTTGTCATAATTTTGACTGTTTTCACCGGGACGTGAGTGAATTGCGCAATTGGAGTAAACGCTTCCACCTAACTAACAGGATTAGTATTGACAAAAAACTTCTAAGTCGACTACGTAAATAACACGCAATACGTCAAAGCATTTTTACGTCTTAATTTCATTACCTGTTACCTAGCTCGCTCTGCTATTGGCTAGTGGCAAAGGAAAGGTTTAATTACACCTGGAAACCCTTCAGGCGAACTAGGCATAGCGAAGCGTCAGTATGGGATGTACTTAGCCATTGCGTAAAAACGCGCTTATGAAATAAAAGTCAATGCTGAATCATGCAATAATGTTTCAAATGAAGTGTCTCAAATGGCCCTTGAACGCCATACAGGAATAGCAACGGTATAGATGTATAATACTCAATATATGATATAAATTGATATGATATTCAGTGGTTTCCGGCGAACATACACTTCTTCTTACGTAGACATAACGGTCTCCAAACTTCTTTCGAGAACAACAGAAAATTGCATTGAAACGCCCTCCAAAAATTATGATTGCCTACAAGTTTCTAAACAAACAGTTCACAACTTGACGCTGTTGCAACATGGTCAATGGATATCATACTTTTATTGATGAGCAGATTTTCAAGTTGAAATGTTAACTGTACATTGATACTAATATATGTTTCGCTGCCTTAATTTGACAACACCCTGTTAATGTCAGTGATTACATGTTTATATGCGATCATATGACCGATTGTAAACGAAAAATACACACACTGAAGCCAAAATTACATGGACTACAACTCAAAATTTCAGTACCAAAAAACCGGCTGTTCATTTGTTTGGTTGGTAATGTTGTGTGTTGTTACAACAGATCACATTCTGGATGGCAATCGGTCAGTTCCAGCCTTACGGCCATATCTACTACCATAAACCCAGCTGAAGACAGTCTCATGTTTTAAGACCAAAAAATCTTCTTCGTCATCCGTTAAAACCGAATGGCTTCGCGACGGTATACTGGAACACGGATAGCTTGATAGAGAATCGCAGAAAGATTTTTCTTTATTGAGTCGTGGTAAAAACGTGTCTTCAAAGTCTTTGTAAAATGTTCCTACGTGGCTCACTTTCTCCGGGTTCTCTGTAAATTCTCCGCTTGGATCACTCCACGATCTATATTTTCTCTCACATTGTGTGCTCAGACTGACTACACCGTTCGCTTTCTTTTTCGGTGCACTTTCGACAACCAGCTTTGGAAATCTTGAGCTGTTTTGTAAGCTGCCAAAAGGATTGGGAATCCTGTAAAACCCAGGATCTGAAATCTGTCGCGAAATTCGTGTCGAATTGGTAGAGTATGTCGTTTTACAGTCAGACTGGCTCTGAACCAAAGACGTCTTATGTCTCTTCTCCTCCTGTGAAAGCTTTCTAACGATCTTTCTGTTCAAGCTCATGATCCAAAGAAATAATGCGCGCCTATTTATGACTCTTAATGACAGAGAAAAAAACAAGTTGTTGCACCAACTAACAGCTGGCCTGCTTCTGCGTGAATGTAAGAACGCACGGATAATCTACAATAATATGTAGACTCAATTAGGTCAGTCAACTAAACCTGCCAATAAGAAGCTACGACTAACGTTCTAGGGCAAACTTACATGACCTCATCGATTAAAATCAGTGTCAAACGTCTGCTAACGGAAGGCGATGAGGCATAAACAAGTTCAAGCATTCCTTCAAATGACCCTAAAAGAATGAGGAATATTCATCGCTACTGACATCTCCCATGTAATGACGTTAATGGAACTGAAGTTATTGTTTCGACTTCCCAAAAGATATGAAGATAAATATAATTATCGAATGTATAGTGATCCAAGGGGCACAATTATCATGAAGAAACCGCTTCAATAAGCGTGTCATACCAATTCAAGACTCCTCAAAGTATTGCAGATTGCAAGCAATACTTACTGAGCCACTATCAAATTGTAAGATACGATAGTATTGCGGGGCAGTTATTGAGCTGATCCTTTGATAATGAAAAAGGTAATTAACTACGTTTACTTATTAAAATCCAACAGAACAAGGGGTCACTTTGCCCATGCATCTTCACCCTACATGGCCTTAGGTTCAGCTACATTTGAGGCTCGGCGAGGGAATTTCATAGCGAACGCCAAGAATTAAAAGTAATGGTCAATCACTTCACTTCTGTGAGTATTAAATCGCTGACACTACCTGGTTATATACACAACATATTATTGATTAATTCAAATACGATCACATAAACCGCCTGGGTCTGCACATATCCCAGTTGCAATGGGCTCGAAAGCAATCTTTGAAGCATATTGCACCATAATCACATAATCATGGAGTACCAAGTTAAGACATCGCCAACCATTCCGTTTACATTCGGAAAACAGGGGGGTGAGGGGGTGTTCCGTGCCCATTTTTGTTTTCCAGGTTTTAAAGTGAATGGATTAATTTATAATGCCGAGAGCATCTTTAGCTGAAAATTGACTCGGTGAAATTGAAGGAATGATAAACGTTGGCAAAGCACATCAAAAGAGCTTTTAATTAGGGTCGCACGCGTATCAATGTTGTGCTTCTGTGTGCAGATAGCCCAAGTCACATATTAGGTCAACGATACACAAATTCCAGATGTGACTCTTCTTCGTAAATACATGTATGCTCTGACCATGGCATTAAGGTATGAAAAGGCAGCAGAAAACTAAAGACGTGGAAAAATCTTGACCGGGATGGTGGAATCCAAACGGTTGAGGGAAAGATCACTGAGAGCAGATCACATAGACCCGACATTGAATCGAATGGAGGTCATGAGCGTATTGAGCAAGATATCCTGTTCTAAGACGATAGAAATGAGCATCTGTAAAGTAAACACTCGTCATTCATCTCACAAAAAAATCTCGGCGGGGTCACCATTACCCTCCGAAAGAGTGGGAAGTGAGGGACTTTATTAAAGTGAATGACTCTTAGCTACATACACAGCTACTTTACAGGTCTAGTCACAACATAAATAAGAAATAAAATAAATTACGATGAATGATACTGCTGTTTCTAACCATCACCGTGAGAAAGAGTGGGAAGTGAGGGTACGAGTAGAGTAAGACTTTATTAGAGTGACTGACTCTTAGCTACATAGAAAGCTACTTTACAGGTCTAGTCACAACATAAATAAGAAATAAAATAAATTACGATGAATAATATTAAAAATGCATAACAACTGTTAAAATCGATAAAATATCTAGAAACAAAAAAAACATATATACAAATAATTTAACAAAGAGAAATCTTGAGACATGGGTCGAACTTCTAGGTGAAGCGGCCGGCCAGGTCTTCCTAAGCGAACAGCATGTTTTTCAAGACAAGGTCTGAAAGACCTCCAGGAAATTATACTAGACGTCGACAGCTCAACAAGTCATAAAGCTGAACCTGTATCGTACTCTTTTGAAACGAGATGTGCAAGACATGAGAATGCAAGCTACTCGTCTGTTTACAGCTAGCCAGTGTTTCGAACAGTCTGCATACGAGCCAAGTGGCCCACAATGCCGGAGCTTATCCCGGTTTCTAGAGCATAAAGCGACTAGGAGTATTTAATAGAACTTCCTCTTGGATATCGCAGGGTTATACTAGCATTAAATTCGCCGCCAACCATTTGATCACCTGGCCAGAGAGATGCACTTTGAGAGTAAAGTGTCTTGCCCAAGAACAGAACACAATATCCCCGGTCAGGGCTCGAACTCGAGCACTAACCTTGGAGCGCACTAACCACGAGGCCCCGCACCTCCCCTACTGTATGAAATATTGTCTTCTCTGTTTCTTTCTAATGCAGAATTTACTTCAGTTTTATAATGACAATGTTGTATAAAACACTAGCAAACAAGCACATGAACCGCCTACACGTGTTTGTTCAGTCAACTACGAAAGAAACACGTGAGAGACAACCTACTATATAATTTTACATGACCTTGAATTGATAGCATCAACTTATCGCTTACGCTCAATATCGTGTTATTTGCATTGACACGTTTTTCGATTGTCAGTCAAAAGTAACTGCATGCACTTGCTGAGCTTTCAAAGGAAAATTAAATCTGTTTCGTTTTATTACACCTCGCATTAAATTCACCTGTGCCCATTTGTGCACCTGGGTAGAGAGAGGCACTGTGAGAGTACACTATCTTCACAATGTCTCCGGCCAGGGCTCTAACCTCCAGTGCTACGAACAGATACAGCAAATTCGTTGACGCTTGACTAAGGCTGCCGGTAGCAAGAGGGTTGACCAATACTCCGACAAATTTATGCATAGCATTGTATTGTATTATATCCACATAACAATAGATTAACAATACAATACAATAGACCAATTTCGATATATTAAAATTCAGCCTAGCACAATAGACCTCAGCACGAGGCTCTGGGGAATAAACCCCACAAAGTCTGTAGTTATTCCCCAGAGCCTCGTACTGAGGTCTATTGTTTTAGGCTGAATTTTAATATATCGAAATTGGTCTATTAAGAACGACGCAATACAATAGAATACAATACAATGCTATGCATAAATTTGTCAGAGTATTGGACAAGTATGGGTAGCAAAGAGGATCAACGAAGAGAACCAACTGATTTATATTTAATTCATGCGCAATTACAATTACGCACGAGCAGAATAATATTTGCAACAAAACACACTTAGAGCTCACAACGCATGAACAGGCCATTATTTGTAGGAGTTATTTAAAAGTCACGTGGTGGGCTCTCGGCTAATGAAAAGGAAGAGAAAAAAATGCATCGAATGATAATATATGTCATTAATGGCGATTGACCCACAATGGAACACGTTCCAGCAACCCGGAGGAGGCGACCTTCCGAAGCGAAAGTAGCGCTAAGAAAAAAAAGCTGCAACGAAAGTAACAAGGGTCATTACTCTCGGAACGTTACTGTAATCGTGGCATAGATATATTCGACGGTGTATAAAATAACAACCTGTTTACCACAGCCTCGTTTTATCCTCGATTCTCGGTTCATCTTTCGTACTTACCTCAACTTTATCAATAACGCCATCACTGTTGTAATCCCAGCTGTGAAATGTATTCTCGTTTGTTGGCTCGATGTTGATTCCTGTTTCGGGGTCTTGGACTTCACTGGTGTCCAGGCCTTCTCTTGAAGCTAGATTGATTATTGTCTGGCATTCCTCGTCAGTTAAAAAGTTAGGTATTTCTAGAAAAAAAATCACAAGTTACGGTAAGGAAAACAACTTAAGCAAAAACGGCAAAAATAACAACCAGTCATAAGAAATATGTTAATTTTGTTTTACATGTTAAGCTAGTTTAGCTAGCATAAAACACTAAAAAGTAAAGAACTAAAATGAGACTATAAAAGTTGTCTTACCAAATACAGGCGGCTTAAGGCTAAGTGTTTTTATTTCATACATCTTTCCCGGGCTTAACTGTCTTTTTAGTACATGACCAACCTAAAACAAATGATAGTCATAGATCAAGTTACCATATATATTCAGAAATATAATAAACTCAAGCCACAGAAAAAAAAAACAGGAAGATACAGTTCATATTATATAGACTCTATAGGATGTAGGTTGACAAACAAATTGATGTGTGAAGAACTTGTTTTCCTTTATCATCTTTTCAGAATTTCACTGACGCGACACTAATGTATCGTTCAAGGCAACTTTAAACTTAATATATCTTTATTCGGCGCTACCAGTTAGATAACTGCGATGGAGAGCTACGATGGTTTACAGAGGTCCGGCTTTGCACGGTTAATTGGTTCAAGATTATCTCACTTCTAAATTCGAAAGGCGTGAAACCGCATATAACCTAAGGGACTCTGAGAATAAAATCAATGTGATTTTGAAAAAAATGATTTTGAAAAGTTTAGCTAAACTTTTCAAAATCGTTGTTTGCAACCCATGTCAATCTTCTCCATCCTTGACCATCTGTGTTCCTTTATGGTTTATTATCATCTCTTTGATGATTTTCTATCTTTGTAAAGTATTATTTTTAGGTTTTCTTCATTTAACGGTAATTTTGTCGATGCTTAAAATAACTCAAAATACCGTGACTGAGCCCCTTTAATTTACTTACGATTGCGTTACTTAATGAAAACTAATGAGTCACGCTATAGAAATTCGCCATTTAAGGGACTTGAATATTCGATTTTGTTTTTCATTCATGCGGTAAGATAGCAGTTTAAAAGCAGATTTAAGCTACACGTAATCTTACTAAATGCTTACGATATCCCAAGTAGTTCCCTTATATATCTGCGCACATCCGAAACATAGACAATTAATTACATGTACAAATACGACGGACAACGATAAATATAAAAATTGTAATTATGCTTCAGGGATTTATACACACAGAAGACGAAAATCTAGATTATCATTGGAAGAAATCAATACACGTCTGGTTTCGAAACAACTGTACTCATAAGCAAGAAGTACAAACAGTATTTAACATAATATTAAATGCTATCTACTCGACACGTCATTCGGAGCTGTACTCAACAGAAATTTAATTACCGTTCATAGAATTTTAGTATGGGTTTCCTTCGCTCACCTTTACACCATTTAGTCGAGGAAGAACTTTAAAATCAGTGTTGCCGTCATTTCGCTTGTTGCCTGTAGATCCTGCTGATTCTCGAGAGTCACCCGTTGTCGCTTTGTCGAATTTCTTTTCAATTTCATATCCATTCTTGTAGTAAACAGCCACGCATATGGCAATTAAAGCGGTCACGGCGACAGCTAATGCTGTCGTTGAGAGAGATGATTTAGAATCCTTCTTCAATGCTTTTTGCTTTGATCGTTCCTTCGAGAGCTTTTTGTTTTCCACGCGTGGTGGAGCCATAGTTGATCTTTAATGGCTTCCAAATGACTACTTGTCGATTTCACCGCAACGAACCAATATATTAGCATATCATTTGTAAACAAAATTTTGCGAAACCACCAACAGGACGGCAATGTACCAAGTGCAGCATTTGTGGAACTAGAATATGCCAGACAGATCTAACTGGATTTGGGGTTTTTTGACTGTGAAAATGGTAACGGGAAGATTTCATCTTGAAAGATGTTCACGTAAATTAGTATTGTGTGACAAAACTACCTGTCACGCTTTCCTGTTATCCTTGCAGCCAAGCAACGTTTGTTACCTTTGGAAATGTCTGCATACAGTCTGTTAGTAGAAATGTAAAGTTTAAATTCGGAAGATCAGTTGAAAGAAGTTTTAAAGTAATTTTATTTTGTTGCTGTTATTATTCTTTGCGAAAATCATCCTGTTGACTCCTGTTGGCTTATGTCAACCTCCGAATCGATTTAATTAATTTCTTGGCAGTTATTTTCATGGTCTTCTAATTATATCGCAAAAATATTTTAATTTTGTTCTTTTGCTTATTTAATCTGTCAAATAATCTGGCATGAAACGACTCATTAACAGCACATTTCCTTGTCTGTTCTTCTCGGGCCGTGTCATATTTTTTCCCATATCATATCAACATTATTTGAGCTGCCAATCTTACTCGTCTGAGCATTTTTAGTAGTATTATCACACATCTTGGCAACTACATGAAGGTGGTCATAACATAATTTTTTTAAGAGATTGATCCTTAGATGAGAACAAAAATGGCAACTGGGATTTGCCCAAGACAGGGATTTTGCGGACACAAATTATAAGATCCCGACCTGGAAAATCCGTTCGATCGACGTTTTCAAAGAGCTGACCTTCAAGGAGACCTCTGTTACGACGGCCAGTTTTAGATCTTCAGATTTGAATTCTATCTAAGGTTCTTTATATTAAGACTTTTTTTAAAGAGAGATGTGTACATAGTTTAAAAGCAAAAACGAAATCGTAATGTAATTTAATTTAATTTATTATGCACGACCCATAAGCTACTAAGCTTCAGTCTTTCATCGTGCTTAAGGTAGCTCAAAACAGTTTCCAGAGCCACCTTAAATGTTCGAACATTTAAGGTGGCTCTGAACCCCATGTACAGAATTTTTTAAACTTTGCCAAAAGTTGCGTCTTATCATGCTTATTAAAAGTTGATAATATAAAAAAATTTTACCGTGCCGTTTTTGAATTATAAGCCCCTAAAGCTGTAATTAAGGGTGTTTTTCAGAGGTCATACTGTTGCTATGGTAACCTATTGTGTCAAGAAAATGATGACAACGTGTTCACCAATGATTGGGCAGTTTTTTGATACCATGATTGTAGCATCAAATGATAAACAGTGGTTATAACGACCTATCCAAATATAAGTGCTGGAAACTGTTTTGAGCCACCTTAAATAAATGTTGTCTGTCTGTCTATCGGTCACTGGGATTTGTTGGTACCACTAGGATTGGGAATCACAGACATCACACCCACACAAAAATGAAAATGGGACTGGGATTTGGATAAAATGTAAGCTGGGAAATGAGATTGATAACCCTCTCCCCTCCAGAACTCGCTGAGATGGCTTTCGTTAGCTGTAAATATTTCCTAGAAGACATCGGGGTTTTTTTCCGCCATACCTCGGTCTCCAATCGTAATCAATCCTAAAACATTCTGTTGTTTAATTTTCCAATACACTGAAGTAACGGACACGAGAAATTCCTAAATCATGATGATAAGACGCACACTTGCTCTTTCCTGTATACGCAGGGTAAAAAAAAATATTTTTTAATAAGTTCACAATGCTCGAAGCGTTTTGCTCATTGTTTATCGAACTTGGAGGAAATTCTCATATCGTTTAATGACCACTGATAATTTAACGGCTAAACTTTTAACTGAGAAATAAAAGGCGGAACCATGCAGTTTATATTGACTGGGTGTCTCACAAGTCCAGACCATGCGGTCGTTAAAGAACTAGACGCACAAATAATCCTGAAAATATCCTATAGACTTTTAAATAAATTGAACAATTAAAAACTATGAGAACATTTAACAGATTTTACGAAGTACCCGCTACATTTTGCAATGCACAGATTTACATGACGCGCTTGTCTTTGTTAAATACCCTGGTACCTTTTGGTACCCGCTTGGTTCATTTAAATTGACCAATCAGAAGCACCGGAAGTAACATGCACTCCCACATGGCTGCTTTGGAGTAAAACAATCTGTTTTTCATGAATGAAAGGCATCTCAGCCGTAATATTTTGGATCATTAATTGATGAAGGATTTTCCGATCGAGGTTCCGTAGCTTCGACGCCGGCATATAAACATAAGTAACATCGATCTTATGGCGGACAGAAGGTCTTTCAATTTAGTTTGCTGCGTGTTATGTATTCTGATTAATACGCGGAGCTTGAGAGTCGATGCTGCCGACAAGTCACTGAGACATGGCAAATGTGACATTGAAGAAAGCGAAGATGGCTTCTGTGACAGTGAAAATGAAAATATGTACCTAGAAAACGTCGACGTTTCGGATTTAAAAGACACTGGAGCCAGCTTACAAAATAAGAAAGAAGTCGAGAGTTTTCCAGAAGATTCACCAGTTGAGAAAACAAGTAGTGAAGATGGTAAAGGTTTATTTGACAGTAAAGATGAAAATGTGTACCTTGAAAACGTCGAGATGTCGGATTTAAAAGACACTGAAGCCAGCATACAAAATAAAGAAGATGTAGGGATTTCCTGGGAAGATTTGCCAGTAGAGAAACCAAGTACTGAAGATGACAGTAGTTTGTCAGAAGTCGTTGATAAACAAATACACGTTATAAACAATTCCACCAATGAATGGCTAGGACTTCAGATTCCGGTAGTTGATGGGGTTAAGGTAAGTAACTGGTTTCTGTTTGCCTTTATTTTCAATTTATCACAGTACTTTTACAGCTTTCTACCATTCTCTTATCAAAATTGCAATTTATTTGGTCTAACGCCAACCCAGAAAAAAAACACTGAACTCTACGCGCAATTCCGAGTTTGCCCAACTGTGCTCTCAGTTTAGGTATCGTAATCAAAATTGATATGTCTAAAGCCCCTCGCCAGTTTTTTTACGAAATTTTTAATATGTCGATTATGCAAGAGAAAAGATGAAAGACCATATATTTGAACTTCGATCGTCGCAGCTTAAGGATCCTTAAGCAGCTGTGAAATTAAAGCCTGATAAAATTAACATCCAGGCTTGAACGGGATTCGAACCCATCACCACTGCGATACCGGTGCAGTGTTCTACGAACTGAGTTATCAAGTCAGCTGGGAGCTGGTTACGTTTGAGTTCGCAATATACCCGTAGTTCTAATAAGTAAAAGCAAATTTGGTAAGGTTCCTTTTAAATAAGCTAACATGACCTCGAATTTTAAGGTTTGAATCAATCTATGTAAAACAATTTCCTGTATGGCTTCGATAGGTTGGCCATGTTCAGGAGATAGAGCTTCTTCCAGGAATGAAGCGTCAAATGAAGACACTGAGCATGCGCCCTCTTGTATTTGGTAAGACGAAATTATAGATCATTAACTGATAAAGTGACTTAGATAATGTAAAAAAATAAACCTTGTTACACACAAGCAAGTCAGTTAAACTTATCTCATAGTTACTTATGACATTTTTGCTGATGCAAAACTCACACCATATAGCAAGGGCGGAAAAACTTGTTTAGTCCAAAACAATGCTCGCATGCATAGTATAACTGGGTGTCCCAAGTTTGTCTGCTTCCTCCTTCCTTCTGAACTACTGAATTCCGGCGCTCTGATTGGTCAGAGCAGGCTCTCTTCTAGGATGGAGGGCCACTAGATTATCCGTGTCTACTGTTATGTGTCGAACACTCTCCTTAGAAAAAGTTGCTACTGGTACTATCAGACTATTGATATCACAAGATAGTCTCATGCCACAAGAATACTCATTGATAGCTATGTTGCCAACTAAACATGTTGATATAAGCCGAAACGGAGACCTTGATAACTGAAGTTTGCTTAGTCAAGCGAAGACCCTATCCAATACCTCTTTTGTTATATTTGTAAATTCGATGATTCGTTTCCTGGTACAATTGGAGTGTACAGAGGCTTTAAATACTCTAGAAGAAACCCATATCGATTTATCTACAATTCTTCTTCAAAACCCAACATGTATGGGACATGATTGGATGCCCGGTGGGAACTCCCATATAAAGAGGTTGGGGTGCTCTCGTACCTTTTATGGGCTCAAAAGCGGTTTTGGCACCACTTAAGGCCGAGGCACACGATGCGACAAATCGCTGCGACACGTCGCCGCGACACGTCGCTCCGTCGCTGCGACAAGTCGCCTCGTCTGCACTGCTTCTGCGACAAGTCGCTGCGACAAGACATTTGTTCTGGGCACGCAAAGCGAATTTGGAAGAGGGGAAATGTAAACTAGTTCCAAATTTAACATGGCGGACCAGAGGATTGCTTTCTGAAGTAACGTAAAGCTGATGTACGCAGATTATGCCATCGTTTCTTTATTTCTGGTTCGCTTTTTGGCACGTTCGATCGCGTTAGCTTGGCAACCAAAGGGATGAATAATTTCTTCTGGACTGAATTTTTCCCATAGTCTTTATGATTTCTATCCCACAGGACTCTATTTTCTTTATAAAACTCGATTACCATTCTACTTGTTGTTGCACTCCATTATTCTGAAGAGGAAGAAACTTGCTCAGGTTGTTTATTTTGGTCCACATGTTCGGTCGCCATTTTAATGGTTTTCTGAGGGATCATGGGAAAATAATTGACGCTCCCTCATTGGTCGATTTTAATTTTGTCGCAGCGATTTGTCGCAGAAGCGTCCACACGCTGCGACAAGGCTGCTTGCACTCATTTTGTCGCTGCGATCTGTCGCACGAATTCAAACCAGTTTGAATTCATGCGACAGATCGCTGCGACAAAATTCTGTCGCGGCGACAATGATTTTCACATGTCAGACGAGGCGATTTGTTGCAGCAACCTGTCGCGGCGATTTGTCGCATCGTGTGTCTCGGCCTTTAGGCTATTCAGCCTCAAAAGGTCTACAGTGGGAGCCTGTGATGTACCTTTTAGGCAGGAGCCCATCACTAGGAGCCAGCAACTACCCCATATTCCTGTCACGGCGTTTTCACAGACCTGTTTATTTTTAGCTTGAATTTACCGCGAATTCAGACTCCCGCAGGGACAACAGTGACAAATCATAAGCGCGGACTTGATACTTTAATTGACGTCGGCATTTTCAATGGAAGATTAAAAGAAAAAGCCGCCATTGTTTCCCTTACCGATGCGCGCTCGTGTAGAACGGAACTGACCTATTTTGCGGGAAAAGAAGTCTAAAAATAGACCGGTCTGTAAAAATGCCGTGACATAGGCTTAGTATTGGAGTTGCGCGCTCCTAGTGATGGGCTCCTGTTTTAGGGTATTAAGGCGAAAAAATGGACGGTGGACAGGATCTAGGTACGTCTTAAAATAGTTCTCTCCCAGGATTGGATGTCACCGAAATGAGTTACTGTGCAATAAATATCGGATCAATTCTCTCTTAAATATCATTATTACGTTTTTATTTCGTCGTTTTTTCTAGAGATTCCTGACTTTCTTGACGAAGACGAATGTGAACTCATCATAGCACTTGCAGAAAATAAAAAGATCGCGGATAATCCCAAGAGAACAAACAATCGTGGAATATATTATGAAGATCCACTGAACACCTTTAAACAGTGGGACTTGAATGGTGATGAATACATTGATCCACAAGAGGTTTGTGAAAATGTTCTTCGTATGAAAATAGAGTTGAACCAAACCTCAAACTCACGAGGAAAACGAGAAGCAGTTCGAGATAGCCGATAGTAAATAGCTGACACGCCGTCCAAACTACACCAGAGAAATTTCAATCTGAGGTTTCAATCTGAAAACCTATCAAATTTGTTCATTCTACACTACACCGGAGGAATTTGAAAACGGATGTTTCAATCTGAAAACACATCAAATGTTTTCCGTCCACACCATACGCCGGAGAAATGAGAGTCACCGGTAATTTTGGATTTGTGTTTGAGGAAAACTCGATCAAGGAAGTCACATGACTATCGTAACATCGTCGTTTTCGAAAAGTTTTCCGTCCACACGAAAACGCAAAGCGACCGTTTTAAATTTCTTCCGGATTGAAGAGCGTTTTAGAAAAGCTTTGTTTTCGTGACGAATAAGTGTGGACGGTAGATGGAAATAAAGCTGCGTTTTCAAGTTTCACCGGTGTATTGTAGACAGGTCATGAGAAGGTAAATCCAAAGCAAGAGATTTGATTTCCAGATACCGGAAATTTCGAGATTATTGACCGGAGGATCTGGTAGAAACGTGGCAAAGATGATAAACACTGAGCCATGAGCCTAAACAAGGGAAGGGGAAAGAGATAACTACTGAAAAGGGTGCAGTAGTGAACATGTAAATCATTCCGGGGGGGGGTACTCTACAAGGTTTTGTCACTTTGATAGAAAGAACACTGCATCCCTTTTCTAAACCCTTCGAATGAAGTCAATGAACAATACTTCGGGAGGACATTAAGCAATACCAGAAGATGTGTTAACCAAAATAAAAGCATCATTTTTCAGCTGCCGCTCACGTTATACCCAAATGACAGATTTTCGTACCATTTCATATAGCTCAACGAGTGAAATCCCTGCCAAGATATTTACCTTTCGCGCGGAGTCTTAAAATATTTTTAACCGTCTTTTTTATTATCTATTTAGTTTGTGTTCCCAAATTAGTAGGGGATTTTCCCACGCTATGGGGCTCTGAAACATAAATAAAGTTTCTACTACTACTACTGTATGGGCCGTTATAGAAAGTAGCCCCCCTCCCACCCCCCGAGAAATCATTATTCCGTTCAAAACTGAAACAACTAACTGACAAAACGTTTCATTTCAGATTGTATTAATTCCTGGTAAAATGGATCTGAAGTTTACTGAACACAACGCCACTCAGATGTAAGTAATGTAAGTAGGTCTATATTAAATGAACACACTCACCATCGTCAATAGAGGGAGGTGGTTAAGAAGCCCGGTAAACTTCAAAGAAGCTAACGAACAGGCTAAGATTTATGTTGGAAGGTCCTTGACCCTGCACATCTTTTGTTTGATGTTAACTGACTATGCATGAAATACATAATCACAATGCTTCTATTGGTTAGTTGTATGAGCACACATGACCACCTTTTGTATTTTGCCAGGTTTTGTGCAGGGTCAAACCCCAGTTAATGTAGCCAACAAAAACATACAACAAAGAACTTTTCCAGGTTTCATATACATTTCCTTGTATTAACTATGCACCGCTCACCATACGCAATGTTCCATACATACTTTAAATGAGACTCCCTTCAACAGAGCTTTTCAGTCACAATGTAATTAAGAAAATAAAACTTATTTACAACAATTTAATTAAATTAAATTAATTAAATTAATTATTTAGAGCAATTAATTATTTCTTGTAGAACATATTATTAAAACGTGTTCGCTTAAAACTATTAATTTCTGTAGTGTTCTTAATATTGTCAGCTAGCCCATTCCACTCCCTTGGAGCCTGACAGTAAGATGCTCTTTGCCCCATTGACAATCTACATCGAAAATGAACGGCAGAAGATTTAACAAAATATTTACCTAAATAATCTGGGGCTTCAGAAGTTCTCAGAAGATATATTACTAGTCTCAAAGTGTCGTTTCTTTTTGTTAATAGGATGAAAACCCTGCGAATGGACAAAGATGACAATGGTTAGTACAAAAAATACAGGCATTTCCCCTTGCATTTATATTAAAGAGCCTGGGGGCGCAATGGCTCATGGTTAGTGCGCTGGACTCCGAATCGAGCAATCAAGGTTCGAGTCTTGGCCGGAGAAATGGTGTTGCGTTCTTGGGCAAGACACTTCACTCACACAGTGCCACTCTCCACCCAGGTGAATGGGTACCGGCGAATTAAATGCCGGGGGTAGCCCTGCGATGGACTAGCATCCCATAGTAGAAATACTCCTAGTCGCTTCATGCTACAGGAAGCGGGATAAGCTACGTATGGAGACTTACCTTTACTGGCACTTAATGACATACTGGGTTCTTGTTTTATCAACAGGAGGGAGTAGAAATACTCCTGGTCGCTTCATGCTACAGGAAGCTGGATAAGCTACGTATGCAGACTTTACCTTACCTTTACTGGCACTTAATGACATACTAGGTTCTTGTTTTATCAACAGGAAAAATCAGCCTCACAGAGTTCAAAAGTATAGAACTGGAAAAAATAAGAGAATACGTTGACGGACTTCTGAATGATTCTTCACTAAGAAGAATACCCAATAGTAAAGTATCCTGGTTATGGCACGATGAAGATGAACTTCTTCGATATCAACCGGAATTATTGGACGGATTTCATGAACGGTCGGTACATACTGGTTTTATATAACCTTAAGTCAATAATTTCCTCTCTTTGAGTGTTGATGCTAAGAACCTCTAGATGAGGCTACGAACTCGTAAGCGACCTGTTTCCCGGGGGATACTCCCTTATATGGGCTATATAGGTATATGCGGCCCCCAAGGATATGGTTTTTCAGCCGTTTTGGTCATAAATAGAGTATCGATTTTGGCCATTTTAGTCTCAAATAGGGTTTGGGTTTTTCACTCTAGTCTTAAGTTGGGTATTAGTTTTAGAAGAAGCTACTTTATCGACAAGACCATCATCAAAAGCCCTTCATAAATTATGTTTAGGACAACTGTGCCAGCCGCAACGGTCATAAAAAGGGTGCTGAATTTCTGTGCAGATCATAAATTGGGTAGGGGAAAAATCGCAGATTTTGTTCGTAAATAAATTTTTCTGGGAGTACCCTCCCCCCCCCCCCCCCCACCCCCAGGACCTGTTCCTTGGTAGTTCGTAACGCTATCCACCGAGTAAATCACTATTCAGCGGATAAGTTTTCGCAAAACAAACGTTATCCACGTTATCCGCTGGAGAGTGATTTATCCAGTGGATAGCGTTATCCGCCTTTCGAACAACCAGGGCCAGGAGTATTGATATGCCGCAGGCTATCAACGTGACCTAGACCTTTTTAATAAACTCGACAGAGATCAATAATTGATTTTCGCAGGGTGTAAGCAAAAAAGGAATCGGTTTTAGGCCTGAATATAAAATCTTGTTAAATTATCTTTCGAATTCGTTCTACCAAATAATCTTCTATTATTATTTTAGGTAGTTCAATGGTGCTAACAGCAAATTGTATTTTCAGGCTTCAGGCAGTTACCAAAATACCAAAGGAAATTATACAAGAGAGCGAACCTATGCAAGTAAGTAGTGTATTCATTTAAAATATGTAAATAGTTATTAATGGGAACTCCATGCGGGTGTTAAAGAAATTACCTCAACCTCAAGTTAATTAACAAGCTCTGTATTTTTTTGAAGCCTCTATAACCCTTATAGATGATTTCTAGTCCGTACTGCGCAGTCTCAGCACCCTAGTGTCTATAAACATAATAATTAAGCCACCACTCGATGGAATGCGAATCGAAGTTATTCGTTACGAACCACATACCTTATCTTTGAGGCCTTTGAAATTATTTTTCCAACAGCTTCATTGATTTTTACTGCTGCGAGTGTTGTTTCATCAAATAATACGAGAAAGAACGAAGCATAAAGCATCGACCGCCTCACATCCATCATGGCGGTTGTTTTGAACCTCGGAATTTATTTATTTTATTTGAATTTACATTTTGTGATGTCTTACATAAGGCGAAAAAAACGCAAAGAAACTCTCGAGAGTGCGCAGTACGGACTGTGAATCATCTTTAAACTAAGCCGAATAAGATCTGACATAGAATTCATTTTGAAATGTAAATGTAGGTGATGCAGTTTGAAGAGAACAATTATCAATATTGTCAGCAAGATAGCGAACCAAAATTTAAGGGAGTTCCGTGCTGTCTCTATGGTGACATGCAAGAATGCGTAATATGCAGGTATGCTCTAGAATACATAAATGAACATGCTAGGGATCTGGGCAATTTTCTCCGTAAAACTTGACGGTCAGCAGTTTCATCAGAGAAGTTTTTTGGCAATATGCTATGTTTATTGTCATGACCACGTGACAACTTTCGCAAGGCTCGCTGGTGTTCTCCATTTAAGAGATTGATTCCACGGATTTGTGCGTTTATCCCAGCCATTTTCATCTGGCGAGTCGAGGAATTAAAATACGAAGAAGCCTTCTTTCTATTATCAGAAAAACTTACACTCTTCTTTGTGTGTTCCTGTTATGTTAAATGTGCCCCATAAGAGCTCTAAGTCTCACATTCGATTTGAATTTTATTTTCTGAGGTATATAACAGTGGTTTATTTCCTGAATGACGTTGATGATGGAGGAGAAGTTGTTTTGCCCCTCGCAAACAGCAAGTTTGAGGTATTTTTCTTAACACCGGTTTCGTGTCTTTGTTTCTTAATGTTTTAACACACGGGTTGGGACTTCCATATAAAAAGGAACGGGGTGCTTCTTGGAAATTTTGAAAAGAACCCCTAAGAGGTACCAAGATCCTGTATTTTTGGGTGTGGCTTGAAATTGTTTCCACCCCTTAAAGGTATCAAATATAAAACAACACATTATCTCTTAGAATATGTTTTCGGCTCAATACCTTAAAACGTACCGCAAGAGCTCCCACTGCATGTGGAACTGAGGCTGAACAGGCTAAGATCTGAATTACCAAAACCGCTTTTTTTTTTACCCCTAAAAGGTACCGCGAGCACCCACGTCTTTTTTAAATAGGAGTCCCCTCCCCCCCCCCCCCGGAAGATCTAACACTGAGTTTAAAAAAGGCTCAAGCAACAAATTAAAGCCTTTAGTTTCTAAACAAACATTTGCTCCGTTAGTGAACATTAAGTTAGTTATCAACTTGAAGTTGATCTTACGAAGCTGACAGTTTTGAGCGTTAGCTGTCCGTCGGAGTAAACCACTCGCTGCTTTGCAGTTGATAGCAAACTAACATAACTAAAGCAAGAGAGCCCGCATGCACTGAATTCCGATGATCTTGCTCATTACTTAGGGTTTTTGGTACTGAAAAGAAGTTGCATACGATACGAGGCTCCGACCAGGCCGGAGCTTATCCCCGTTTTCTGTAGCATTAAGCGAATAGGAGTATTTCTGGAGTATCATCCGCTGGATGGGATGCGAGTCCATCGAAGGGCTACCCCCAGTATTAAGGTCGCCGGTATCCCTTTATACCCCTGGGTGGAGAGAGGCGCTGTGAGAGTAAAGTGTCCTTTCCAAGATTATAACACAATGTCTCCAGCCAGGACTCAAACCCGGACCGCTCGATCCGAAGACGAGCGCACTAACCATCAGGCTACCACGCCCCGTGAAAATCGAAAACTTCTTAATAACAATCAGGAAATCTTCTTTTTAGGATGACATCATGAAAAATTCTGGTAACTGGACTGGTTTCTTCACGTATGAGAAGACAACAGGAAGCGAAAATCACTTCGAAGTGGATCTACAGTTTAAATTGGACGGTGCTAATCGGGTTTTGTATGGAAAAGGGAAAGACGACAACGGCGAATTTGAGTTGATTGACAGTTTATTGACAGGAGACATCATAAGATTTCGCAAAAAGTATCTGGCTCAAGGAAATAGCGATGTCTCCATTAAATACGCTGGGAGATTGAAAGGTAATACGCAAATAGAAGGAAAGTGGTGGATTCCTGGCGGGAAAAAGATGCATGGGCGATTCTTCATGCGTCACAAAGCGTATGAGGTATGTCTTACATGAATAAATGGGTGGGTGGCATTTGTCCAGTAATAAAGAGATTAGAGTGTGCTAATAAAATGGTTTAAGCTAAGGTGCATCAGTTCGTATAGTGTGATCATTTTGTCAGGGATGTGACGTCTTGTGTTGCTATGACAATCTGTTTTGCCATGAAAATGACACCATGTTAATTAATGACTTTGGTTTGAATCCATACAATTGTAGCATCAACTTCTAAAAGATTGTAGTAATGACCCATTAAAGTAACTGAAAAGTGATGGAAACTGTCGTTAGCTATCATAAGGAATGGGTTAAGGTTTTTTATCATCTCGATACACGGCACACGTTTTTGTGAGGAAGTTGGACTGAACCTTTTAAAATAAAATTGAAACCTCAACTGTATCTTTCCTTTAGCCTCTTGACATTGTTATCGCTGATTTCTAATTTCTATTTTCGTGCACTGAACTGGCAGAACATAGGCCCAGTCTCACCTTACTACGCTCCAGACCTTTGATCGATGTGCTAGTAGATGCCAGTACGGTCCCCACTCTTGGTTCTGTGTTGCCTAGTGCATGTCACTCATTACGAAACAGTTAATATTCATTATAAGTTAAGGTTAAAGACAATCCTTTCCTCATATCAAAACCTTTATAACAATACATTTGATCATCTGTAGCTGTTAATTCCAAGACTAAAATCGCGTTTTTCTCGACAGAAATGGATGGATGGTGAGCTTAGCAAATGCAATTCTCACCAGTACTGTTCTAAAGGAAACTTGGTTATCAAACCAGAGAGAGGCAAGGCAATCATGTGGTACAATCACGTGCTCAATGATGATGGTACTTGGATTGGAGGACTGGACAACAGAATGTACTATGGACATTGTGACGTCATCAAAGGCGAGAAATGGATAGCTACTAATTGGTTAAACATCGACGGCGACGGAGCTACGGAATTAAGAGCCTGGAAACGAGGGACAAACCTCATATCCGAGACTAAGAAACACGAAAATCAAAATATCATTCAAAAAATGCAAAAAGATAGCGAAACTAATCTACCAGATGTTATTGAAGAAGAATTTAAAAGCGATATGGAAAGTGCCCAAGAATGGACGTTTGAATCTAGTCCTAAGGAACGGCATGTTCTTAACGCTATTGTGTCTCTAATGGAGACACTGGAAGATGAGGAACTGCGAGACATTTCTAAGAAAGTACACGAGAAACTTGACATGCTGTGCATTCCTTTGGTCCTGAACCAGGGCGGTAGAATTTCTATAGTAGATGGTAGTAAAGCTGAATGATTAATCTTATTACTTCTATAATCAAAACCGATACAACTACATTAATGCACTTTAGGTTTAACCTGTTAATAAAAACATGGCGAGTGCATGTTGTGGTTTTATTTTACCCTTGGTACAATTTTGAATTCAATTCTTTCGTTCTGGTAAAAATAGTTTGTAATGGGAATACATGATAATGTATAGGAAACAAAACAAATTGTACCAATGGTAAAAAATGAACCAACCACAACATGTACATTTCAATGAAAGTTATTTAGCAGGATTTTATTGTGGTAGATTTTGTTTTTTTTTTTATGCTATACACGGTTGTTCAAAGTTTTAAGCCGTGGATAAAATCCTAGAGTGTGGCCATTTAAGTGAAAGCTATGTGGTAGTGCTTATTATACTGTACAAGGTGTGCCTATTTTTTAAGTCTGTTGATAAAACCCTAGACTGTGGCTATTCAAATGGAAGCTATTGAGCAGTACTTTCATGTGGTACTGTTCATTATGCTGTACAAGGTGGTTTTCACTTTACGTCTGTGGATAAAACCCTAGAGTGTGGCAATTCAAATGAAAGCTATTGAGCAGTACTTTCATGTGGTACTGTTCATTATGCTGTACAAGGTGGTTTTCACTTTACGTCTGTGGATAAAAACCCTAGAGTGTGGCTATTCAAATGAAAGCTATTGAGCAGTACTTTCATGTGGTACTGTTCATTATGCTGTACAAGGTGGTTTTCACTTTACGTCTGTGGATAAAACGCTAGTGTGTGACTATTCAAATGAAAGCTATTGAGCAGTACTTTCATGTGGTACTGTTCATTCTGCTGTACAAGTGAGGTGGTTTTCATTTTAAGCCTGTGGATAAAACCCTAGAGTGTGGCAATAGCTCTTATCGCAGTTATCAGCGGTTTGACATGCAAACGAGGCGAAAGGGTCAATACTGCATTGTATTGACCCTTTAGCCTCGTTTGTGTGCCGCTCTAAACAAAGGAATATTTGACAGCGGGCTCAACTCCGATAACAGCTATTCAAATGAAAGCTGTTGAGCAGTACTTTCATGTCATGTAAAACTAGCTGTTTATCATGCTGCTGAAGATTCGAGAAGATGGTTCTAACATTAAAAATCTGGTTAAAACTCTGGCGTCTGTCCATTTCAATAAAGCTTAAGAGAACAACTGCCACGTAGCAGAACTGTCATTTTAAGCTTGGCCAATCTTAGTGCAGGCTACATTGAGGGGAGTGGGCGGATGTACACAGGCTTAGTGTAGTACGGACATCAAAAGGACAGATCTCATGGGGGTCTATGGTTTGAGAAAGAGTAAATAATAAATATAAATTTTGGCCATGGCGTCTCTGGGCTCGGGACGACGTGCACCGTTTACAAGGTTCTTTATACGAAGCAATAGGTAAACAACGCAAACCTAAGAACAAAAAAGGTGAAGATTCACAAGAACGAATCACAATATGGGTTTTAAAGAGGTGCAAGTCAACTGCTGAGTTTAACTATCCATATTAACGAGGTCTAGTCCTTACTTTGGTGACACCAGTTAAGTTACCTTAGCCAATAAAGTAAGGTCTTTCAATATATTATCAAAACTCTGTCACTCTGAGTTAATATGTCTGACTATTGTGGTGGGTATAATTATCAAACGCTGTAAATATACGGATTTTTGTATAGGAGCAGTTTATGTTCTGTTAAGTACCTAGAGTCATTAAAGCTCAAGAAGTATTACCTCGTTTATACTTCCTCATCCACTTTGCTCCTGTGAATGACGAAATCCAGGATACTTGTTACGAACACAGTGGCTGGCTAGATATTCATAGACAACCACTGTGAAACGTTTTCTTTTTGTTATCAACTTTCCGAAGTGAGAACTAATTTCGCTTTTCATGTTTTTGTTTTCTTCTTTCGCGCTTAAATGAACACAGTCGCGGTATTTTGTTAACGTACGAAATTATCTTTAAATTGAAGAAAACCTGGAAATAATAGTTTAATAAGATAGAAAAACAGTAAAGAGATAATAATAAACCATAAAGGAACAAGGATGGTTAAGGATGTAGAAGATTAACACGGATTACAAACGACAAATTTAGGCTAAAATTTTCAGGATACGCAAACCGTGACAAAGCTCCTTTAAACAGCGTGCATAAACTTTTGCTCAGCCACTGCCCATAACACCTTTCGGCACCGCCGCGTACGCTTTTACACTGCTGTAGGATGTAATGTCTAGCGTGACCTTGTAACGCGATGCAAATTTCGTCGTTGAACAAAGCGTACCGGGATTTAAGATTTTAGAACATGTGCTTGTAGATGTCCGTCCTGTTGACTTCGTGTCTACCTTGAAAATGTGATTCCTTGATATACCTGTCCTCAGGCCTCGTCCACACTTTGCCAAAGGAATTTAAAAAAAGGAAGTTTCACTCTGAAAACGCATGACCTGTTTTCTGTCCACGCTACGCCGGAAAAATTTGAAAACGCAACAATCACAAACGGTCATTTTGCATTTGTTTTTGAGTAAACCTCTGAGAGTGGAATATCTTGATTATCGTAACGTCATCGTTTACGAAAAGCTTCATTTTCAAAATGTCTTCCTTCCAAACTTTAACGCAAGGCCGGCGTTTTCAAATTTCTCCGGTTTGAAGAGCGTTATCCAAAAGCGTCGTTTTTGTGATGGATTAGTGTTGTTAGGCCTAACTGTAGAAATAAACGTTTTTGAAGGTCCGTTTTCTAATTCCTCCGGTGTAGTGCGAACGGAGTCTCAAATACCATATGATCGATAATTCTTTTCTATTCAGTTAACATGAATTAACATGATAATAACCAAAGTGTTGGCGTTCATATAACTCTCAATTCCTAAAGACAGGCGGATTGCTCTTTAAATGAAAGAAAAGTAGCAGTGAAAACAAGAAAATCATCAGGTATAGGCCATGATGGTTGTCTCCCAGAGAGTTTGTTTTTGACAGTTATGAGTTTCTACGAGTGCCAGAGTGTTAATGTTATTTGAACTGTATATTTTCGTAATAAAAAATGGTCTTTTATTAGCAAATCCTTCTGCTCTTCTTTGCTACTATATGCTAAAAATACAACTGGCTTACACTAAAAATAAAATTTAAATTTGTACATGCTAAAAGATTTAAAAAGAGTTAAAATTAAATATTTTTTCTGCACCTTTTCCTTTAAAATATGTTTTAAGAGTTTTACTTGTTTCGATAAAGGTCGTTTCCAGTACCTCGCGCAAGGATAACCGGGTGGCTACCTACGGCGGTGAAACTTCAAACCCAGTTCCCACTCTGGCGAACACTTGAAATTGCATTAACAGTGTCAGGTACTTGTAAGCTACCTGTTGAACCTGTATGAATAAATCATCGGGTGAATAATTATCGGTAATGATAGATGTTTTAGAGTGATTCAATTACACTGTGATTCCTTCAAATCAAAGCAAGAACTTTACAGACATCTTTCTGTGATTGGGGCGCTTAGAATGAGAACATATCTTCATCATGTGCTAGCGACAATTTATGTGTTTGTAACTATGGCATGCAGCGAGCATACGGTGAAATCCGACCAGCTTGGAAAACAACGAATCAGAGAGTGTCACGATAAAAGCGAAGGTTGTTCAGCTGAACGACAGACAAGAGGGAAAGACACTGTTCTACTACGGTTACCTCGAATGGAAGGAGTAAAGGTACATCAATATTATTCATACACTTAAAGAAGAAAATAACGCAAAACAGATCTTGAAACAGTGGCTTGCTTAGTTTACACTGAAATCAGTAACGCCAGGCAGTAGCAATTCCTGTTTTGTTACTCGCTACTATAAATACTATAGTTGAAATTTGGTCTTTATGCTAGCCTCTATATGCAATATACGGCCATTTGTCTGTTTGTTATTACACCTGGTAATCTTAGTGCTTTTATTATTTGTTAACCCTTCAGTGATCAGATCCAGCGACATAAACAAAAAGGTTAAATTTTGTGTTAAAATTAAAAAGGGATATTTTTCGTTTGGGGAATGAAGACTTACTAACTATGGAAAACGGTCTCTGGATAAAGAAAATAGCTTTGGACAGGAAAAGAGCTAACGCAATGAAACAGCTTAAATAAAGTACAGCTACCATCCTCATCGAAATTAGATGGGACACTATAAAGCATAAGTCAAAGTTTACTTGTTTGACCATCCGTTCTCTCGTCTTCCTCGATGTGGTCTAAAAACTACTTCTTATCAAAAGAGTAAGCAGCATCCGATCCATTTTGGCGTTTTCGACATTAATTGGCGAAGGATGTCGAAAATATTGTGATGAAAATCTAAACCAAACGTCCAACGTCTACACAAACGTCTAACTCGTGCATATTGAAGCTTTTGGAAGTCTTTAGCTCTCAAACGTAAGAAAAACATTGAATTTGTATGATAAGCTGGGTAAAATAAAGTGGTTTTTATTTAATTTGTTCCTTTGCCTGCAAAATGACGGTGTTGATAGTCAACTGCATTGGACCATGTGGTTTTGGCCACGCATGGGTAACTTAAATTGATCGCAAAACAGTGTAGCAAGTATGAGCTGATAACTTAAAGTGTCTTGACTGATCGGTCAAGAAACACGTATTTCAAATATGTGAAGTAAACGAACCAAGAAGTTAGAAGAGGGATATAATCACTTTAAAACATTACTAGAATTCGAGAAGCCACTCGTTTCGTTCTGGATCGTTGCTGCGCGATTGGAGTAAAGCGAAAAAATGCGAGAGATATAAGGAGCCACCCCATTTTATCCACTCTCGCGTCTTTTGCATGGATTCTGAGAGAAACCTCTCTGGGCCTATAGCAGTCAAACTCCAACGAAATTTTATCGTTGACTTGATTCGAACAAACCTTGCATCAATTCGTCGAAAAATCCACCAGAGCTCTAACATGTCAGTCTTTTTTTCCTAGCTAATAAAACAGTTCCTTAACTCCAACGTCCCACAGTTTGTAACGTTAACAGAACTAACACACGATAATTTAATCGTTCCTTCATGTCATTTTAGTGTAGTTTATATCCAACTTTTGGTAATTTTATTTTGATATTTCTGTCGAATACGAACGCATCGGGCTAGCGAGAATGTAAGTGCGCTTTGTCACTACAATCGCACTACTTGGTCTATTTCTAGCGAAGACACACCTCAGTAACCTCTCAGGCAGCTTTCACACTTCGCAGAAGAAATTTCAAAACGTAGCTTTACTTCTACGGTTACGCCTACTGTCTACACTAATCCGTCACGAAAACGGAGCTTTTCGAAAACGCTTTTCAAACTGGAGGAATTTGAAAATGTCGGTTTTTCGTTTACGTATGGACAGAAAATATTTTGAAAACGGAGCTTTTTGAAAACAAAGACCTCTCGATAATCATGTCCCTTCCCTGCCCGACTTTTTGTCAAACACAAATCCAAAATGACCGGTGATTGTTGCGTTTTTAAATTCCTCCTGTGTAGTGTCAACGGAAAACATTTGATGCGTTGTTAGAATGAAACCTCCGTTTACAAATTCCTCCGGCAAAGTGTAGACGAGGCCTCTCTCTTCGTCAGTTACTCGTCCTTTATCACTATCTACAACTGTTTCTCTAGGTAGGACATACCCAAGAAACGGAACTAACAGAGGGCAGCAAACACACTGTGAGAACCCTCAGCTTAACGCCACCAGTGTTTGGTAAGTACTATCAACAATGCTAGCGCCGACAACTCAAGAGGTCATGAATTGAATGCCATAATTAAGACCAACCTGATGATGCTATAGGTACCTTTCTATGACCAATAGGCCATTTCCGAATTAACTTTAGCCTCTTTCTCAAAGCGAGTCTTGGTGCTCATCCTTTCATATGAAAATGAGATTTCATTAACGTGCAAATTAAACTCATTTTCATATGAATGGTTGTGCACCAGACCTCGCTTTGAAAGAGAGGGTTAGGTAACTCGGAAATGGCCTATTATTCCACAAGCGCGCGTTGGATATGAGATGGTAGACAGACAACGAGGCGCGTAGCGCCGAGTTTGCTATAATCATCTCATATCCAACAAGGGCGAATGGAATACTTGTTTTATTAAGAACGCCTCAAAAACAGACCAAACTAAACTTAAAAAAAATGAAAACGCCTCAAAAAATCACGCGTACGCTTATCACTCACGAATTAGTTTCCATGAATTGCTTTTTCAAGCAGTACACAATAAAAAACAATTTTTTGATATGTAGAAATCTTTTTCCTTCATATTTCGCGGATAATGGGGTCTATTAGCGGATAAAGCAGTGCGAGACCGACTGCCTCTAGAATTATAGTCAAGTATAGATTTTTAACTAATTCCTTGTGAAGTTGGAGAATTCTCTGCTTTAGACACTAATTAGATCATGCAAACTTGCTTGACAGAAATTCCAAAATTCTTCACCGATGAAGAATGCGAAATGATCATAGACTTGGCGCTGGAAAAAGGTATGAGCGAAAGTCCGCTGGTCCTAGAAACTGACCAGAGCGCTAACGAAGATACTTGGAAAGACAAGATCAAGGCCTGGGACAGAAATAAAGATGGATTTATCGACACGACAGAAGTAAGTACAGGAGAAAATTGGTTCATTTTTAACACGAACCCTTCATAATAGACAGATTAAGTCAACGTATTTGCATCCTTGTTGCTGCCTAATTTCAGATCATGTGATGATTCACTTGGGAGGTTACAATTAATCTGTTTGTACATTCTGCCATGCAATCAGTTGTGTGTGGCAAATTGCACAATTGTTTCCTCACAAATGAATCATCACGTTGTCTGAATTGGATGGCAACAGGGATCTAAACTTGCTAGCCGAATGTACTGCTGGTATTACTTGTGCTCAGATTTCTTTCTTTGTTACTCCAAAAATTACCTGACCTTCTATACATCTACGTAGAGAGAGGTACTGTACGAGTAAAGTGATTTTTTTAGAACAATACCAGACACTGAAGACTCGTCCATATCGAATTGTCGATTAGCCTGCGTAGAAGACGTTTCCTTTCCATTTTCCAGGCAGGGAGATCGAGCAAGCAAAAGAGCAAACGAGTGTGCTTGGGGTGAGCAAAAAATGGAGAGAAGAGGGGAGCACCCCCTCCCCCTACTCCTTATTGTTTCGCACTCGCTCGCAGTTTCATTCCCTTCGAGTGCTTTTTCAAATAATGAACGCCTGATACGCTTGACTCCTTTTTCTATCGTCTAAATGAAGTAACTTAGTTGATGTTTTTCATGAACTGGCTAAATAATTGCATATGTTCCTACGCTTCTTTAATTTCTAGACTCTTAGTTTACCTGGAAAAAGAAATCTTTATTTCACAGAAGATGATGTTCTAGAAATGTGAGTTGATCTGACTTTGTCCCATTTGATGATAGCAGTTACGATGTTTTGAAAACCAGTAATTTACAAAACAATTAATTATTTAATTTATCTAAATAAAGGTTTTCTTTTTTTTAAAAAAAAAGTCAACTTTACACGACTGGCGTTAATTCAATACGCCAATGTTCTTTTATTGAAGGATTAAAGACTTAGACTTAGACCAAGACAAAGACGGTACGTAGAAATTAAACTTTTTACTAAAGAAATGTTCTAACTACACCTGGTTTTGTATCATTTGACTTCTATTTCCGTAAGATCCCATAATGACAATAAAAAAGCGCCCGCTCTCAAATTTAGAATCCCTGCCTTTTAAGATTTTTAAAATTCCTTTCCTCAGTGTGGATGATAGGGCAAGACCCACGCAAAATAGCACCACATAAACCTTAACCGTCATTATGAGACTTTTTATAAATGGAAATATATTTGCAACTTGGTAGAACTGGTAGCTATATTGTAAAAAGGCCTTAACGAACCCTATTCATTATATTCTTTTATTACATGGCTAGCTCCGCGAGCGGGCAAGATGAATCAAATCCTGTGCTGTGATTGGCTACCCGAGGGGGCAAGATGGAGCTATCTTGCCCGCTTGGGACTACCCGCCTTGTCCCGCAAGAAAAATTTCCCCAAAAGCCATATAATAAATCCTTTATTGACCAAGGTTGTTCGGTCAAGATGGCTTGATATTGGCCCTTGTTCTTTTTTTGCGTGTTTATGGACCTCGACTCCGTCTCGGTCCATAAACACGCAAAGAAAGAACTCGGCCAATATCAAGCCATCTTGACCTCACACTCGGTCAATAACCCATACATATTAATTCTCCCACTGAACGAAATCCAATGCTAGTCAATAGCAAGCTAACTAGCCCCAGCATTATTTCAACCTTTTCTTAATACTCAGAAACAGAAGCGAAGAGTTCAGCCATTTTGTTTCTGAGGAGAACACTCCAAGGGGCTTAGTAACCAGGCAGACGTTGAACTTGACATGATAAATGCAATAGCTGCAGCAGATATTGCATTTATCATGTCAAGTTCACAAGCTATTGTGAATTAATTGAATGCTCTCGACCAATCAGATTTTTCATAACGAGTCTGATGTATAATAATAGCAATTATTTAAACATGCATTGATTAGGAAAGATTTCCCTGGAGGAGCTACAACAAAGTTCAATGGAAAATCTCAATGCTTATTTTGACAAAGAACAATTGTCGAAACAGCGCCTGCGCAGTCACAGCAGTCAACAAGTTTGGTTATGGCACGATGATGACGAACTTTTACAGTACGAAGGCCTACTTGAAGATTATCACGACAGGTAGGGGTGATATCAAATATATCACAATGACATGTGTTTATTGACCTACTGAGAAGGCAACAGGGAAATATCAACTTGAGCAAGAGCGAATGACCTCAATGTCGGAGCTGACTCGTCCCCAGTCGTCTTCATACAGCGCAGGAAGAGATGGGTACCGAGAAAGGGAGCACGAGGTGAGTGGGTAGGGAGAAAACGAGAGGGAAGACTTCTCCCTTTCTCCCTTCCTATCACCCCCTGCTCTCCCCTTTCTCCTCTCCTGTTGTCTTCACATGCCATGTGCTGTATGAAGACGACTGGGGACGAGCCAGATGTCGGAGTCATGGATGACACGTGGAAAGGAATAGCTCATTTCCGAGTTGCCTTAAACCTCCCTATCAAGGCGAGGCCTGTTGCACACCAATTCATATGAAAATGAGTATTCACGTGGAAATGAAGATTTCATTCACATGCGCGCAAATTAAAGGATGGCCACCAAGACTCGCTTTCAGAAAGAGGCTAAAGGTAATTCGGAAACTGCCTACTGTGCAGGTGGAATCTTGTCGTCTCAGACAGTTTAAAGTAACAAAAATGAAAACAAGTGGGAAAATCGCGATATCCGTAAACGTAACCTGAAACTTACTTAATACTTTAAACGAAATAATCACTCCATATTAACGAAGTCGTATTGTAGCTGGATACTCGTGGTCATCTTAGAACTACAGCTAAAACTACCCCAGCACTACAATCAATTTTAAGTGTTTTTTTTTTCCCCAGACTTGAAAAGCTTACCAAGCTACCAAAACCGATACTTGAACAAAGCGAGCCAGTACAGGTATGTAACAATGTCAAGTAGAATCGTGTTTATGGGCATATGCTGAATGGGGGATAACTTAACAAACCTATCAACCGAGTCAATCAATCAATCAATCAAATTTGCTTAAACGTAGGGGGCTTTTTCGTTTGCTACTAGAGGCAATAACTTGTTTTTAAGTTAGCTTATAAGCAATCGCTTAAAAAAACTTCTGATGTATTTGTTGAATGGCTCGTTCACAAACAGGCTTGCTTAAAAGCGCTCACAAGCGATTATCTATCATGGCTACATTGTAGAAAGTGGATCTGTAAGGCCGGGCATTCTAAAGAGTATAAAGAAGTGTTTTTGAACCCTTCCTGGTGGCTGTAAGGCACCACTGCTCATTTTACCAATGTTTGTTGTGAACTGCTGCATGGGAAACGTAACTTGTCATTTTGTGCACTCAAAGGTTGTACGTTACACGGAACATGGTCACTATCATTGTCACCATGATAGCGAGGCAGTTGCGCTCGATACACCGTGCTGCTTGTACGGCTCAGATGATTGCAGGCTCTGCAGGTCAGTGAATGTAATTAATGCCGCAACCTAGCTAATGACGTATTCTATACAAACCAACCAGATAAACCGGTTTCTGTTCCTCTGGACGAAGGGCTTTCGGTTGATCATTCAACTGTCAGGTTGTGTTCTACCTAGAACAGCAAGATTGGGTTGATTGTGTTTTCTGTCTGTCTGCCTATCAGCCTGTCTATATGTATGTCCACTCTTCCACCTGTCTGTCTGTCTGCCTCTATGTCTTTCTGCCTTTATACATGTGTTTGACGGTCCGTTCGCCGGTCTGTCTGTCTGTCTGTCCGTATACGTCTGTCTGCATGTATTCATGCCTAGCTATCTAATTGTTTGTTTTCATTTCTGCTGTGAAATGAATACTGGAAAAGTGTTCTCAATCAAATGGCTTTCACAAATTAACGTCAATTGTTTTTTTACTTAAACCAATGGTTTCCGTTGGTTTAGATTTGTCTTACTCATATGCATCTATACAGAAAGGGCTTGTGTTCAGTTGATTTGGTGGATTAAAGTTTCTGCCACAAAATTTAATTTGAAGATTTATTTCGTTGAACTAAGAATGTTAACTTTCTCTCTAGCTTTCTTACTTAAAATCTATTATCTTATCTGTCAGATATCTAACTGTCATGATTTTTCTGAATGACGTCGAGGAAGGAGGCGAGTGTGCATTTCCTGTTGCTGATAACGCGACTTTCAGTTGGGAGGTAAACAAACAAAAAAAAAAAACGCTCTCTTCAAAACATAAACAACTTTATTCATGCTATAACACCAAATCTCAAATCTCAAGAAAAGTAGAAAATCATCCCGAACTTACTTAATTACTTATACATTGTCCATTAGGTAGGAGGAGACGCGGTGGCCTAACTATAATTGTTAGCGCGCTGAATACCACATTTAGTAGTCTGAGTTCGAACTCTTACCAGGGTCATTGTGTTCTCCTTAGACAAGACACTTTACTCTCACATTGCCTCTCTCCACCCGGGTGTATAAATGAATACTGGCGAATTTAATGATGGGGGTAACCCTGCGATAGACTGGCATCCCATCCAGGAGCGTTGGGGAGGGGGGGGGGGGTACAAATACTTCTTGTTACTTCATGCTACAGAAACCGGGATAAGTATCGCCACCATTAGATAGGGTGTTTGATTCTCTAACTTTTGTACATTATCTTTCCTTCAAGGTTTGGTCAAATGAGACATCCCAAAGATGCAACATGGTTAAGCACTGCGATAAATCAAATTTGGTCATTAAGCCACAGAGAGGTACTGCAGTTATGTGGTACAATCACTTGCTAGATGGTGCAGACAGATGGATCGGCAATTTGGATCCTCTCTCCTATCAAGGAAGCTGTCGGGTCAAGAAAGGAGAAAAATGGGTTGCAAAGATTTGGATCAACATCAACGGTGACGGTGAGAAGGAGCTTAGGGCTTGGAAGATGGGCCACAACTGGCTCGCTTCGAGCAATTACAACAAAGAAATCATACATGCTTTGCAGGCAGAGATTAGGGAAGAAGCAGCAACTGAAAATAAGTATACGCGAGATAAGAATGACTCCGAAGACAAGGAGCGGGAAGATGTTCACAATGTTATGAATAATAACGAGGCCTCGTCCAAGAAAGAGGAACTTACTAAAACAGGAGGAACAGTCGAATCAGAAGAAAGACACGTTCAAGGCCGTGATATCACGACAAACGAGGATACAACTGTTGAAATTTTGGATGATTCACCAGAGATTGTCCCGAAAGGGCCGAAATTAACAAGAACAGAAACGTCTTCACCTCTTCCTCTCACGGAAGAGCAAATGACTCCAAGAGGGCCCTCAGTTGGCCAGCTGCCGCCGCAGAACTTCGCGGGCAATCGCATAATGCAATCTATAATGCTTCTCTTAGAAGAACTGGATCAAGTAGAACTTGAAATTATCGCGAGAAACTTGCACACAAAACTTAAACTTGTTTGTGTTCCTCTCATAGTGAACCCAATGGGCTCCATTTAGCACTATATCTCGCTTTTAAATTGTTAATTTTAGTTTTAGATTTTCCTTTAAATATAATAGAACATGAACGTGAGCGAGTTCAAACGCTTAGAGACGAGCCGCGCTCGACAACATCAATAAGTGAAAGGTCGAGAGAGGGGTAGGAAAATTGTCCTCGGAATGCGATACAGCATTCTGGGTTTGAATGTGCCACTTTGATACGTTTACTCGTATCGTGTCAGCGGCACCATAAATTGTCTAGTATGATAACAAACACCGAGAAGCGAGTTGAAAATACGACGCGTAGCGTAGTGTTTTTGCCGATTTTGGTAATGTGGTAAAACATTGTCTTTCGTGTTTGATGCATCTTCTCAATCGAAATTAAATCTAAGGAGAAAACGGAGAAATCATATCTTAGAAATCTAGGCTAAATAAGATCAGATATCCAAACACCGTCACTGTCATGATTTCCTTTGTTTAAACTTGATGAAGTATTTATTAGTTTTAGAAACGGTTTTCAAAGTTGTAACTGAAAATCTGAAGGAGTTAAATTCCGGATCGCCAGCAAATCCCCTCGAGTTATTTTTTTAACTTCTAATCTCTATTTTAATTAAGGTCGTCAGACATCAATAGTTACAAACCTGATTGGCAATGTTCATGTGTTAAGCACAATATTTCCATTTCTGGAGTACATTTCACTACAGGACTGTTTTTTTTACGACTTATTTTTTACCATCAACAACTCATGTTTCTATTTAACAATCATATTATGAGCTCCAGATTTCTATTTAACAATTAGATTATGAGCTCGAGATCTCGATCGAGATTTCTATCGCGTGATAGTTGACGAGGGCGCAGCCCGAGTCAACCATCGCGCGATAGAAATCGAGAGCGAATAATCTAATTGTTTTAGTATAAATCTACTAGTCGTTCAAAACTTAATCTAAATCCTCTTCTCGACACTTCGAAAACACCAAGAAACGGCCGTCATTTTGTTAACAAGTGCACACTGTTACGCTACTCACTATCTATCACAGAATAGATAGTGAGTAGCGTAGCCAATCAGAGAACGGCCTTCGTGATAGAACGCTAGTAGATTTATACTAAGTAAGCAATAGAGCACTTTTTCCATGTTTCCATAGCCTGCTCAAAACACTAGGGGGTTTCGGAGAATTCGAGAAGCAGTCAAGGGTTTGATAACTTTCGAGAATTCTCCCAATCCCCGAAGCTTAGATGAGGCTATGTAAACGAGGAGAAAGTTCTCCTTTGCTTTTACAAAATATATCTCAAGAATACGCGCGAATACCTCACATCATGTTTACATACTCTCATCTTAACTCACCTATCGGGAAATCAGAGCGCACCTAGTATACAAACAAAATAAATGAATACTTAAAGCCAGTAATCCTTGTACAGATACTATAAGTACTACAAAATAAAAATGTTTAAAATATGAACAAGAGAGGTAAGAGAAATTAACATTTGGCAATATGTGTATGAAAATTCCAACTCGGAAATCTACGAGAGAAAGACCGAAACGACAGAAAACGTTTGGAAAAACTTTAGTTATTAAATTAACATTGACAAACATATACCAAATTTTAAATTCAACCTTTTATCAACTACACCACTTAATTTTCTCCTATTCTTATCGGTTTAAATTGATCACGTGACGCGATAGTGTTCATCCGTGGAGAGACACCATTAGCGGCCATAGTGCCTCAGAACTTTCGGTCTGATAGTTGCCTCTAAGAAATTTGATGTTCTTAAAACTAGCATATTTGCCCTTGAAGCTTCGCCTCTCGGCCAAATATTTGTTTTAAAAACATCAAATTTCCGCAGAACAACTATCAGCCGATAGTTCCTTGACAGAAACACTCTATTGTTTAAATAGGGCTTGACTTTCCTCAACTGCTTTGAGCGAAGAGATATCCATTGCGCCTAACTAGACCGACAGCCTTCAGGTAGCCAAGGATGAGGATTGCTCGATTGTCAAACTATTTGTTCTTTGATTATATATAAATGGCAACTTGAAATCATCCTGGAAATTGTGCTTTTTGTAGTTGAGAATGAAGGAATGCAAACTAACTCGTATTTTGATGAGTTTGTCCATCCCAGCAAGGCTACACTTTCAAACTAACATAATAAATATCAGAAGCGAGGCGGTATTTTTTCTCGGCGGTATAACAACAAAAAAAGGACATTTTCACTCCAAATTATTCAGTTTTTCGTTCGCCGAGAAATCGGTTTGCCAAATTCTCGAGTCCAGGCTTCCTGCGTTCGGGTAAGAAAGGCAGGCTCCACTCCCTAAAAGCGGCTGAAAATTGAGCATAGCGAATATGATTGGTTCCCTCACCGTTGTCTACCCGCGCACCGATAGACCAAATAATGCGCGTGCATTATGAATTTCTCATGATTTTGCGTTAAAGAATACCTGATGTATACACTAACACAATAGCATTCTCGTTTTTCAATGAGCAATATTCATATCGGCTATGCCTAGTTGATTATTCGCTCAAGAAACTCAACAGATCATTGACAAATCGATTGTCTTTACAATATAGTGGCGTTATTCCTAGTGTTTACTGCGTTGGATATAGACCCTAAGACCAAACGTTGAATTCTCTCCACTCTCTACACTGATCTGGCATACAACAGTCCCTTGATATCAATTTTGTCTTGTTTGTTTGTTTGGTTGATTGTTTTTTTTTTGGCACCTGTATGCTAAACATGTTATTGGTGCCCTTTTCTCTCTTTAATTCGCACACTAAAATTAGTTTTTAAAGTTCTACCTTGTGAACCGATGTTTGAGGCCTACAAAAGCTCAACAAAGGTTTTGCATTTTTTTCTAGGCTAGTCCTCTGTGTTTTTTTCAGTTAATTCAAGGGCTCAAAAGCATTTTTAAAAGTTGCATAACATGTGTTTTCAGTATTTGCTCATACTTTCAAACCAGTGAAAAGAAACACTATTTTTTTACAATTTTATCTAGGCAATATTAAATTAATTATTTAAAAGGGACTGATAGGTTTCCAGTTCTTTCACCAATTGCTTTAACAGGAACAGCCACAGAATGAACAGAACGGCATAACGTAGGTGCTTTATGTTTCGGAATAAAGTAGCAATTATTTATTATATGTTTTCAAACTTGAAGCCAGCGTAAATGATAATCTTGTGATTCCAATTTTTGGATCAATACTTGAAAACAATACAACTCTTTAGTGAGAGCAGTAAAGTTTTCCCTTGCTAGAGGAAATAAAAAATCTTGCGACTGCAATTTTTGGATCAGTACCTAAAAATAGTTATTTATGAGAAGTCTTCGACCTTTTTGTATACTACGCAGTGCATATTTAACCAAACAAAGTAACTACTGTAATTTTCCGGTCACAAGGAATAATAAAGGTTGCGGCTAAAACGTACAATCTTATGATTACAACTTTCTCCTTTCATCACTTTTCGCTACAGATAAAAGAATTTTTAATCGCAGGAGTTATTTCAGGTTTTTTATACCTGTTCTAAAAACAAGACATTTAAATTGCAAGACACGTGTTTACAGGAAACAATATTTCCAAAACGGCGAATGAAAAAGAATTCTCGCATATAAAATTTAGTTTACGAACGCGTTTTGTAGAGGAATTGACTATCAGAAACAACCGTGTTTCGAGTTTGTCCACGGAATATCATATCCTAGGTGTCTTTTTAACCAGCTTTAAGCGTTGTGGAGAAACTGTCACTAAATTTACTAAACAGCTGTCAATGCTGGTAAAGACTCCCTCTGTTACGTCACCATCTTTGCTTTGTTCTTGTGCAGGAACCTGCCAAAACCTTGCAAGGCTGGCATACAAATCTTCATTTGTCACACGGTTTCAAGCGAAAAGATCCCTAGATTGAAGAAAGCATGGAAAATTGGAGATATTTTGCCGTGTTCGGTCTTATTTTGCTATGCTGCCTATTGGAAGTGAGCAGCGAGGAATTGGACAAAATCAAATGGACTCCAAAACTACGTGACCCGGTGAAGGTTAGCTGAAAATCTGAAATGTTCAATAATACCATTTTGCTACCGTTTACTAATAAATTGAACGTTAGTTTGCTGAAACTATGAATGATAGTAATTATAAGTCAATTAATCAGCTCTTTTTTTAAGATTTCGCGGTAATGAGGCAATTGGCGAACTCAGAGGACCACGTGCGTAAAGTATTTTCTTTTAATTGAAACACAGCATCCATCATTCGAGATCTTCTCGAACACAGATATTTTTGAATCTGTTCTTAACTTAAACATTTTCTCCGTTTTATTCAACTCATCTTTGCGTAAATGACATTGTAATTAAAAAAATCTGATAAAGTCAACGTTATGGTAGGCTGCGAACGCAATTGCCTGTCTGCGGCCCCTACCAATTAGAAAACTAAAGTCGCGAACATCCCAAAAGGTAGGTATCGGTAAGAGCTGTATTAACCTTCTTTATCAACACGTCAGTTTCATTTATAGAAATGTTTCCCGCGATCTTCAACGGTTGCTTCACAAAAATGTATAGAGACAAGACTACTACAAGGAATTTGAATGTTGATAATCCACCTGTCAGTTCAGTCTTAATCGTGCGCGGATTCACGTTCATCCTCGACAAAAAAGCAACTCTTAGGTTATACATTCTCTAGAAGAAATCTAAATAAAATAAGAGGATTTTCCATGTTTTCCACGCTGTCATTTTATATTGCCTTCAGTCAGTGCCTTGGAGATCGAAGGGCGCGTTACTTTAAACACTATTTTACCAAAAACGTCAAACAAATCACAACCAGTTTTTCACAATAATGGCATGGTTTCTGCATCGCTATCATTTTGTCACATGGCGAGGTGGCTAGCCCTATGCAGCAGAGCTGGGTTGCTCAAAGCCCGATTAAGCTAACCAAGGATTAGCGAGAATTTTGCCGGATTTCAGTTTTGTAACTTTTTGGTGAGGTTTTCTGTTTATATTGTTTGTTCATCAGTTTTGAGTTTGGATAGTCTCAAACTGCACAAATATCTGGTAAACGTTGAAAACCATTTTTATACAAGAAAAAATAATAGTTCGTTTACTATTCTTAGTTAGCGTTAACCGGCCTTCGAGAAACTCGGCACAGAATGCGCTTATGGTCGACCTTTAATTTGGTCTCTGAGTAACGGCGGGCTTAGTTAATATATGGAATCAAAATATACGAAAAGTTTCTTGACTATAATGGACTATTGAAGTTGCTTTCTTTTTCAGCTTCTTTGGCAAAACTTAATCCTTGATTCCGTACTCTTTTCCTGATTCTACTTTCAGTTCTAAGCTGCTTTTTTCTTTATGAAGGTTGGTCATGAAGAAGAGGTGGTGATGTTTCCATTTCACAAGAGAAAAGTAAAGACGATCAGCATGAAACCGCCGATATTTGGTGAGTCTTATATCGGCTAGCAAGTAAAAGATGTACCTAATTTACCAGTAGACCACTTTACAGTTGTCTGCTCATTGACCTGGCCTTTGAATGGCAGCGAGGCTGGAGGTGACTTTGTTTTGATACAGACCTAATTGCTTTTTGTTGTGTAAAGCTATCTAGTTTACATTTACTCGTGAAAAACAGAGAGGTCTAGCTGTATGAAAGCAAAGTCAGGCAACTGAGCACCCAACTGTAAAATGGCCTACTTGAGATGAATCATCTGGAAAATAAACAGATGTGGGAAAATTTCTATTCGTTAAACCGTGTCTGCTGAAAATTTTGTTTCTATTCAAGAGATTTCAAATTTTCTGACTGAAGTGGAATGTGATCACCTGATCAGCTACGCAAAGCGCCTCGGTTTGGAGAAAAGTCCTCTTGCCAAGGCAAACGAAACCATTGATGATGAAACATCGGAGAGGACTTTTAAAATATGGGATAACAATGATGACGGATTTATAGAGCCTGTTGAGGTACGTATTGTCATGTAATTTAATCTACTCCTTTAATGTTCCATCAAATAAGAGATGTACTTTGACAAAATATCAGCAAAATATGCGCCATTGAAACCCCGGCTGACATCTTTCATGAAAGAAGACTCGATATAAAAAAATCACGTGATCACGTGTTTACAAAATTACGTGACCACGTGTTCAGAAAAAGTGACTGGCCGCACGAGAAAATTAAAAGTACTTATGTAACGGAATAGACAGAAGAAATATCCGCGAAAATCCATGAAAAGGATTTGAACATTCTCTAGACTTCCGTTCACCAAACGTCATGCAGTGTTCCTTTGAGACGCTAACCATGTTATATAAGAACAGTCAAAAGATGTTTAAAAATCAAATAAGCCAATGAGAAGTTCATAGCAGAAGACTTAAGTTGTTCCCAAACAAAGGAGCTATTATAAAAGTCTTAGCCCTACTTCACTAAAGGAGATAAAAAGCCAATTTACCTAGTTATATGACGCTGTAAAACAATACTCGAAAAAAGAGAAATGAATAACAATGGAACAAATTTTCGATTTCTTCGTTCAACGCGAAACTCGGTTATAATAATTCCCGGCTCTCTATCGTTGAAGCGGAGTTAAGATTAATTGATAAACTAATCAAATATTGATAGGAGTTTAATTATTTGCATATCTTTCAGATTATGCATGTTCGTGGAAAGGAAGACCTCTATTTCACCGAAGAAGATCTTCTTGAAATGTAAGGAATGTTTTTTTTTCCGTGCGATTGCCTCATCCTTTGCAAGACTACGGAAAATTAAATACAGTTGTTTCTATGCGAGGTTGAAAAATAGCAAGTAGAGTTTGGTAATTGTAATTCACGTTCCTTGCAAAATCTGCGCCGATAAACGAATGATCCATGAAGCTACTAGCTATTACATGTAATAATAAAATAACGTTCATCGATCGCGTCTTCTGGTTGGTTGATATGCGAGCTTTGATTTAAACCGAGCAACGACTTCCAACGTGGCTTCAAAATGTACAACGAGGTTTTTTTAACTGATTAACGTTTTTTTTTTGGCTTGCTAGGTTTAAAGAACTTAACATGGACAAAGATGACAACGGTAGGTCTATATTAAGCAAGTAATGCTGTAATTTAAGCGAGGTGTGCATGCATGAAAGGAGATCACTTATTAAATTATTTTCATGTTTTAGTTTTTATACCTAAATTTCACGTCTGTCGCTTCATTAAAGCTCAATAGTAAAGAAAATCCTCCTTTACGACATTTTTCCTCCAAATCCAAGTTGGACACCACTCGAGCCCAAAACATACACATTCGATTCGTTTCGGTGACTCGCTCCGACCGGAAGCCAAGCGCTGCGTCTTTTGACAATCTATTCATATTGTAGCGAGAAAATAAGATGACCAGACAACGTTTAGGAAAGAAGTACTTATTGATGATTGCGAAGGATAAGGAGAATTCCCTGCCACTAGAACAACAACAACATTTATTTATACCACATAACCAGCTAAATTCTGCTTATAAACCTGAACTGATAATCATTCCTTTTTTATTCCCTTCCTATTTTAGGAAAAATCGATTTTGAAGAATTTAGCAAAGTAACTGTTCCAGTCATGAAAGACTACTTCGACAAAGTACGAAGGACAAAACCTCGACTGCGCAGTCGCAATAGTCGCCAAACTTGGATGTTCCACAACGATCCCAAGTATCCAATCCTCTCGGACTTTCATGGCAGGTAGGAGACTGGAGTATTTTTCATCTTTTCAGTGAAAGTGTTCTCTGCATCGTGTAATGTTGAATGTTCAGTATACGACATGTCACCCAACGATGTTGCGTGACAAGTTGCAGTTAACATTGGCGTGACAGGTTCGAGGAAACATTGACTCCCAGTTAATAAAAATTGTGGCGTTGTATCGGTAACGTGCTCATAAGAGAAACCACTGACATCTCGAAAGTTGCTCTTAGATGGACACCAGAGTGTAAAAGGAATAAAGTCCGTCCCAAATCCACATGGAGGAGAACAACAGAGGCAGACCTTCAGGCCTTAAACCTTAACTGGGGGCACGCCACACGGCTTTTCAAGGACCGACAGAGATGGAGGAGGAGTCTTGTTGATGCCGCGTCTAAAGGATATATGATGATAAACATTGGCAAATTTCTATTGCGATTCCACAAACTAAAAGGAGAAGTCATTCTTGCTTTCTGTAATGACTGTGCCGCATGACGCGTTACGTTTGTTGATACAGACGATTTCTGGAATCAGAATGAATATTACTTTCTTAATCTACATAGGCAATTGCAGAAACGTGAGAGGACTGGGAAAGAGTATGGTTGTTTTCCTTTTTTTTGAAAAGATAAGATATTAAAATAAATGATCAACTAAATTTGAGAGTCTTTACCAAGAATAGAAGTATTTAGACGAGGAAAATGGCAAAATGGTAGCTCTTCAAATATCACCTACAATAGAGAGTTTGTATGGATTGGGTAGACAAGCCACAAAATTATAAGGATTTGTATGGAATTCGCAACTTTTGCGAGGCTCCGATTTGAACAATTTTCCACTGAAAACTCTTAAACTTGGCTGGGTAATTTTTCATTCAGTAACATTCCAGTTGAAATGTTTAGATTTTCAATCTAATCAATATAATCAAGAGACTCATAGTCTCTTGATATAATAAACTCGTCCTAGTCCTCTCACGTTTCTGCCATTGGCTATTAGGACATTAGTCTCGGTACTAATTAATTCATTCAGTTGAGGTGCGGTTCACAGCCTCTCAGCGACCTTATCTCCCGTCTTGACAATTTATTCTTTTTCTCGTCTTTTTTGTTAGATTGTCGCGTTTAAGTCTACTTCCTGAAGAATTTATCAAAAACACAGAACCTTTACAGGTACGTAACAGTCAGGTGCCACTAAAAATTCGTCGTTTGTAATCTGTGTCAATCTTCTCCATCCTTAAACAGTCATGTTCCTTTGTGGTTTATTATTATCTCTTTGGTGTTTTTCTATCTTAAAAAACTACCATTTTCAGGTTTCCTTCAATTGAAAACTAGTTTTAAACGTGGCCAAACCTGAGATCCTTCAAACAAAAATTTCGATGAACTTTCATGTTTTCCACATTCGAATTTAAAAACAAAATCTAGGACAAACGTAATTGTTGCCAAATACGAAGAAAGAGAATCTTTGCCATAATCAGTGGTTATCGCGTTGTTCTCCAAATAGCTGCCTCGTTTTGACTGGGAACTAGCCGTTGTGTCTTGGACAAGACACTTCCACTAGTACTCTCGCTTTCCATCCAGGATTATAAATGAGTAACAGTGAACTGTGTAAAAAACCTGACAATTTTTACAGTTCCCAGCGTCCCAAATCTTCCTAACGGCTTTATCACCCTTCAGGCTACAAACCAACGTTGCTATGTTCCGAATGTTATTATGTCATTCAAACTGCTTATAATTTGTCTTGCTTCACTCTTGCCAGGTCGTTAAGTATGACGTTCACGGCCATTACCACTGTCATCACGACTCAGATGAGCTTCAAAAGGACCTGCCCTGCTGCTCTTTCTCGAAAGACGAGGACTGTCGACTATGCAGGTTAGGTTAGGTTACTTCTACGGAGTGATAGTCAACGACGAACATTATGTGTGCTTTCCATTATGCCAGACCAACCGGTCAGAGACCAGAGGGACCAACCAAGGAAAAATGGAATGATATTTTCATATCAAACCAGGCAAACCGAGAGAAATGGCTCCCAAATCCACTACTTAAGTGAAATCTGCTAAAGAGATTTAGGGAAATGAACCGGTTTGTCCATATGGAACGGCAAATTTCGGCCCCGCGGGTCCGACCAATCAAAGTGGACCGCCTCCAGAGGTGGAAACCGAAACAGACCTTTCCACTTCCGACCGAAATTTCCGGAATTTTTGGCACAATGGAAAACACCGTATCTTTCGCTCCCACAGTTTCTTTCAACAATAATAAAACACGAAATTGCACTCAAAATTAATCATATGCCTTCCCTTCCCTCCGAGGTTCAGTGTAGTCGGGTAGTTGATGTGGTAAGATCCTTTCCCATAACAGGAAATGTGACCCATAAAAATTAATTAGACGCCCACATGTTTAGTAAGTCGGCTACCGAGCGATATGATAACCAAATGGTATTTCTAACGATTGAGCCTGTGAACTAGGTAAAAATAAATATTTTGTCGGCACGTGATACGACAAGGCCTGGGCATTAGGCCCGAGCGTCATGGGTAATGACGCAGTGGTATTTAAGAGGGAGTATAACACGTGGTAGCCATCTAGGCCTTCGGAACCAACCGTCGACCTTTGGCTGATGCCAAGTTTCTTTATAGTTTTATTTTGTGTGAATTGTAAAGCCTCGTAGGATGGGCTGCTAACTGCATAGAGTTTGGGTCATGGTTCCTACCCAGATTTCCTGTCGTATTTATCCCGAAAAGGGGTTTTTTGGGCAGGTTTTTTCTGGCCTCCGTCTAACCGTAGTAGTATCTTTGTAAGCGGTTGCCCAGCTCTTTTAATCTCGGCTTGTTAGAGTTGAGATGTCAGTGCCCTATACCCTATATTGAGTGTGTAAGGTTTTGTTTTATACGAGGATTGTGTATGGATTGTATATGGTATAATGGATTGTATACATGTACGCCTCGTCTATGTACGCCTCGGGTTGGTTCCCGGCAGGCATCCCAAAATAAACTATTTGGTTTACACTACTGTGTTATTTGTTGTGAAGTGGAGACAATATATAAAGGTTATATAGTTATCAAGACATGCTTAGAATGGCTAACTGTTATATAGATTTGAATATACATGAGTAAACTAACCACAACCTTTGTTTTAACTTAAATGAACGAAGTACTCTATCAACATAACCGTGGAAACTAAAGACGGTTTGCAGAATATTGTTACAGTAACCTAAATTCCTTAAAAAAAAAAAACCAAAATGCGTGCAACGACATCAAACATGTTCATATTATTGTTATATTGCAGGCTTGTCACAGTCCTGTTGTACTTAAACGAACCCGAAAAAGGCGGAGAGACGGCCTTCCCTTTGGCAGACAACGAGACGTTTTCAACAGAGGTATGGACGAAAATAAATGATATAGGAACACGAGAGACATTCAATCGACAACACAAGGCTGTTTGTTTACGATAACTGCAAAAATTCTTGCGGGCTCATCGGCTGATTTTCATTGTCAATAAGCGGACAGACACATGAATTTATAATCTATGCGATATTGACGCGACGAGCCACAAGGGACAAGTTGAAAATTAGTCATTGTAAAAACCAATTGGCGTCAGTTTTTCATGCATTTGTCCTGTTATTGACGATGAACTTCGTCATAACATTGTCTAAGTAGTCTGCGGATTCACAGCTGCTGACAAAGTTATGACGAAATTCATGATCAATACTGGACAGACGCACGAAAAACTGACGACAATTTGTTGATTCGACACCGGGCTGAGCCCGTGGTAGAAATTTCTTGGTCAGCTTGGTTACCTAGCAGCATGACGCACAGGCGCTGGCAAGGCTGACGTCACATGGACGTAACACTGATTCTCATCATGGGCACTTTTGCGTCCACATTCTTTCCATAAACAATTAGCCACAACACCGGCTCTTCGCGTTGTTGACAAGAGAGCGAGCTAGAATCGAATTGTTGCCTTTTCGCCACATAGAATAGTTGGGATGACGTAATGAATCCGTGTAAAACCAATTGTATTCTCAGTGTCTCGCTCGTCCAGGCAATTAATTCTTGGAGTGAACCTGCGATGGACTAGACCCGGGTTGTCTAAAGCCCAATTAAGCTAACCAAGAATTAGCGAGAATTTTGATTTCCTTTTTGTAACTTTTCGGTTAGTTTTTCGTTTTATATTGTTTGTCTGTCAGTTTTGAGTTTGAATCATCTCAAACTACACAAAACATAAGCGGTCAAAAACATTTTTATAAACGAAAATTTATACTTCGGTCAAGAACTTGGGTTAGTGTTAACCGGCTTTCTAACAACTTCGCTCCGACGAAGGTCTAACGCTCGAAACGTCAGCTTCCGAATTTCTTTACGGTTGCCAATTCACATGATCAACCCAGTTGATAAAACCAAATTACTTTCTAACAACGTTCATCTTTTGTCAGGCTTGGGAAAAAGGAGAGGGCTGGAAGTGTAATCTCGCTCAAAACTGCCACAAAAGCAACTTGGTCGTCAAACCAGAAAAAGGAAAGGCGATCATGTGGTACAACCATTTTCTGGATAAAAGCACAGGTACGTAAATGTGTCCGGCTATTTTTTTCTCAGTTTCTTTTTTTTTTTTTTTTTTTCCGCTCTTTTCGCTGTTTTGCCTTTTCTGAAAGTATTGTGGCCTGCGGGTGATGAATTTTTCGAAATAAGCTATGTGCGGGGTCTATGTGTGCGGCAAATTCACTCGACAGGTTTAGTCCAAGACGTGGTCGTTTTATGTCAGGTCAGGGTAATACTGAGAAAGACAATGTATAAAAGCATCTCGGAAATTATACGTTTAGTTTAGGTCCTATTCATGAATGTTTTAGGCATGTTAATTCATTTTTTACGTAAAAACAAAGAAACAAAGAACACAAAAAAGCCAGCAAACTTATTGTTAATTGCTCTTCTTGTCCACATGATAAAGAATATTGGTGATGCGTCACAAAACATGTTTCCTCTCTGACCACGTACAGTAGAGTCGAGCCGTGCAAACGGCATCTTTTAACAAGGAGAAATTACTTTGCTTTACACTTGGAAATAAGCAAAATAAAGTCAATGAGAGAAACGTTATTTCAACAAATTGAAGTCCTGGGAAAAGCTATTATTCCTAATGAAAAATTCAAACCAAATATGAGAATGAAACCCTATACGGAGATATGCATGCCTCTTGATTCTTGCTTGGTTTTACAATTGAGTTTTTTATTTGCTCATGCGTGGCCTCGTGGATCAGTCGGTAGAGTTTTGACAGAATCAGGTTTTAAGGCCACCAAGGTCAAACATTCTTCTTGCTTCAAGTCGTTTAATTCATTTCCAAGGGTAATTTTCGAAATTTTCGAGAAGAAATTAAAAAGTCAGCTTAAAATTCATAGCACCGGATACCGACACATCATTTTCACAATTCAAAGCTACACAGCATTTTCGTCTTTAAATAAAACATACCTGGTGATTTCAGTTGCCTTTGTCTATCACATGAAGGTCGTTTGATCTATTGTAAGCGCGTTTTTCTGAGGACACGATCGAATTGTCGGGCTGATCGGAAGGAAATTATCGAACCATGTGCGACAAACTTCACCTTTTTAAATCCCCAAAAGCAAAATGCAGTAGACGTAAACGGTAACCGCAGCATGCACTGATAATGGAGGTTCATCCTTTGTGCCAGTTAATCGGTGATAGTCCTGATTTTCGTCCAACAAATAGCTATATATTGAGTCCATCACTTTTAAGCTCACTTTCGACGCCATTTTGAGTTTGACCAAGACTCTCGGCCAAGACTGGGTAAGAAAACAAAATCTTCTAGCTGGGGAGGGGTCGGAATGTGGTGGAGAAGGATCAGTAAATTTAATATGTCCTGCAAAACACTGTGGCGTTAAACTCGTACATTAAAAGATATTTTTATTTTCTTGCAGGCTGGCTCGGTGAGCTTGACCAACTGGCGCAGCACGGCGGCTGTGATGTGTTAGAGGGCACAAAATGGGTTGCAAACCTCTGGTTGACCTTGGTAGGGGAGCCCGGTACAGATGAAGCTTTCAAGGGCTGGATTGATTACGGAAAAGACGAGACTAAATACAAACCAGGCACGAACTGGAGAGGTGAAGCGTTGAAAACCGGCGAAGAAACGAAGGAAACTCAAGAGAATCAAGGAGAAGCTGCAACGAAAAAAGATGAAGAATCGAGAGAAGACAAAGAAAAAACTCTCAAGGAAGCCAAGGAAAGTGGGGACGGTTCATATGATGTTAAGCTTGAACTCTGATTACAAAACATACATGGAGACAAGTAAAGGAGATGTTTTCGAAATTCAAAGGGTTTAAGCCTCGTTAAAAGCTATTGCGTTTTGTCATATTGTAATAACATTTTCAATAAATTAACACTTTTGTCAAGTTTGATTCGTACATAACAGTTTTGTTAGTATGTCTAGGCCACTTCCTATTTTTTTTTGGGAGTGCTTTGTTCTACAATTGATCATGGTATTAGATGATGCTCTTTGCGGGCTAGCCTGTGTAGCAAGCGTTCCTGTGCGTTTTTAGCGAAAGGAAAATCCAGGATCGGCGAGCGAATCCTGGGTTTTCCTTTCGCTAAAAACGTACAGGAACGCTTGCTACGCAGGCTCTTTGCGGGCACGCATTCGTGACAAGCTCAAAGTCCGGCGGTGTTAGGCGCATCATTGGTACATGGCCCTAACAGAACGAAAAGTGACTATCCAAAATTATATAGGGCATTGGAAAACGTTCATATCCGAAATACGTAGAATGAAAAACAATACTGCACTTGACATTTTACGGCAATAACTGAGCCGGCATCATGTCTCGCTATTTGTCTCTTGTACTTCTCAAACTCATTAATAATTCATCAAGTTTAAACAAAGGAAGTCAGGACCGTGATGGTGTTTGGATATCTGATCTTAATTGGCATACATTTTTACCATTTCTCCGTAGTTTTAGTTTTGATTGAGAAGATATATCAAACACTCGAGACAATGTTTGACCACATTTCCAAACACCTCGAGGTTAGTCAGAAATACTCCGCTACGCGCCGTGTTTTTAACTCTCTTCTCAGTGTTTGGACCTGTGGTCAGACACGGCGTTTCGTGTTTGATATATTACATAAAAGAATCAAGCAGCTTGTTTGTCCATTACACCTTTTTAGTTTATTAGAGCGGATATACACTGTGTTGTATACGTAATTTTATTATTAATAAAACTCAATCTCTAGTGCTCAACAATACCATACACAAGTGCTCCAATTCGACTTCAGATAAATGGCTCAGTGACTTGCACTGACTTACAGTACATATAAACTTCCGACTGTAGATGTGATGAGAAGAAAAGAAAAATTAATACAGAACACCCATTAAAGCACCCATTAAAGTTTGTGATAACTTATAAAAGTGTGCAACACTCGCTTACGATAGATCGGTTACCGAGGTTAGCCCTTCTTTTCTTAGAAACCCGGAAAAATTATCTCTGTTTCTTTAATACATTAGGCCATGTGCATCAAAGAACTCCATAAACCAAACTAATCGCAACGGCCAATAAACGCGCCTTAACCAATCAGAGCTTGCCGTCAAAGCACGAAGTAAACGGCGAGCACGGAGATTAGAGAAACCAATTTATGCCGGACTGGTCCTCATTTTCCAATCCACCACTGACCCTCCCCCACTCCCCCCCCCCCCCCCACACACACACACACATACATTTCCCCCCAGGATATTGTATCATCAGAACATACTCAAACAATCATCTTCTTCCAGGATTGACAACCCGGGATAAGCGAGAATTTTGATTTGAGTTTTGTAATTTTGCGGCGAGGTCTTCTTGTTTGGCCTTCTGTTTTGCGTTTCAATAATCTTCACTGATAAAACAAAAGCAGTGAAAAACATTTTTTCCTTCAACAACCCAGCCCTGATTAACAAGTTTACCTGACATGAGCCCGTGATCAAATCGAAAACCAATGCTTGGTCAGCGATCAACTTAAAAAACTCGTGACCTCGATGAGCTCTAAAACTGAACCCGCGATATGGTCAGTAATACGGTCAGCGGATACTTTGTTTTGACAGCTGTTTTAGATCGTTTTCACTGTCACGCAATAAAAAAAGAAATCGAAAACTATCCAGTGGAAAAAGCTAAGAAATTGTAATGTTATAGAAGATAAAAAAATAAGACACTTCTCCAAGTTTTAGCCCTGAACGTTTCCCCAAACTTCAGATATTCGTCAAAATGTTTCGCAGAAATTTACAGAGCCCAGTATGAAAACGTGTACCTCCATGGTACACCAATATGGCGGCCGGAAAATAGTGTAAACATCTGGAACTTACTTTGGCTTTCTAGGCGACTAACTGCACTTTTCGTAATGCTCTAGCTTCTAACAGGGCTCAAAATCATGAGATAAGCATATATTTTTCAACAAATTTGATGGTAGCCTTTTGTCACGCACCTCCATAACCCGGAAATTCAAAATGCTCTGGTTTCCAAACAAAGCAAGCTATTGAGCTGTAAAGTTGTAAAAAGACGTAAATATGTCACCTCTTATACCTGATGAGGATGAAAACTTTGGTGGATCTTTAGTTTTAGATTTTAGAAATTGATTACGTCACGTGAAAACGATCTATTGACCATAACATGCATATCCAATATCAAATATTATATGCACGCTGTAAACCAAGGCTACATGCCTCAGTCGACCTATCAGCTAGGGTATGGCCGCTTGTTTGACGTCAACCGAACACTCCGACACTTCTTCCAAGCGGTCAGCGGTCATGTCCTATCTAGTTACCAGTCGTTTGCGAGTCGACTTCACAACATGGCGGACGAGAAAGCAGTCGAGGCTAGGAAAAAAGCCGAGGAACTTGACAAGGAGATTGATGAGTTCATGGACTCTCTTAAAAAGAAATCTGATGGTAAAAAGCGCGAACTTGATTTCAAAGAGGAAAAGTGGGAAGAGGTAAAAAATTAGTCTTCAAAACTGTCGAACACGTGTTAGTCACTGTGAAAAAAAGGTTTAGGCTATAAGTTAAGCTTAAATGTTTGTTTATTTTAAAAGTCAAAGTCTAATGTAAGAGAAAAACGTACAACTTCTCCCGGCCAGTATTGTATGTTTCAATGTTTACATGAGAAGTAGGGTATGTTTTTCATCTGTTTAAGAAATGTAAATTATAGATTTTGGTACCAATAGGCAATTGCAGAAACGTGAGAGGACTGGGAAAGGGTATGATTGTTTTCCGTTTGTTTGAAAAACTAAGATATTCAAATGAAAGATCAACTAAATTTGAGAGTATTTACCAAGAATAGAAGTATTTAGAGAAGGAAAATTGCAAAATGGTAGCTCTTCAAATATCACCTAAAATAGAGAGTTTGTATGGATTGGGTAGACAAGCCACAAAATTATAAGGATTTGTATGGAATTTTGCAACTTTTGAGATTGTCCCATTTGAACAATTTTCCACTGAAAACTCTCAAACTTGGCTGGGTAGCTCTTCATTCAGTAACATTTCAGTTGAAATGTTTAGATTTTCAATCTAATCAATATAAGAAACTCGTCCCAGTCCTCTCACGTTTCTGCAATGGGCTATTGTACATGTACATGTACCACTCAGGGACTGTCCTCATCAATCTGCCTTAACATACAATAAGTCCAATCATTCTCCTATTTTGATTGTTTCTTACTTATGATCATTTGGCTGACAGATGCATGATGACAAATGATGACATAAGCTTTTTTCACTATTAGACATGTAAAGCAAATAAATTCCATCTTGCCTGTGATTTCAAAATGTTCTAAGAACATCTGCAACGCACTCGGCTATTGCCTTGTGTGCCACTTTTCTGTTCAATTACTGAACAGATGCATGGCTGGCAACATATCCACCTTTGTTAATTTGACAACAGGTATTTTAAAAGCAGCCTTCTTGGTTTCTGTTTTTTGGTACATGTAGGAATTTGAGAAAGTCCCTGCTTTTATGACAACAGCCCCAACACAAGAAGAAATAGATAATAACCCTGCCTTAGCAGCTCTTCAAGCTATTAAATATGAGGATGAAGACCCTGTAGGTAAGTGTTAAAAAAAGGTTACGTGAGGTTCAGATACAGAAATGTTGACCTACAGTGTAGTGTCGAAGTTAATAAATTATAATATCAGGCAAGGTCCATGTAAAAACAAAGAAGTTCAGATATGAAGGCTATATCTCTGCAACTGTATCAAACAGGTTGGCCGAAAAAAAAAACATTTCTATTTTTATAGAAAATGCCACTTGAAAATGTTCACTGATACAAGCAGTCCAGTTGGAACAAAAACGCTGGGCTGCTAATCAACCAGTCAAATTACACGGTTTCATTTATCTGGACTATACATTGAACAATGGTCTAATAAACCCCAGCCTCTCCTGACCAGCCTTCAACCTTACAGTAAGTCCCAACCTGACTCATCCCCAACCAGGTTCAGACGACTTTATACAGCGCATGGCATGGGGTGAGGTGGGAGCAGGGTGAGATGGGTAGGGAGAAAGTGAGAGATTCTTCGCCGTCACCCCTTTCTCACCTTGCACCATGCTACATGTTGTATGAAGGCAACTGGGGACGAGTCAGATTCCCATCTCTTATAGTTGTGATCAGTGTTACAAGGATCTGTGCTAAGTCCTACATTGTTGGGATCAGCATTGTTCAGATTAGGTGTGGTGGCTTCATGGTTAGTGATCTTATCTCTGAATCCAGCAGTCTGGATTAGAACCCTGGCCAGGGACATTGTGTTGTGTTCTTTGGCAAGACACTAGTCTTTACTCTCTCAGTGTCTCTCTCCACCCAGGTGTATAAATGGTACCGGCGATTAAATGCTGGGGGCAACCCTGCGATGGACTAGTATCCCATCCAGGGGAAGTAAAAAATTACTCCTAGTCACTTCATGCTACATGTACAGAAACCAGGATAAGCTTCGGCCTGATGGGCAACTCTACTCGTATGCAGACTTTACCCGTTGTTCAGAATAAACTGCTACAATGTATAGTGAAGGACATTTTTCTTTTTTTTTCTTCAGCAAGAGCTGAAGCATACAAAGAAGATGGAAATTATGAATACAAAAGAAAAAACTTCAAAGAAGCCAGTGCAGCCTACACAGAGGGAATCAAAATCAAGTGTGATGATGCTGGGCTTAATGCTATTCTGTACACTAACAGAGCCACAGCACAATTCTATCTAGGTACCAGTCAAATCAACCAATACTTATTATATTTTTTACTTTATTTACATGTAATATTTGCCACACACACAAAAAAAGATCTAAATATTTTAAAAGAAAGATGCATGTATACACTAGTACAGTGCACATGGCGTTTTGTGCAAAGCTGTTTAATTACATGTAGCTGATATTTTTCTTTTTCTTTCATTCCTGAACTAATATCTATTCAAAGCTTATGACTTACATTTTTTGTAAAAATTTGCATTTGGTAATCAGGTGGCAAGACAACACCAAAACGTCATGTACTAACTATAGCATTTATAGTTCTTTTAAAATGTTCTTCAGTCTATATATACATGTATGTTGCAGGTCAAAATGAAATTCAGGTTAGTTAGAAGACAAAGGAAATTGAGAATCAAACTAGGTTAAAATCATTTTAACCTGAATTTCATTTTGACCTGCAACATATACATGTATGCTTCAATCATAGATTTAAATACAAATTAATTTAAAGTGTGAAGACAAAAAGAGAGGGAGGAGACCAGAAAGAAACCACAAATCTTATACAAGATTCAGCGTCCCCAATTAATTTTGATATGATTATAATAGTAAGAGTATCCATGGTTAATAGTTATAGAGAAATACTGACTAAGTTGTTTTCCATAGTCATAATCATCCAGAGTCAAATTTCTTAGGTCTCAACATGTCTTATTTTTTGGCACGGCTGTGGCAAAATCCAAGTCTTGTTTGAAAGGCTGAGAAATGCTCAGACTGGCCAAAAATATATATATTTTGCCATCTTGCAAGGGTTTAGTTGGTACCTCTTTCCAGCCTCAGAGGGTCCACAACAGGAGCTTTCACAGTAACTTTTAGCATATTGAGCCACAGAAAATATGACAGAAGATAATGTGCTATTTCAGAATTGATACCTCTTAGGGGTGAAAAAAATTTCAAGCCACGCCCACAAAGCAGGATCTAATGGTACCTCTTAGGGGTTCTTTTCAAAATTTCCAAAGAGCAGCCCCTTCCATTAATGGGAGTCCCTCCTCCCAGGTATTTACCATCCTCCACCACTGATATAAATTCTCTGCACTTCAAGTCTATAGTTTTCTTGCAAATTATGTACAGTATTAGTTGGAGGAAGCTCAGTCTTTATCCCGTAACAGAAGAAACCTCCCCAGTGGAGATGACTTCCTGAATTCCTTAAATCTGTGGTTGCATGTATGCAGTAGATTTTTTGTGCAGTCATTTGTTTCCGATCACTTATGGAGCCTGGAGGACTTGGAAACGTTTTCCCTGGAGATGGCTACTGTTATATTAAGTCTAGTGATTGTGTTTTCGACAGGAAATAATCGCAGTGCATTGACGGATGCGACAGCTGCAAGGAAGTTGCAACCAACTTACATGAAGGCTATTTTAAGAGGTGGGTACATGTATGTAGATCTATGTAGCATGTACAACACTTTTGTTATAGGGCCTGTGATAATATTGCACTGGCCAGCAGAGAACCATGTCTTTGTGATACCAAATTGAATGTAAACGTACATGTAGTCTAGGGTTGAGAAACCCAAATTGTACAGAATAACGTAGTTCTTCTAGGTGTAAATTACATTGTACTATTTAAACCACTCCTTGACTTGTGAATATCACACCACTTGACACCAACCAGTTTACTCGCGGTTATTTTTCCTTATATATTTATAATTATTATTGTGTATGTACATATATTATCTGGCATGCAACATGTGCTCAGCGTACCTCAGTTTCTTGTTAATAAACTTGATTGCAGGTGACTATTTCCACTATTTGTTGAAGTATATGTCTCCTTTACTGATAGTGGAAATGTTTTTATTCGGCTGAGCAAAGTAAAAGACAACAGAACTGATATTAAAAGCACTACGCTATTTGAAGTAATTTTAGTTATTTTTCTGTATAGGTGCAAGTGCCTGTGCGGAACTTCAAAAATATGATAATGCTATAAGATGGTGTGATGATGGATTAGCAGTATCTTTGCACTGTGAAGTATTTGGAGTGGTCAGGATATCTTCTGACGTTCACAGTAATTTACATTTCTGAAAAGCTTCTCGTGCTCTCTGTATTGGGAAATTAACAGCAAAGTGTCCTCTCTGCTCCACCAGAAGCCCTTCCTTCTCTCTACAGCCTCGACACTTTCACCTGAACACAACGCCATCATCAGCCGTCATTATTCTAGCTCTTCCAGCTGTTATGGTTCAGGGACCAGAATAGCCGGAATGGAAATTCAGGGATTCCAGAATGAGAATAGCTCCCAAACAAACGCTTACTCACATTATTCCAGTTATTGTTATTCCAGATTGATCTCAAACGAACGCGTCCTCAGTTATTTGCATGCCTGAAGACAGTCTGGAAAATATTTAAGGGTTTAGTCTGTTGAAGGGTTTAATATCAGTGGGGTAGCAGAAATTTAATAACCTTCTATTAAAACAATAATTGATTTCTGCTTTTGTTTACATACTCGTAAGGTAATTCCCTTGAGCAACATTTACTAATTAAAATAACTAAAAATGTATCTCGGGTAGTTCAAAATGGACTGCTTATTAAAACTTTTAATAAGAAAAGATTTAGATAAACATTTTAGAATGAAACCTAGTGAAATTAATAACAAACAACGTTTCGCCATCCTCATGACGGCATTGTCAAGTGTGATGATATGAATATCACTTGAAAAATCATTACATAATGTCACATAGTTTTAATAATAATAATAATAATAATAATAATAATAAATTATGCTAATAGTACTACCTGCGTATAGTTCCCCTGCAAAGAGATGATGATTAAATGGCGATGCATGTAGTACCCTTGACCCGCAGTTTTGCATGCAAACAGGTATACCAACCAAGTCCTCTGCTTGCATACTTATAGCTTTAGAAGATAATAATTATCTTCTAGCCCTATAAGCATGCATGCAGATTTATTATTAACTCTCATCAGTTGATAGTTATAATTCTTAACTGTAAAAGATTGAAGCTCAAAACAAGAAGCTGTTAGAGATTCGAAACAAGTCTCTTGCTGAACAGAAAAAAGTGTTGAGGGATCAAAGAAAAGCCATGTTAAAGGAAAAGAAAGAAAAATCTGGAGCAGAAGCATTGTTATCAGCAGTGAAGGTACATGGTACATCAATTTGTAAAGTCGAAATATAAGCTTACAATTATTATGCAATTAAGCATGGGCTTAAATGCTTTGCTTTATCAGTAACAGTATATACACTGTAAGAATGATGGCATAGCAAACCACCTTAAGTTTACACATGCTTTGAATCTATTTGTTATGACATGATTTGGGTGAAAAGATAGCCTGCGTAGCAGCCATTTCCTTTCCTTTTCCTGGCAGCCAAATCGAACAAGGGAGCGAGCAAGCAGGCGAGTGAAGGAGCGTGCCTGGGGTGAGCAAAAAAGTGGGGAGGGGTGGGGAGAAAAGGTATCGCCTCCAGTGAATCCCAAAGATTTTACCAAACTCCGTTCGTCCACGAACAAGGAACAATAGTACAATTTGATTGGTTAGTAGCCCATCCATCGCCGGAAAGGTGGCATCAAAATTTTGACATTCATGCATGCCTCACCCCCTCCCCCTTCTCCTTATTTCGCGCACACGCTTGCAGTTTTATTCCCTGTGCGTGTTTTTTTGGAAACACCTGCTATGCAGGCTAGTGAAGAGAGAAAGAGCCCATATTTTGTCTTCTGGAATGCTTCTGTGCTCTGGATATTTTTAGCATCCTTTTTAGAACTGTGTTAAAATGCTAATAAATTATATTTAGTATCAAATAATCTGACCAAGCTTGCAATTATTACCCTTGTAGATACTTTAACCATATTTATGTTTTTGTTTTGTTAAAATGGTTTTTTGTTTTGTGGGGGGTCAATTAAGTAGCTTTGTAATCACCAGAAAACTTTTTGAACTGAACTTTTTTATAAGGAAAACAATCCTTCAAATGGTCAAATTATCAGGCAGGCAAAATCTGCCTCACAGCCGGTCAGTTTGCCTGGAACCCAGCCTTAATAAAACCCCTGAAACACTGGATCAGAATCATTCTAATTATTTGTACATTCATTTTGTAAAATTCTGTACACTCTTCTTATTCGTTTAGGCGCGTGGTGTCAAATTGGAACATGACGATGACCTTGTGGGACCCATAACTGATGGTGGTCTAGACATCAAGGTTTCTATGGACAGCACTGGTGTTCTCTGCTGGCCAGTTGCGTTTGTTTACCCAGAGTTTGGAGAGACAGACTTGATATCTTCGTTTAATGAGAATGACAGGTGTTTATAGAATACTTGAAACAGCTTTGTATGTACTTAGTTTTTCCAAACTTTGTTTCTAGGTAAAAGTACAATGTAGAACTCTGGATTTAGTGGTCCAGTGGTCGCTGTCATTGATTAGGTTCTTGGCCAAGACACTTAACTCTAGCTCACAGTGCCTATCTCACTCAGCAGGGCAAAAAACTTCCGCTCGTCCGCACGTCGGAGACGAGTACTCCCGTATCTCGGACGAGTGGATTTCCTAAAGCACTCGTCCTATGGGACGAGTAGAGTGAAAAAAATGTTCTTTGCTACTGAGGTCTGAGTTCCCAAGCATTTTGGACTTTGTAAACTAGCCTGAGCTTCGCGAAGTCTGGTTTCTTTTCACGGCAACTTACCGTAGCCTCTCCGAGAATATCTGGTTCTGTTGTTTCGATGAAGTAAGACTGGGATCCAAATTCCATATATGGAAATGACAACAGCGTTCGAGACAAGGCTTCACGAACACTTGAACGAGGCGATTGCCGTTGTGGCAAGTTTTGTGATCATTAAAGAAGTAATAAAACCTTTTAATGTCCTAGCTAGCCATTCTGCTTTATAAAAGGCGCTGATGCTTTGAAGCTGTCACATGACCCACCTAAAAAACGCGCGAAACAAAATCAGATCATATGCTACGTCTTCACTGTCAGTGAACAAGATGTCGGCTAATCTGCTTGACCTGTGGAAAATCGGTAGGAAAAGAAAACCTGACCCTAGTAAGGAGGAAAGTGAGAAAGCAAAAAAAAAATATGAAGAAAGTCGAATTTGAAAATTCCAACCAACATGGAAAAAAGAATTTCCCTGGGTTCAATTTGACGAGGAGAAGAATGAAATGTTCTGCATTGTGTGCCGCAAGTATCCGACAGTAGCCGATAAAGCGAGCCGGCTTTACGTCGGCATCAATGGATCGTCCGCCACTGGTTTTCGCCGTGATTCTCTTGTGAGTCACGAGAAGAGCCATTCTCATTACTTTTGTTTTCAACGAGCTAAAAACGAGGAAAAACCAGAGCAGGCGCCGCTACAGCGAATAAGTCGTAAAATCGACAAGGAGTCGAAGGAGAAACTGGAGAAACTTTTCAACACAGCACTTCTATGTTTCATCTTAGATCGCAGTTTTAATGCCTCATAGATGTGCTGCATTTTCTCAAGTCTTGTATTGTACGTAAAGAATGTGAGTGATCCCCGATGTGTCTGTATGAAATGGTGCTGAATTAAAAAGTGCAAAGAACAACACAAATTAATGTAACTGTTAAAATTAACACTTGAGATAATACAATTTCTACGTTTTTTCATGATATTTTGTTATTCACGATCACTTTAATATTTTTTTTCGGACTAGTGAATTTAACTTTCGGACAACCAAAATCTGAACGTCACTTGTCCAATGGACAAGTGGAATAAAAAAAAAGTTTTTTGCCCTGCTCAGGGACATACATAATTATTACACACATAATTAATTATGTGTAAATGCCTGGGGGGAGGGGCATGTCATGGACTAGCATCCCCATCCAAAGGTAATGGCATGTTGCTATTGCTGATAACTCATACCACATACTGTACAGGCGTAAAAGGCTGCGTCTCTGATTACAGTCAAACCTCCGGTTGCGACCACCTCTCCTCAGCGACCAGTTCTCCAAAGTAGCAATAGTTTCTAAGTCAAATCACTACATTTGGAACTTCTTGTAAGCGACCACCTCTCTAAGCGGCCGCGACCACTTTTGGATCTAAAAGTTTGGGATAATAAGGTGTTGTAACATCGTATTCCTGGGTAATACTAGAGACGGAAGTTTCTCAGTGGGAAGTACCGGAGTAATATCTTGAAACTGACTTTTCACATGAATAAAACATTTAAAACATGCGATAAATCTCTGCTGTTACCATATGCTAATGAGGCAAAAGTTTGACCTAATGTGGCCTGAGCTCTCGTAAGCGACCACTACTTGTAAGCGACCACCTAGGCTTGACATTTTGGGTGGTCGCTTACCGCAGGTTCGACTGTAACTTTACCTTCAACATACATTAGCTAGTACATGAAGCTAGCTTTTATATGTGGTTTTTTGGGTGAGTCACTTGGCAGCATTAAAATAACGTATGTTTTTACTGTCTTTTATAATAGAATCTCTGATCACCTTTATGCCATGTTTGAAGATGAGTCTCCTCCTTGGGATGTAGAAAGAAAATACAGACTAGCAAATCTTGAGGTATTGAAAACTTGTATTATACTGGTAGTTTCGTGCTTAAAAACCACAAAAACATTGGAAAAAGCTCACTCTAACTCGCTTGTATCAGTGTTTTATTCTTCTATTTCACTTGTTTTGGGTATTTGTAGTTTTATACAAGGGAACTCCCCTTGTATACACATGTTTAAGCAATTTGTTTCTCTAACCCACCGTATTTATTTATATTATTATTTCGTTAATATTTATTACATAAAACTAAGTATAACAGGATTTACACGGCCTTGAGAATTGAAGGAAATATGACCATGGGAACCTTCTGATAATATCTCGTATTGTACCGAAGGTTTCTTTTCAACTGCTATACGTCGTTTGGAGAAGAACCAATATGGTTTTAAATCACGAAAATAGATGAAAAAAAATCGTCAACTTTGTGTTCTGCAATATTTGACGGACTCTAATCTTGCAATGCTAAATGTGTAAATACCACACTCAACATTGGTCCACTCCATCATACCACATCTGCCACTACGAATTGTTTTCGCTGTAAACCAGATTGAAATCTTACGTGTACTCGTATCTTTGAAAGTTGCTTTCATGTGATCTCTTTCATCTCTGCTCGTAATTCTGTCCTCCTCTTTCACAACTTTCTGTGGCTTTCAAGCTTCACCACACCCTTATTATTTTGCGTAGTGTGATCGCCTGGTGCCCAGCTCTCCATCTTCGGACGCACTATACCCTTGTTAGTAGCCTGCGTTGTAGTCTAAACGGGGAAGGGTTAGGGAGTCAAAAAAGAAGCAGTCTGTCTCCCTACCCTCCCGTCCCTCTTCCATCCCTGTTCACCCCCCCCTCCCCTGTAGCAAACGTCCTTTCAAGTACATCACCCTATTACTTATTGTTATTAAGCTTTAATATCGTGCATTTCTGTCTTTATATCTTCCAGGTTTATTTTGAGGACTCTACGGGAGAAAAGTTATGTTTGGTGGAAAGCAATCGCTGCCTCAAAGATATTCTTTCAGACTCGAGGTAAGAATTATCCAAGGTTCTAATCACGCTGGCAACATCACTCAGCGGACATGCTCAGTCTTATCAACGTTATCGTTATCGTGACGTTATGGTCGTCAGTTTTCGTTATCAACGTTATCGTTAAGTATACTAAGTGGGAATTGGAGATAAAGTGTTCTCCAGTTATCGGTTGACCGTTGAAAAATGCCAATAGTTTTTCTCAAGATTGAGCCATGTTAGAATATTGATATATCGAACGTGGTCTATTTTATGTATGATTCCGTTTCCCTTTTTGGAGGACCGAAAACCGGAGAAATGCACCAATGGTAAACAACTTTCCGACTTTTCATTTCTAATAAGAAAGGAAAAAAGACAATTTCCTCTAGAAGTACTCCACAATTTCTGAACAGATTTTCCGGAATATTAATTAGGAATAATGCTTTTCCTATGTTCCCTTTTGCCTCCGTGTCAAAACGAGTCTAAGTGCGAAATCATTCATATGAAAATGAGTTCAGTCTACAGATTCGTTTTCATGCAATCAAACTCCTTTTCATTCGAATGGTTTCGCACTTAGACTCGTTTTGAAACAGAGGTACAAGGGAACTCGGAAATGACCAATAGACTTTCAACCGAAATCTCTGGAATTGTTGTTGTTTTTGTTTTTGACGGGGGAGGGCGTGTTTCTTTTTTTATTATTATTTTGGCTACATGGTACTAGCAAGGAAACAAGTACGTGAAGCACAGAGGTCGTTGTATGAAGGTTCCTCGTGATGGCAGATGCCGGTCTGTTAGGTACTCAAAGTAAAGGAGGACTTACATCGGAATAATATTTTTGTATACAAAAATATGGGCCTATACCGGGGGGCTTATAAACTGCGCTGATTTGTTTTTTTTTTTCCTTCACATTCAGGTTGGTAGTAAAACAAAGAACACCTTCATTTATAATCCTCAGTAAAGAATCTTCATTCCGGGCAAGTTTCCTCCAGCGTTACCAAGTGGAGCGATGACAGAAAATAATAACTCTGTCGTATTTTACCCGACTCCACCACAAGAAAAATCGAGCTCGCCTTCGTCAGATCCTCGTGAAAATACGGAAGAGCTTCCGATTCTCGTTGTCCAATCAAAACATAGCCCGATAGTTAACGAGCACTCCAAAAGTCATCCGTCGTTAGCTCAGTGCTATGCGCCTGCGTCATCATGTTGCCAAGCAACTGCTGTTCCGTGAACCGTGGACTCGGCTGATTCTGAAGCAAGCCGTTAGATTCTGCGACGAGCAAAGGATGGTGAAAAGGGAAAAACAGTCCTCTCGTTACGATATTCAATCGCTTTGTCGCGTATCTCTCATTTCTGAGTACCTTGACTTGTGGGAAAAGCTAAGGATTTGTGATGTTTCCAAAACTATTCACACAATGAGAAGATTTATATGCATATTTCATAAATTAATGTTATTTATTCTTCTCAGTTTCTGCTCCTTGAACATTTTTTAATTATAAATATGGATAGCATACAGATTTTCAATTTTCAGAGACAAAATTTAAAACAATTTATCATAAAATGAGTGTCATTCGAAAGACAAGTCTTATCATGAAATAAAAACAAAGGCGTTTACACAAGTGTCTTTTGCCTGGCTACCCGTAACCTCCACCCTCGCTGCCATTCAAAGGCCAGGACACAGAGTAAAAGTGTCTATTATTGTGTCTGTCGATGTGGTTTAGCACAAGAATGTTTGTACCAGTGACAAACTCATCTGCCGATGTTTACCAACATTCTCATGAAGATAAACCTTAAGTTTGCAAGGGATGCTTCATTTTAAGAAAAGTCCAGAGAAAATAGTGACCTCAACTTTGCAGATTTTTTATTTATTTATCTTGTGTTGTCGTTGAATAGCATTACTTACATTATTATATTACTGAGAAAATTAGTCATTGTGATTGTGAGAGCAGGCCAATTTATCGTTAATTCTTAATTTGCACTGAAGCGCTAATACATTACTGTTTTCGAATACCTTAGTACAGCAAAGAAGAGAACACAAAAATACGCATATAGAACATATGTAGAACCATAAACTGTTTTAACTGACTAGTGTCTTGATCAGTCAGGGATTGTGAATTAACAAAAGTTAAAGAATAGAGAGTGTCGATAAGAATAGGTCAGGGAACGTTTTCACAACGACACAAAAGTCTGCATACGAGCTGAGTGGCTTATCAGGCCGGAGCTTATCCCGGTTTCAGTAGCATGAAGCGACTAGGAGTATTTCTACTCCCCCCTGGATGGGGTGCTAGTCCATCGCAGGGTTACCCCCAGCATCAAATTCGCCGGTACCCATTTATACACCTGGGTGGAGAGAGGCACTGTGAGAGTGAAGTGTCTTGCCCAAGAACACAACACAATGTCCCCGGCCAGGGCTCGAACCCGGAGCGCTCGCTCCGGAGTCGAGCGCACTAACCATGAGGCCACCGCGCCCCCACGACACAAGCATAACTGTAGCAAAGACGCCGACAACACAAGCAGGCCTAGGTGTTGAAGCGATAACGCCATCAGAAGCTACAAGATAAAGAGAAAAAGCCAAAAAATCTAACTCCTTGTCATTTTAGGCAAATCCTCGTATAGCAGTGTACCGATTCTTATCATTTAATCAGGAAAGCTCAGGAAAAAGAACGAGTACTGGAGACCATCAGTTCCAAGAGCTGTGACGTCATGTTTACGTCACGATACTAAGTGACCTCTCCTTCAAGAAAGTCCTCTGGCCAAAAAATTGCACTTTTACAATGTGTGCATAAGTTCGTATTACAACAGCGCGGTACAATGTCTGCACCTAACGTACATGATGTGCAAGGAGTTGTGAAGAAAGTAGTCCATTCTTTTTCATTCTTTCTCACAAGTTCATTTTGAGAGCTACTCTGGAGGGGGCAAGTTGGTGTGAGTAAACATCATTCCTGGTTGATGTACCACCACCACGTTGGTTGTCTGTGAAAATAAGGTGAAAAATGTCGTCAGATCCTAAGTGAGTAAGGGAGCAAGCTGCGGAGTAAGTTATTGGACAGTCGAGTGACCTTTGCTACTGTAACGTGGTTCGTCACACAACACTTTTTGTCTTAACTTGAGAGAAGCGTTGCGCGACAAAAAATAACGTCAGCGAAGGAGACTATTACTAAGTTAAAAGAGCGTGACAGGCGGCGTGACATAGGGCGTTTACTTGCGTGACTTACAGTTTCTTTAGCGCAGCACGTTCCCAAGCAGCCAATGATGGAACCAGCAAATATAAGAATGGCGCCAATGGCATTGACAATCAGCATGGCAATAAAGCAACTCTCAATGGTCTTGATGTCACTGCAGTTGTGCACTGTGTTGAAAAATATTCCAGAAATACAGTTAGAAGGCATGGCAGCTAAAATGGAGTGGGGGTCGCTTCAAGTTAAATTGCTATGATTACATGTCGGAAAGTGGGTGTTTTAAAGAGGGTGTAGGAGATATCATAGATGTAGAAAAGGAGAAGTTCGAGGCTAAATAGAGATGACGGATTTAAAGAGCTTTATCGTAATGGCAAACAGAAAGTCGAGACGGGTTAAGGAAAGGATAAAGTAAGGAAACCTTTTTTATACTGATGTTACACATCTCTAAGAATTGATGAACCATGTTCGAGCAAAGTCGCGGGAGGTTACTCCCATATAAGCTATAAGGGTACGTACCGCTGTAAAGAGTATGGTTTTCAGGCAGTTTAACCTGGGAGATCAGACGGCATAGAAATCAGACCGTAGTTTTGGTCTAGAATGGGGCATAATTCACCAGAAAAGTGGCCAGTGTATACTGAAATAATTTACTGTAGAACAGGATTCTTTACCCGGGGTTCTATAACAGACTGAGTGAAACTCGGAAGTGAAACTTTCAGTAAGATATTGGTTTAGTTTATTGCGGCGTGTGTTTGACTACGATAGTGATAACGTCTCTGCATAGAAAATAGCTAGTCTGGGATAGGGTAGGGGTTTTTAGTGTCTAGTCTAGAATAGGGTTGCAAAATCAAGTTGATCATAGTTTAGTATAAGGTAAAGGGTTTCAGTCTTCCAGCGGCACACCCCTACCCAAAGATTTACAGAGTACCCCCGGAACAAGTTAAAAAAATAATATTGAATTCCACGATACAACGTCTGGGAACTGACCAAAATTGTAGGAGAGGTTTTCTTCTTACCTGTAAATGGGACGCTCTTGTCAGCGTGGCAAACACAGGCGTCGCCGATTTGTTCGCATTCTGACTCCACCACTTTTCGGATTATATACCAGATCAGCCAGGCAACAAGAGCGATAACTACTTGAATAATAGTCACGATCAACCAAAGGATGCACATTACCAAGTAAACCACAAACTGCGAAAAAAACAGAGATGCAGAATAATAAAATGACAGGTTATGGCGAAGTTTGGAAATGTCATACCACTATGTATTTTTGCGTGGGGAGGGGAGGGAGAGAACTCCCAAATGAAAAAGTCAGGGATGTTTAATGGCTTGTCGTTTCACTTATGGCTGGTTTCACTAGCAACGGAGTCATAGTCGGAGTCATGATAAGAAGCATCGAGCGATACGATCTAGTGAAAATCAAAACGACGAAGTCGGAAGCGGAACACGCATTCCGCTATAATGACTCCGTCGCTTCCGATCGAGTAATAAGCAAAGATAAAGACCATAAAAACTTACCCGTTTCTCCATTTTTACCCGGCGCTAGCATACGGGTAGACCACCAATTACCCCGGGAAAACGTGTAGCTTTTACGGGAAGGACACGATCACGTGGTCATTTAATGAATTCAAAATGGCGCTAGCCGTACCGGTGCGTGAAAATCGGGGTATCTTAAGGTGTCTAATGACTCCGTCGCTTACGATCGAGTGAAAACTAAATTGTCGGAGTCGGAAAGCACAAGCGAAAGAATAAACCAATCACAATGCTCGATTTCGGGTTCCGCTTCTGCTTCCGACCCCGACAATCTAGTTTTCACTGGATCATAAGCGACGGAGTCGTAAACGGAATCGGAAGAAATGGAAACGTTCTGATTCTTCCGACTCCGATTCCGTTGAGCTTATGACTCCGCTTATGATTCCGGTTTTCGATTTTCACTAGGTAAAAAACGCTCTTAAGGCTGGTTTTCACTAGCGGTGGAGTCGAAGTCGGAGCCGTAATCAGAAGCGTAGAGCGCTACGATGTAGTGAAAATAAAAACGACGGAGTCGGAAGCGGAACACGCATTCCGCTAATGACTCCGTCGCTTACGATCGAGTGAAAACTAGATTGTCGGAGTCGGAAGCGGAAGCGAAAGAATAAACCAATCACAATGCTCGATTTCGGGTCTTGTGATTGCTTGGTTCTTCTGCTTCCGACTCCGACAATCTAGTACTCACGAGATCGTAAGCGACGGAGTCGTAAACGAAATCGGAAGAAATGGAGACGTTCTGAATCTTCCGACTCCGATTCCGTCGAGCTTATGACTCCGCTTACGACTCCGATTTAAGATTTTCAATAGGTCGTAAGCGCTCTTGCGAGACTCCGATTACGACTCCGACCCCAATTCCGTGGCTAGTGATTGTCCAAGAAAAATTGCTAGGACTTGCCATGACTAACTGAAACATGCCAGAGTAAGCTACGCACACTTCTACAACAAGAAAAATGCCAAAAATGCTCGTTTTGCAAACTAAATTAAGCTCAAAAAGTGTAGCACTATCGGGAAAAGGCCCATTTGAGATTTAAGCTTACTTCCACATTTCAGAAACTAATTTCATTCCAGAATTAACTTAAACGTAAAAAAAAATTGAAAATAAACCAAGTCACACTATTGACATCTTCTCACCGTTGTCTTGTTCAGTTTAATCCACGTCACGATTCCCAAAACAGCAATAACTGCTTGCTGCAAAAACGAAATCGCGCAGAAATCAAACAGAGATATAGGCGAAAGAAACGTACTAGTGTGTGTCCCTACCCTCACCCAGGGAAAACGTTTTTTTCTCGGGGGTGGGTAAGGCTACACGTAGGACATTACTGCAGTAGGTTACGTTTTTTCTTTATGGTTTATTATTATTATTTGGAGTTTTTCTACCTTAGTGAACTACTGTTTTCTGGTTTCTAATGCAAAAGTAATTTTGTACAAAGTCAAAATATTTGACTGAGCTCCTTTATAAAAGTAGCCTCCTACGCAGACGCTCTTTGGGCTCGTCACGCAATCTTCCAGATTGCGTGACCAAAGGGCGTCTGCGTAGGAGGCTACTTTAAAAGCCGATGACGTGGCAGTACACAGAAAGCACTTACCGTTAATTTCTTGAATATTGTTATAATTAATTAATAATTTATTCATGATTATTTTCAAGTTGTCAACTTTACATCAATGCCCCAGAAAAACCTACACCTGTAATTTTCTTCAATGAAAGGCTAACTGGAGAAAACATGTGCTATTCCAAAATTCTATAATAATTTATTTCAGTTTTCGATAAAACAGAAAAAGTGCTATCTGATAATCCGTCAGTTCTTAGCGGAGCTTCATAGAGGCAAAAGCTGGCTTTCACTAGCTCGAAAATTCGAAATGAGACAAATCAGTTCTCCATTCATGCCACTAGATCTTTGACCTAAAACTGGCTTGAATTTACATTGTTACTGTCTAAGCCTGATTGTTAGAAAGCCAAAGATTTGAATCTGAAAAATAGAATCCATTCGCTAACCAAGGAATGATCTGTTGAACTAATTCCAAATTTGAACATGTTCTCTCGCGCGACCCAAAAAAACAGAACAAAAATTAGTCTACAAGATTTATTATGCCCGGAATTTGACACCATCGAATTAGCGATCTAGGCCGAATTGGAACTCCAAAAAATCCCAATAACAATTGCGACGACAAAGTACACTGCTGGATGTTGCTAGGCAATGTGAACTTTTTCAAAATAGTGTCCGTGAAAGAGAAAAAAATAGCGTTTCCGGTCGAGGATACGCGATGTAACTGATTCTGTGTTACAGAGAGTTTGTGAACTGCTTTGTTTGGTGGTAAATATTGGATAAGCGAATATTTAGAAGCCAGGATATTCAACTGAACATGTAAATGAGATTCTCGAAAGAATTGACTTAAGCTTGCTGAGTAGATTGCGGTCGAAAAACATAAAATATCTACTTGATCTAGAGTGTACGTTTTAGAAGTACATATGATATTTAAACAGAGTTCAATTCTGAAGCACGTTTCGTAAGCATAGTAGATCTTCTTATTTGCGGTCGAGAAAACGAAGATTATTTTTTAACTTTTCTTGGAATAACCTATGCAATCGATCTATATTCTCGTATTTAAACAATCCCCAATTCTAACACACGCCTCTCTTGAGCAACACATCGACGAAACTCATCGCTGCATGCGCTGAGAAAATCTTAGCTTAGTCGGTAGTTATAAAAGAGAAAATCTGGTTGACAACTTACCCCAAATCCAGACCAAACACCCGAGCCATCTGGGCCGCCTAACGCCATGTAGATAAACCCACACACCAGATTACTAAGAGCAATACAAGCAATCAATATGGATACAATTCCTGCTGCTTTTGCCTTCCCCGGTTCAGCTTCCCCGGTCGACATCTTTAAAACTTGAGGGACGCAGCGATATGTTTTACAAACTGTTTCAAGTGTTTGCCGACGGAGAATCTTTACTAAGTTTATGAGGCGATAGTTGTGTTTTAAGGACTTTCTTTCGAGGCGAGTTCCGACCCAAGAGACAGACAATTGGTAAACAATGTAATAGAAACAAAGAAAACCAAATGTAAATGGTTTAAAAGTTCTCGATAGCGCTAATGAGCAGTTGAATAGACAAAGTGTTTTCATAAATCTGCCGCAAGTTTCAATCCTGATTTAGTTCTCAAGGTGAATCAAACGTTGCTGGACGCAAATTGTTTTGCTGTTGTCGTTTTCATCCTAGTGATACAAAGATTAGAAAATAAAATAGCCCGTTACCAGGCAACCAAGAAGTCAAACAAGCCGAACTTTTCAAAGAGATGCGCTAGAAACATGGGAAATGGTTCCAATGGTTGATCACTACATTTTCCTACGGTGTAATTTCGGACTTAGCTTGTCCATGTAAGAAAAATATATTGAGAAAAATTGACTTTCAACCTTGCATTTTAAATCTAAGTTTTCTTTGTTTGTTTGTTTGTTTGTTTTTTTTTCTGTCCTCAAATGAAAAAAAAAAATTTATGTACTTCAAAGGAAGCGCTGCTCATATTATTCAAAACATAAAAAAAGAAAAAATGAGCTTTGAAAGATTGCGGTACTTAACGCAATGTTCCCAGACACTGTATCTAATACATCTAAAGATTTCTAGTGATATAAATATAAATTATTTCTATATGTTACCTGGTATTTTATGCTGTATATAGTTCAATTAATCGTTATTATTATTATTATTATTATTATTATTATTATTATTATTATTATTATTATTATTAGCTCAGAGACTTAGAAGCTGATCTTTTAAGCATGGTATGTAACGATGTTGAAATCGAGCCTCAACTACAAGACGTGACAGGAGAGCAGTTAAGCAGCGGGTCCAACTTGGCGAAGGAAGCAAGACTAGATATTCATGCCCGTGGCTTCTGGGAACAACATCAATCTGCATTTTTTGATATTCGTGTCTGTCATCCCAATGCAGAGTCATACAAACAGCTGGAACCAAAGCAGATCTACCGTTTACACGAGAATGAAAAGAAGCGCTCCTACTCGAGACGTGTTCTAGACATTGAACATGGTTCATTTACACCTCTTGTGTTTACCTCTACAGGTGGAATGGGCCCAGAATGTTTAAGATTTCATAGTCGCCTTGCAGAACTTATAGCCAACAAGAAAGGAGAGCACTATTCAAGGACTATATCATGGATAAGGGCAAGAACTTCCTTTGCCTTATTGAGATCTGCACTGATCTGCTTAAGGGGGTCAAGAACAATCAGAAGACGTAAAATGGACTTAATTAATGCAGACATTGATTTACAAAATTCAGAGGCAGCCATCTTGTAAACATTTTAATTTGTTTTAAACAGTTTTTTTATATAGGAATAATATTTGAAATTAAATAATTTCCATTTTTATTAGATTATTATTATTATTATTATTATTATTATTATTATTATTATTATAATTATTATTATTATTATTTTTATGTCTCCTTTTTTGTATTCTATACGAATCTCGAACTCATCTGTGTTATATAACCTGGGTAAGTAATTCATTCATTCAAAAACATTTTCCTGTAGCTGTTTGTAAAGGTAAGGTAAAGTCTGCATACGAGCGATGTGGCCGTCAGGCCGGAGCTTATCCCGGTTTTCGTAGCATGAAGCGACTAGGAATTTTTGTACTCCCCCCTGGATGGGATTCCAGTCCATCGCAGGCTTAATCCCAGCATTAAATTCGCTGTTACCCAGGTACTCATTTGTACACCGAGTGGAGAGAAGCACCTGACTGTAAGAGTTAAGTATCTTGCCCAAGAACACAACACAATGTCCTCGGCCAGGGCTCGAACCCGGACCGCTCGATCTGAAGTAGCTTTTAGCTTGAAGTCGAGCGCACTAACCATGAGGCTAGCGCGCTACATTAGCTGCTAGCTGTCTAAGGTATAATCAAAATAAATCATCAAGACAGTATATCAATGTGAGTTTTACTAGGAATGATTTAACTTTTGCAAAATGTAAACTTTAAGAAACATTTCCATAAGGTTCCAGATTCCAGATGTATTTTCAAGCTAACTTGATGCATTTTAAGGTCATAATTTGAATGTCCACCTGTGCGCTGTCGCTTGTGTACAGTTTCCTTAAACATCTAAAACTTCATATGTGATTTTATCTTGACTTGAATTGATTTCATACCAATTTGTTGCCCGTAAATACCTGTACTTTAGTTCTAAAAATTCTTGCCTGTCCATAAATGTTTCATTCCAACTTAGTACGAAACTGAGTAAACCATTAAGTGGAAAACTCTGGTTATCATCCGAAGTTATCTCTAGATCGGATGTTAATGTAGCAGTCCATTAACGTTGTTACCGCCGAAAGATGATATTATCGATGTTATAAATTATATATTGTTAAGTGCGTTTCAATAGGCCGTTCCGAAATTCATCAGGGAACTGGGGCGAGTTTCAAATTTTAACTAATCAATAAACTGACACCACCATATGAAAGATCATGTTGAGATTGGTCATTTGACCAAGTTTGATGCTTCTAGGGTAAACAGAGACGAAGTTATGGACCTTGAAATGTGGTTCAAAATCCATACAAACGTCTCTAATTTTGAGACAGCGTCCCCCAAAAGAAACCCCCAAAACCATATAAACTCTTAAAATTTTTGATCAATTTTGTGACAACTGTAAAATCTTGTCATGCACCTACTATTTGAAAGAAGCTGAGATGAAAATCGCTATGTTTGTCCATTTTTAAGAGTATCACGGAAATAATAAAAATTTTTAAGAGTTTATATGATTTTGAGGGACGCTGTCTCAAAATTAGAGACGTTTGTATGGATTTTGAACCACATTTCAAGGTCCATAACTTCGTCTCTGTTTACCCTAGAAGCATCAAACTTGGTCAAATGACCAATCTCAACATGATCTTTCATATGGTGGTGTCAGTTGATCGATTAGTTAAAATTTGAAACTCGCCCCAGTTCCCTGATGAATTTCGGAACGGCCTATAGGACTTGAAGGCAAAACAACTCGCTTGAAGAAAACCGCGAGCTTTAAAGGAGTACATAAATGTATGCATTCACGACATTTTGAGTGATTTTGGCTAGTACAAAATTACCTTTAAATTAAAGGAAACCTGAAAATAATAGTTTACTAAGATAGAAAACACCTGAAGACATAATAACAAACAATAAAGGAACAAGGATGGTTAAGGATGGAGAAGATTTACAAGGATGGCCGCGAACTTAAAAAATTTAGGTTAGACATATCAAGTTGCAGAAACCGCGACGTAGCTCTTTTAAACAAATAAATAACCTAAAAATACACATGAAAAAACTACTCGATTCTGATTGACCGGAGAGCAGTTCAGTTAAAGTGTACAACCAGTGCAAATAACACATCGTAATTGTGGATGATGATTGGCAGAAAGACAATGAGAAATTTTGTAGGCCAATAAAATCATGTAAAGCATGCGCAGTGACAAAAATTTTGTACGGAAACTCTGAAAAAAGTTTCTTCAATGCGAAAAAATGTTTTTTTTTTCAATAAGCTGAAGCGGCTCGTGCAATTTCAGCGTTTTGAAAAATTCACTCGTGCAAATTAATTCCAAATTCAACTCGAAACCGTATGATTACCTATACAAACACAAGTCTAAGTAGAGGATTCTTCTGTTTATCATACACTTTTCTCAGTTTTTTGAAGACTTTGTGGCTCCACAGTTTCTATGGTCACGGCTTCCTCTTACCGGCATCTTTAGGAGTTAAAGTCGGCCGTCAAAATTGTAGCAACTTTTTTACTACCTTTGATTGCCAGCTTTTCAATACTTCATGCAAAAAGATAAAATCGTTCATACAATTTGCTGTCGGAATAAAGAGCGGCAATCTCCAACAGGAACGACGGCCTGGTTTCCCGGTTTAGCGTCTGTCTGTCAGTGCATATTTGTGCGATGAACGAACTCGGTGCGACAATTATATAGAAGAGACCGCAGAGTTAGTCAAACAAACGATTTGAAAATTTTCTTTCCAACATTCATGTGATCTTCAACTCTCGGTGACTGACAAAGGGAACTAACATATAAGATTTGTCTCGACTTTAGATTAAAAACTCCAGCTATATTGGGGAGAGAGTTTTGCGCCCTATGCAATGTTTAGCTCATTTATGTAGCTGTTTGTTATTAATTTTAAAAGAAAACGTTGAGCAACAATTTCTGTCAGCATTTTTTGTTTCTTGGGCTAATATTTTTTCTCTCAAATTCTACTTCCATTGCTAATTATCTAAACATCTTCCCATGGCAGAAAGACATACTGAAGCTCTCTCCTCTCGGCACTCTGTTGTCAGTCACTAGTATCTGTCGAGCTAAGGGCCTAACAAGTTGCCAGGGATAAAGTGAGCCAAGTAAAGTAAGAGATTACAGCAGTCATCACAACCTCGTCTCAGCCCCAGGGTCCTTTCATTTGTTCCAGCCGTTTATCGCCTTTTTGGTACGAAAGAATTGAAGTTACAGTTATAGACAAAAAAAATTCAGACAAAACTGTCTCTGAATCCAGTTGAAGATATCTACCACAAATAATTTTTTTTGCCTGTTCCACATTAACGCAAATTGAGTCGAGGGTGAAGGCTGAGTTGACTTCATTTTGAGCACTTCCAGTTTGTATGCAATGTCTTGAATGAATACCAATAATTTCAAAACGCTGGAAAGGCTACGATTAGTTTACTCTCTGGTCTTGTCTTAGAGAGAGGCGAGAGATGGTTTCATGCAGACTGGGACGCTTTAAAGGCTCTGTTGCAAACATGGTGGTTCACGAGTGAAGTTGTCTCTCTGGCCTTTCTGTGGACGAATTCCAAGACCTACCGATACAATTTGGGCACGTTTTGACAGCTAAAAACGTCAATGGAGGCTGTATTTTGCTGGTAGGACTGGGTGGCCCGACACTTATAAAGAAATCTATAAAATGAGAATCGGGACTCTTCCCTTGTCATGGAATGGCAGAATTACCCAGAATTCTTTTTGGGCATGAGCGAGGCAAGTTAAGAAGCACGAGACTGGCCCTCATCGAATGGCTGAAGCGCGGCCTGAGGAAATGATTTCTAGCCAGATACTCAGGAGTAGACGTGGTGTGTGCTGTTAACTTAGATTTTGGATTTCTGAACAAGTTTTTAATCATAGAAAATTCGCGACAAAGTTGTGCTTTCATTTCGCTCTAATTCTCGTGTCAAAGAAACGGTATAATGATGTAAATAGGAGAATAACGATATTTATATCTGCAGATTACCTGTCCTCTTACTGCGAAAGTCAAGCTCTACATCTCTATGCAATAAGCGCATTCAAAATTTCCTCGTATTACTTCATAAAGGTATGTTTGTTTGTTTTTTTTTTAAAGGGTTTTTCTGCTTATGTGAAAAATACGTTTTCTGTCCCGGCCCCTTTGTTATGCATGATCTTCGCGGAAATTACATTTTGTCCCTCAATTAACCTGGAACAACCAGTTATGGTCTTAGTTCTCTTTTTTCTTACGTATCAGCTAAGTTGCGGAATGCGCTTGCTGATTTTATCCCTACCTATGAGTTTACTGGTTTTAAAAGAGAATCCAGGGCCGCATTTTGTACAGCGGCTCTTCTTTTTAATAAATATATCTTTAACTATTATGTATTTATGTCTGGATTTATGAAAACCGTGTTAAAGACTGCAGGCACTAAAAACAGCAGGCACGTTTTTAGGAAATCGGTCAGATAGTGTACATAAATAAAACCATGTAGTACTGAGAGTGCGCTTTCTACCTCATGTACTCTTTAATAGAAGCTATGTCATGCCTATGCAAGCCTTTGAAATCGCTTCAAATGAGTCGAACTAGCCAAACAAAGCTTAATCAGAGCTTAAATTGATCACTTGATTCGCGGCACTAATTTAGACATGTTTAACCTCTGTGATTTTAGCTAAATGACCTCACTATGTCTTTCCTAGGCATTAAATTAGCCAGTCATGGCAAAAAGAGCATTGTAAGCAGTCAAATGGACTATTTGCTTCTACATTTCAGCCAACTAGTAGCCCTTACGTGACATTTACTTTCAATATCTGTCTGGATTCGCAAAAACGTAGCCACAGAATTTGACTTGTCACTGATTATCGTGATACAATTCTGTCTTAGCGCTAGCTTTCCACAAGGCTTATCATAGCTCAAATAAAGGGAAATAACTCTCCTGGATGCCTTTTCAGGCCAGGAGGACTAGTTTCACCGTCTTTTCGATGAATCATGAATTCTACAATTTAATTAAGAGTGCTTTGAACATGAAATTGGAGCCACGGTCTACATAAACACACGAAGGCACAGATGTCAAAAACGGCGGCGGAGAGTTGATCAAGTTTAGCTTTCTATAACCTGCATCGTCCTAAATGGACTAAACAAGAGCTTCCTACATCGAGAATGGATCGAACTTTAAACAAACTAGGCCATAATCATGAGTTGGCGAGCACTTCAACATGTCAACACTTCAACAAACTGATCAATCATCAGCCGGAAGACACGCAAATAAAATTCTTCCGCGCTAGCTAGCGAATCACAGACAGTTCTGATAGTTAGCGAAGCCGAGAACGCCTAAAATTGATCAAACAAGGAAATTCTACTCACGATCAGCGCTTGAACTCATGTTCTTCACTCTGCTCCTGGCCATGCTTTGCTTGCAAATAGCAATGTCCCGGATGAACTTGATTTTTGTCGAGCGCGGAATGGCATATCCACATTTCAACAGATTTTTTTCGAAGTCTTTAGCCAAATCAAAGTTCAGGGCAAATAACGCCAACAGCAGCTGGAAATGTCTAGTCCATTGCACCTATAAGCCCTAAATTGGTGTGGCTAAAGATCTTTGCTGTCTAAAGCAAGCACAACATTATCGCTACAGGGCAAACGGCCTACTCTTACGGGACTAAATGTTCCGTTGATACATATCAGGCCCGCCTTACCGCGTAGGATAATAGACGACGCTTGCTAGCAAACCGTTAGACTTGCACCTTCATTGGACTTAATGATGTCCTCAGGCAGACTTCCTTTAGACAGCAAATGCAGAACGCTAAGCGATCGGTCCATGTCAGAGTCAACGAACGCGCGAACTGAATTCAAACGAGTGAAGCCTGGACTAAACCTAGTAGAAATTCGAAGGGGGGAGGGGGGGGGGGGGTGGTAGGATAAATAATTTAAAAAAAGGGAAGATCAATGAAACATGCGGCAAGAAGTTCTCTACATTTCATGCTAGGTACGAATTACAATCTGCTGTCATAGCGAGAGCAAGGAAGAAAATTAAATTGAAGAAATCAGCAATTAAAAAAAAAACACTTGATTTCGTTTTAACACGGTTTTCATAAATCCAGACATATTTAGTAGGCATCTGTAGATGTTATGTATTTTAACTGTAAATGTAATGTCTCCAAGATATTAGCTCCTGTAGTTATTCGGAAAAAGCTTATGACTGTATGTATGTTACCTTTAGCAGGGCGCATGCGCACACTTTTTAATTAATCTGCGACTCCAGTGCTTACCATATGACAGAGAAAATGACTTTTCTCTTCAATATATAAGCCATCTAATTCTTACGCTATATTGACAAGGGCGGTTTGGAGCTGTGAGTAGGCGTGGGATTTGTCACATATGGTTTAGGGGCCGACATATCTCTCCCTCAATGCCGTACCGGGAGGCAAGGTCGGTAGCAGAAAGCAGCGAAGGGCCAACTGCGTCCAAAAGCGATCGCACGGGCCGAAATCCCGGGATGACTCGTTTGGTACGATGCTCCAGCGCCGGTGTCTGGAGGTACTGCGTTTTTCTCTCTTGTTCAAACATTCCGTCAGCGCATGCGCAAATGTTCTGGCTCTTCGATGGCTAGCCTACCAAAAAATATGAACATGCTGTTTTTTTTTTTTCATTTTTTAAACCAGCAATTGCCATTTCAGTTGATTTCATAGGCACAAACGTAACGTAAGAACCGTGCGTGTCTGGTCTTGTCTTAGAGAGAGGCGAGAGATGGTTTCATGCAGACTGGGACGCTTTAAAGGCTCTGTTGCAAACATGGTGGTTCACGAGTGAAGTTGTCTCTCTGGCCTTTCTGTGGACGAATTCCAAGACCTACCGATACAATTTGGGCACGTTTTGACAGCTAAAAACGTCAATGGAGGCTGTATTTTGCTGGTAGGACTGGGTGGCCCGACACTTATAAAGAAATCTATAAAATGAGAATCGGGACTCTTCCCTTGTCATGGAATGGCAGAATTACCCAGAATTCTTTTTGGGCATGAGCGAGGCAAGTTAAGAAGCACGAGACTGGCCCTCATCGAATGGCTGAAGCGCGGCCTGAGGAAATAATTTCTAGCCAGATACTCAGGAGTAGACGTGGTGTGTGCTGTTAACTTAGATTTTGGATTTCTGAACAGTTTTTAATCATAGAAAATTCGCGACAAAGTTGTGCTTTCATTTCGCTCTAATTCTCGTGTCAAAGAAACGGTATAATGATGTAAATAGGAGAATAACGATATTTATATCTGCAGATTACCTGTCCTCTTACTGCGAAAGTCAAGCTCTACATCTCTATGCAATAAGCGCATTCAAAATTTCCTCGTATTACTTCATAAAGGTATGTTTGTTTGTTTTTTTTTTAAAGGGTTTTTCTGCTTATGTGAAAAATACGTTTTCTGTCCCGGCCCCTTTGTTATGCATGATCTTCGCGGAAATTACATTTTGTCCCTCAATTAACCTGGAACAACCAGTTATGGTCTTAGTTCTCTTTTTTCTTACGTATCAGCTAAGTTGCGGAATGCGCTAGCTGATTTTATCCCTACCTATGAGTTTACTGGTTTTAAAAGAGAATCCAGGGCCGCATTTTGTACAGCGGCTCTTCTTTTTAATAAATATATCTTTAACTATTATGTATTTATGTCTGGATTTATGAAAACCGTGTTAAAGACTGCAGGCACTAAAAACAGCAGGCACGTTTTTAGGAAATCGGTCAGATAGTGTACATAAATAAAACCATGTAGTACTGAGAGTGCGCTTTCTACCTCATGTACTCTTTAATAGAAGCTATGTCATGCCTATGCAAGCCTTTGAAATCGCTTCAAATGAGTCGAACTAGCCAAACAAAGCTTAATCAGAGCTTAAATTGATCACTTGATTCGCGGCACTAATTTAGACATGTTTAACCTCTGTGATTTTAGCTAAATGACCTCACTATGTCTTTCCTAGGCATTAAATTAGCCAGTCATGGCAAAAAGAGCATTGTAAGCAGTCAAATGGACTATTTGCTTCTACATTTCAGCCAACTAGTAGCCCTTACGTGACATTTACTTTCAATATCTGTCTGGATTCGCAAAAACGTAGCCACAGAATTTGACTTGTCACTGATTATCGTGATACAATTCTGTCTTAGCGCTAGCTTTCCACAAGGCTTATCATAGCTCAAATAAAGGGAAATAACTCTCCTGGATGCCTTTTCAGGCCAGGAGGACTAGTTTCACCGTCTTTTCGATGAATCATGAATTCTACAATTTAATTAAGAGTGCTTTGAACATGAAATTGGAGCCACGGTCTACATAAACACACGAAGGCACAGATGTCAAAAACGGCGGCGGAGAGTTGATCAAGTTTAGCTTTCTATAACCTGCATCGTCCTAAATGGACTAAACAAGAGCTTCCTACATCGAGAATGGATCGAACTTTAAACAAACTAGGCCATAATCATGAGTTGGCGAGCACTTCAACATGTCAACACTTCAACAAACTGATCAATCATCAGCCGGAAGACACGCAAATAAAATTCTTCCGCGCTAGCTAGCGAATCACAGACAGTTCTGATAGTTAGCGAAGCCGAGAACGCCTAAAATTGATCAAACAAGGAAATTCTACTCACGATCAGCGCTTGAACTCATGTTCTTCACTCTGCTCCTGGCCATGCTTTGCTTGCAAATAGCAATGTCCCGGATGAACTTGATTTTTGTCGAGCGCGGAATGGCATATCCACATTTCAACAGATTTTTTTCGAAGTCTTTAGCCAAATCAAAGTTCAGGGCAAATAACGCCAACAGCAGCTGGAAATGTCTAGTCCATTGCACCTATAAGCCCTAAATTGGTGTGGCTAAAGATCTTTGCTGTCTAAAGCAAGCACAACATTATCGCTACAGGGCAAACGGCCTACTCTTACGGGACTAAATGTTCCGTTGATACATATCAGGCCCGCCTTACCGCGTAGGATAATAGACGACGCTTGCTAGCAAACCGTTAGACTTGCACCTTCATTGGACTTAATGATGTCCTCAGGCAGACTTCCTTTAGACAGCAAATGCAGAACGCTAAGCGATCGGTCCATGTCAGAGTCAACGAACGCGCGAACTGAATTCAAACGAGTGAAGCCTGGACTAAACCTAGTAGAAATTCGAAGGGGGGAGGGGGGGGGGTGGTAGGATAAATAATTTAAAAAAAGGGAAGATCAATGAAACATGCGGCAAGAAGTTCTCTACATTTCATGCTAGGTACGAATTACAATCTGCTGTCATAGCGAGAGCAAGGAAGAAAATTAAATTGAAGAAATCAGCAATTAAAAAAAAAACACTTGATTTCGTTTTAACACGGTTTTCATAAATCCAGACATATTTAGTAGGCATCTGTAGATGTTATGTATTTTAACTGTAAATGTAATGTCTCCAAGATATTAGCTCCTGTAGTTATTCGGAAAAAGCTTATGACTGTATGTATGTTACCTTTAGCAGGGCGCATGCGCACACTTTTTAATTAATCTGCGACTCCAGTGCTTACCATATGACAGAGAAAATGACTTTTCTCTTCAATATATAAGCCATCTAATTCTTACGCTATATTGACAAGGGCGGTTTGGAGCTGTGAGTAGGCGTGGGATTTGTCACATATGGTTTAGGGGCCGACATATCTCTCCCTCAATGCCGTACCGGGAGGCAAGGTCGGTAGCAGAAAGCAGCGAAGGGCCAACTGCGTCCAAAAGCGATCGCACGGGCCGAAATCCCGGGATGACTCGTTTGGTACGATGCTCCAGCGCCGGTGTCTGGAGGTACTGCGTTTTTCTCTCTTGTTCAAACATTCCGTCAGCGCATGCGCAAATGTTCTGGCTCTTCGATGGCTAGCCTACCAAAAAATATGAACATGCTGTTTTTTTTTTTTCATTTTTTAAACCAGCAATTGCCATTTCAGTTGATTTCATAGGCACAAACGTAACGTAAGAACCGTGCGTGTCTGGTCTTGTCTTAGAGAGAGGCGAGAGATGGTTTCATGCAGACTGGGACGCTTTAAAGGCTCTGTTGCAAACATGGTGGTTCACGAGTGAAGTTGTCTCTCTGGCCTTTCTGTGGACGAATTCCAAGACCTACCGATACAATTTGGGCACGTTTTGACAGCTAAAAACGTCAATGGAGGCTGTATTTTGCTGGTAGGACTGGGTGGCCCGACACTTATAAAGAAATCTATAAAATGAGAATCGGGACTCTTCCCTTGTCATGGAATGGCAGAATTACCCAGAATTCTTTTTGGGCATGAGCGAGGCAAGTTAAGAAGCACGAGACTGGCCCTCATCGAATGGCTGAAGCGCGGCCTGAGGAAATGATTTCTAGCCAGATACTCAGGAGTAGACGTGGTGTGTGCTGTTAACTTAGATTTTGGATTTCTGAACAGTTTTTAATCATAGAAAATTCGCGACAAAGTTGTGCTTTCATTTCGCTCTAATTCTCGTGTCAAAGAAACGGTATAATGATGTAAATAGGAGAATAACGATATTTATATCTGCAGATTACCTGTCCTCTTACTGCGAAAGTCAAGCTCTACATCTCTATGCAATAAGCGCATTCAAAATTTCCTCGTATTACTTCATAAAGGTATGTTTGTTTGTTTTTTTTTTTTAAGGGTTTTTCTGCTTATTTGAAAAATACGTTTTCTGTCCCGGCCCCTTTGTTATGCATGATCTTCGCGGAAATTACATTTTGTCCCTCAATTAACCTGGAACAACCAGTTATGGTCTTAGTTCTCTTTTTTCTTACGTATCAGCTAAGTTACGGAATGCGCTAGCTGATTTTATCCCTACCTATGAGTTTACTGGTTTTAAAAGAGAATCCAGGGCCGCATTTTGTACAGCGGCTCTTCTTTTTAATAAATATATCTTTAACTATTATGTATTTATGTCTGGATTTATGAAAACCGTGTTAAAGACTGCAGGCACTAAAAACAGCAGGCACGTTTTTAGGAAATCGGTCAGATAGTGTACATAAATAAAACCATGTAGTACTGAGAGTGCGCTTTCTACCTCATGTACTCTTTAATAGAAGCTATGTCATGCCTATGCAAGCCTTTGAAATCGCTTCAAATGAGTCGAACTAGCCAAACAAAGCTTAATCAGAGCTTAAATTGATCACTTGATTCGCGGCACTAATTTAGACATGTTTAACCTCTGTGATTTTAGCTAAATGACCTCACTATGTCTTTCCTAGGCATTAAATTAGCCAGTCATGGCAAAAAGAGCATTGTAAGCAGTCAAATGGACTATTTGCTTCTACATTTCAGCCAACTAGTAGCCCTTACGTGACATTTACTTTCAATATCTGTCTGGATTCGCAAAAACGTAGCCACAGAATTTGACTTGTCACTGATTATCGTGATACAATTCTGTCTTAGCGCTAGCTTTCCACAAGGCTTATCATAGCTCAAATAAAGGGAAATAACTCTCCTGGATGCCTTTTCAGGCCAGGAGGACTAGTTTCACCGTCTTTTCGATGAATCATGAATTCTACAATTTAATTAAGAGTGCTTTGAACATGAAATTGGAGCCACGGTCTACATAAACACACGAAGGCACAGATGTCAAAAACGGCGGCGGAGAGTTGATCAAGTTTAGCTTTCTATAACCTGCATCGTCCTAAATGGACTAAACAAGAGCTTCCTACATCGAGAATGGATCGAACTTTAAACAAACTAGGCCATAATCATGAGTTGGCGAGCACTTCAACATGTCAACACTTAAACAAACTGATCAATCATCAGCCGGAAGACACGCAAATAAAATTCTTCCGCGCTAGCTAGCGAATCACAGACAGTTCTGATAGTTAGCGAAGCCGAGAACGCCTAAAATTGATCAAACAAGGAAATTCTACTCACGATCAGCGCTTGAACTCATGTTCTTCACTCTGCTCCTGGCCATGCTTTGCTTGCAAATAGCAATGTCCCGGATGAACTTGATTTTTGTCGAGCGCGGAATGGCATATCCACATTTCAACAGATTTTTTTCGAAGTCTTTAGCCAAATCAAAGTTCAGGGCAAATAACGCCAACAGCAGCTGGAAATGTCTAGTCCATTGCACCTATAAGCCCTAAATTGGTGTGGCTAAAGATCTTTGCTGTCTAAAGCAAGCACAACATTATCGCTACAGGGCAAACGGCCTACTCTTACGGGACTAAATGTTCCGTTGATACATATCAGGCCCGCCTTACCGCGTAGGATAATAGACGACGCTTGCTAGCAAACCGTTAGACTTGCACCTTCATTGGACTTAATGATGTCCTCAGGCAGACTTCCTTTAGACAGCAAATGCAGAACGCTAAGCGATCGGCTCCATGTCAGAGTCAACGAACGCGCGAACTGAATTCAAACGAGTGAAGCCTGGACTAAACCTAGTAGAAATTCGAAGGGGGGAGGGGGGGGGGTGGTAGGATAAATAATTTAAAAAAAGGGAAGATCAATGAAACATCCGACAAGAAGTTCTCTACATTTCATGCTAGGTACGAATTACAATCTGCTGTCATAGCGAGAGCAAGGAAGAAAATTAAATTGAAGAAATCAGCAATTAAAAAAAAAACACTTGATTTCGTTTTAACACGGTTTTCATAAATCCAGACATATTTAGTAGGCATCTGTAGATGTTATGTATTTTAACTGTAAATGTAATGTCTCCAAGATATTAGCTCCTGTAGTTATTCGGAAAAAGCTTATGACTGTATGTATGTTACCTTTAGCAGGGCGCATGCGCACACTTTTTAATTAATCTGCGACTCCAGTGCTTACCATATGACAGAGAAAATGACTTTTCTCTTCAATATATAAGCCATCTAATTCTTACGCTATATTGACAAGGGCGGTTTGGAGCTGTGAGTAGGCGTGGGATTTGTCACATATGGTTTAGGGGCCGACATATCTCTCCCTCAATGCCGTACCGGGAGGCAAGGTCGGTAGCAGAAAGCAGCGAAGGGCCAACTGCGTCCAAAAGCGATCGCACGGGCCGAAATCCCGGGATGACTCGTTTGGTACGATGCTCCAGCGCCGGTGTCTGGAGGTACTGCGTTTTTCTCTCTTGTTCAAACATTCCGTCAGCGCATGGGCAAATGTTCTGGCTCTTCGATGGCTAGCCTACCAAAAAATATGAACATGCTGGTTTTTTTTTTTCATTTTTTAAACCAGCAATTGCCATTTCAGTTGATTTCATAGGCACAAACGTAACGTAAGAACCGTGCGTGTCTGGTCTTGTCTTAGAGAGAGGCGAGAGATGGTTTCATGCAGACTGGGACGCTTTAAAGGCTCTGTTGCAAACATGGTGGTTCACGAGTGAAGTTGTCTCTCTGGCCTTTCTGTGGACGAATTCCAAGACCTACCGATACAATTTGGGCACGTTTTGACAGCTAAAAACGTCAATGGAGGCTGTATTTTGCTGGTAGGACTGGGTGGCCCGACACTTATAAAGAAATCTATAAAATGAGAATCGGGACTCTTCCCTTGTCATGGAATGGCAGAATTACCCAGAATTCTTTTTGGGCATGAGCGAGGCAAGTTAAGAAGCACGAGACTGGCCCTCATCGAATGGCTGAAGCGCGGCCTGAGGAAATGATTTCTAGCCAGATATGCTTGGCCTGAGCTGGAGCCAAAGCCGATATTTTTTATTATTATACATTCACCTCTCTAATCCTTTTCTGATTGGCCGAAAGCCTACAGTGAATTTTCGAAATCAGCGCTCGTGACGTCATAACTGCAGATTATACAATAATCATGTCAAGGTCACGGGTAATCATGTCAAGGTCAGGAGTAATCATGACATGTATGACCGCTGTGCATGATTTCCAAGGGTAATCATGTCAACTTCGCGCGATTCGTGTTGCTTGCCGTCAGCGAAGAAGTAGAAAACACGACTTCCAAGTTTTTGAGTTCGTTCAATGTATAATAAAACAATTATTAGATTCGGTTTTTGTGATATCCAGAATAATCAAGGTCTCGGTAAGGGTTATCAGCCTCAGCCTTTGGCTTCGGCTGATAACCCTTACCTCGACCTTGATTATTCTGGATATCACAAAAACCTCATCCAATAATTGTTTATTATTATACATTGTAGTTACCATCTGTCTTCTCATTGGCTAAAAGCCTACTGTTAATTCTGGGGAACAGCGCAACCTACAGATTATTCACTAATCTGTACCTACAGATTAGTGAATAATCTGTAGGTTGCGCGCGCAATGCATGATTTCCAAGGGTAATCATGTCAACTTCGCGCGATTCGTGTTGCTTGCCGTCAGTGAAGAAGCAGAAACATGACTTCCAAGTTTTTGCGTTCGTTCAATGTATAATAAAACAATTATTAGAATCGGTTTTTGTGATATCCAGAATAATCAAGGTCTCGGTAAGGGTTATCACCCTCAGCCTTCGGCTTCGGCTGATAACTCTTACCTCGACCTTGATTATTCTGGATATGACAAAAACCTCATCCAATAATTGTTTAGTGTCAGCCGGTCGTCCGAGGAAATTTCCGATAGCCTGGTAACTATTACATGCCGTCATGCGCAGAAGGTCAAAAGACGTACGCGGGAAACCCAAAATGGCGCTCATGAGATCGCAAACTTCGCAAACACTGTGGTTTTCCTTTCTCCTTGGCTTTCTGATATGTTTAAAGTGATATAATTTACGACACAATGAGTCAGGGTGGAAGGATTCTGCGTGCATTGACTCGAATTGGCTATCCGAAAGCCAACGAGTTCGAAGCAGATACTCTGGAATGGCTGTTCGACTGCGAAACTGTTGTTCCTTTCTTGGAATGGCTTTGTGAAAACATCCACGAGACTAATGTATTATCTGCAGAAGACTTAAGAAGGTAGGTTAAGTGTTTATTTTATAACATAAGCAGTTTGGCTTGATAGTAAGCTAATTTTATCGTAATTGTAAGGGTTTCGTTTCTCGGAAAATATCCCAGGGGGGGGGGGAGGGGGTGGCGTGATTTAACACGAACAATAATACTCGTACATTGATTTTTTCTCCCTCATTTGAAACTCCCAATAAAATCTCATTAAGCATCATAAAATATGCTATCAATGTGCCCAAAAAATTATAAGTTTGTTTTCATACCCAAGACATCCTTTGCGTATACCCACCAAAGAAACAATCACCCTTATCCCCCTCCCCCTGTCTCTGAGTTTACGTAGGACTTATGCTTACATACATCAGTTCCAAATGTATTCTCAAATGTGCAAACGCAAAAGTTTACAAGAACAAACAAGAGAGCCCCAGTTCTCTTGTTTGTTCTCGTCAGTTTTTTGTTGGCACTGCCTTCGCTTGTTTGACTTTATCCTGACCAGACTCTCCCAGGTATTTGTTGAGCATTTCTCATTTTGTCAGTGAGAAAGTTACCAATGCTCCACATGTGGCGTTCAGCTTGTGAGTGCAAATGAATGTCACCACTTGGTATTATATCAAAAATACATGTACATATTCCTACATTCTCTCAAGTTACATTTACATGTGAGATCAGTTTTTTTTAACCAGAACTACAAATATAATGACCTGCAATACATGTGCATGTATGTGCACTTACTGAAACTATAGTGCCATAAATTTAACATTTGACTACCAGATCATGAAAACACATACATGTATGTTTTCTCTTACATGTAAGTCTAACCCTACATGTACAATGGCAGACTCTAACTAGAAACAAGTAAGCAGGGTTCTGAGGCATATCCAAGGTAAAATTATTTGAGTTTGAGTTGCAAGGAATTCAAGATACATGTACATGTATGTTATTGTAGCGGTACATGTACATGTATAACCAAGTTTGAGAGAGTCAGGCTCAACTGTATAAAAAATTTACTTGATGTCAACTTACAGTGTAAGAGCTACATGTATTTTGATACAGGTTTCATCAAACTTTTTTCTGGCTTAGCCATAAGGGGGGAAATATAATTCACTAACTACAACTGGCAGCCTGTCAAATGTCTAACAAATACCTACATGTAGAAGGTAAGAGTGTGTTAAGAATTGATGGAGTTATTAAATCATCCATCGTGACTTGAGTCTTCATTTGGCAGATATGATGAACTCTGTACGTCAGGAGCTCATGTTCTTGAGGTAAGTTATAAAACATGTTTGAGCTTCCAATTTTCAGGTGAAGCGGGCGGGCATGGGGCGGACTCTTAGGCACTTGCATCTGTAGATGCTTGTTATAGTACCTTGTGCATGTGATCGTTTACCTTTAAATTAAGTGTGTTGCTACTAACCAAGCAGAGCAAAACCTCACAATAATTTAATGCAACTGGAACCAGCACTTTACTCTTCCACAGACAGGGTTCTCCTTCTGTAGAGCAGGGTAATCCTGTGTGACCTTGATTGTCATCAATATTTCCATTATTCATCAGTTACTGTGGAATCCAGAGTTTTATCAAACCTTTGATTTTGAAGTCTCTTGATGACTTACATTTACATTAATTGAACTAAAGATCATTTCCCTAGGATCTGTTCCACTGTAATTGTTTTTTCTGGGCAAGTCTGGAGCTCAGGATTTCAGTGTACATGTACATATACAGTTTACTGTACTGAATTCTGGGTTACACTTTAAGTGCCACTGTTTGTTACACACATTTGCTTGCTTCCTGTAGAATGATCAGGTTGAAAAGACCCTGTCAATGTTATTGCATGAAGAGGAGGAATTTTCTAGTGAAACATTAAGGTACATGTACTTGTACAGTTTTGTTCAACTGCTTTCCTTTTGAAACTATCTTGTAGCAGGGTTGTCAAACATAGCCAGACAACAACAACAAAAATAACTGTATACTTCATTATCTTGGCCTGCTACTCCAATTGGCTATTCTTCTGATTCGTTAGGAAAGATGGCAAAATGCATTGCCTATTCCAGCAATATAATAACGCTATTTACTTCCGAAACTCATGAATAATTCATCAAGTTTAAACAAAGGAAATCATGACCATAACAATGTTTTGGATATCTGGTTTTTATTAGCATAGATTTTTTAGATTTTATTTCTCCGTTTTCTCCTTAGTTTTAGTTTTGATTGAGAACATATGTCAAACACTCAAGACAGTGTTTGACCACACCTCAAAGTTTGCCAAAAATATTCTGCTACGCGTGATATTTTCAACTCTCTTCATGGTGCTTGGAAATGTGGTCAAACACGGTCTTTCATGTTTGATATACATGTAATTTTGCAGATGTACTGTACATGATATATTTTTTTAGTGAACTCCAAATATTTCATGTTTTTTTGACATTTTTTTTTTGTTTATAGGAATGAAGTAGACTCTTTAGGCAATGAGGTGCAAGTGATGAAGCAAAGACTTCAGAAGATGGTTTCACAAAGGAATAAACTAAGGTGCTGTAAACTGGTGACCTGAAATAAATTGTCTACACTTACTCAAAAGATACAATTTAACAATAAGCATACAGCTACTGAAAAGTCAATGTTTGGGGCTATTAAGCAAAATTATGTGTTCAAGGTTAACTGACTGCATAATTTGTGCTGTGATCAGTGTACATTTTTGCACATTATTTTCTGTGGTCATACAGCGCAGCAGCCAGGTGAAAAAGTTCTCTTTAAAATAATTATAATAATGTAGTTATAATAATTATATTCTGGTACTAGTCTACTGTAAGTGTTGTCACCTTCAGTTGCTGATGTTTCCATTTACAACTGTACATCTCATTTATCCTTGTAGTTAGAAGCGTTTAATGAAGTAAAGAAAGCATTGTAGAGAATCCTCAACAACATAATAACCACATACAGCTGTTCATGTAAAAGTATTTACATGTAATATAGAGATCTCTGCCTAAAATTGCCTATATTCTTTTGCATTATGCCAGTCTTCATCATACAGGCCTGACTCACAAGCTTTCAAAACTGAGTGCTGTGGTTCAGGAAAATAAACAAAAATACAAAGCCAGTCTTGAGTCCAGCCAAGCTGATAATACCCTGGTAAGTTTGCAAGATTCAATTCATACAGTTCTTCACTGTATGTACATATATGCCACAGTACAGTGTATACATGTATGTACAATGTATGCCAATGTGGCTTATGCAAAGTATGCTGAATAAGCTTAGTCGATGAAGAAGCCCTATATACAGTACATGTATTATACATGTAGTATTACTCCCAGGTTAACAACTACATCGCTAAAATGGAGGTTGGGCGCCTTAAACATCCAGGAGCTTCCACTATTGGCAGCCAGCTCCTAGATGAAGACTGCTCCCATGGCTGGCAAATCCTGGCAACCCAGCCATGAGCCCCCACGCAGCAAGAGGATCAGGCACCCGTCACACTGTAGAAACAGTGGAAAGAGGGAGGGAAAGGGGGTGGGAGGAAAACTGCCTGGGCGATGAGCTGCCACACTATGAAACACAAGGGAACGCCTCCTCCTGTACATACGCCATGTTACGCTATGCTACAATCCACAAGCACGTGGAATTCCGACACATGCGCAAATGTGTCGACACCGCTGACCTCCAGGGGAACGCAAACGCTCTTTGTTGTTAACTCCGTTAAATTGCATTTAACTGCATTAAATCTACAGTCTAAATAAGGGATAGCTATAAATTATAGCCTGATGTCACAAAACACATTTGTAACTCATGTTTAAAAGTACATACGTGTAGTGGCTATACTGACCTCCCCCCACACATACCTTAACATACAGTAATTTTTAGAATCACATCCCCATTCAGTAGTCTCCTTAAGGTAGTAGGAACTCAGATCATACACCTAATATGCTATGAATTTGTGTTATATTAATGTATTAATATTTTACAAATGTAACATCTTTTGCAGACATTACATGCCCACAATGCTATTAAATTATTTTTGTTGTCTTTCATTCCCAGATGAACTCTGCTTTAGAGCAGTTGGAGAAATCTGTTTCTGAAATGATCGCGTTATATGCTGGACAAGAAGGTACTAAATACATGTTACTAAATACATGTAGATGCATAATTTAATAGTACTTTTAATAGTACTGTTCCTGCAACATACATCTACATGCTACATGTACCTATTTTAGCTCACTAAAACCTTCGAGCAATATGCTGTACATCATTGTGATTAATACATGTAGATGAAAACAACTTGGTACACAGCATTTTTCCTTATCCACTGGGCCTTACAGTACCTTTTATGTGTAGTGTATTTACATTTTTTTGCAGGAGTGGGCATTTCTACGTCATTTTTGTCGCAGCTTCCCTACGACAGCTACTACACATCAGAGGAAAAGTTTACCGGTGAACTAACTGCATACACAAGAAAACAATTCTTTGAGGTAAAGAGAAAACAATCCCTTAAACAGACAGAATTCATACATGTACCTTTGTATTAGTGTAGGAAACCATACAATGTCTACTGCAATTAGAATAAATACATGTATTGATGTTTTGAGCATTTGCAAATGTCACATTAAGTACCTGTACAGCGTTGAGCAGTTTATTCAATTTATTTTTTATCTTAAGTTAATTCAACAAAATAAATACTGAATCTCCAGGTGTTGCAATGGAGCCAGTGTTTACGAAACAAGCCGGAAACTGCCAGTGAGAGTTCTACCACCTACTTGATTATATATCGCCAGCTACTCTGTTTATGGCAATTGGCTTGCGACAAACAGGCTTGGCATTGTGTCTTATCAATAAGATGGTAGAGTAACAGTATTTCACACTCAAGGTTGCGGCAATCTTTTTTTAATGCAATAGCAAGCTTGTTGAAAAGAAAGCTCAAAGCCTCTGTTGTATATTGTGCCCTTTGCATCATAGGATGAGGGGCCTTGTGGCCCCTAACTTGTCATAACCGCCTATTCTTCCAGCTTCAGATGCCTACTTCAGAACATTTTCAAAACCCCTTTGGAGCATTTCCATTTTGGAATGATAAACTTTAGAAATCCCTAGTTCATCTATAGAATACTGTGGATCAACTACAGAAATGTTAAAAAATGTTCAGATCAACTTAGAAATCTTTGCACAACTCTAGACAAACCTTTGGTGATTGTATGTAGAAATGTAAGCCAATAAAAAAGCCATTGATGTCATGAAAAGGTTTTTATTTCAGGGAATTGCAGAGATGGCTGGGAGAGATGAGAAATCAAGATATGAGTTACTGGAAATCAGGGATCCTTCAACCCTTCTAGTTAAAGGTAGGGATTTTATCTAACTATATCCTTGTCGAGAGTGTACATGTATGTGTACGTATGTTAATATGAGGTTTAGCAAAACAGTTGAAAATGAAGTAGCAATATTAAAATTGAACGATGTTTTGATGACTGTCACCGTTATCAAGTTCAAAACTACATGATGAAATTGATTATATAAACCAAACTAATTAAAGAACAAATTAACATCTTTTTGTGGTTAAATCCTCTTTCCCTTGTTCTTTCCATTAGGGGAGAATGATGAAGTCAATCTAAATGAATGCCAAGAGCTGGCAAGACTTCAGTCTGTGTAAGTGATTCACAGTTGTGAAACACCTGTAATTAGCCAGCCTTGTGGAAGAATGGACTAAGCAGCATGGTCTTACATGTACACATTGTAACTGCATCCTTGTGTTTAACCCCTTCACTACCAAGGGGTCTCTCTTTGCCGAGTAAAATCGTCTGGCGTTAGACAGAGTAAAATCTATTAAGTGGGTCTTGGCAGTGAAAGGGTTAAAGGAGATAGTTTTTTTAAAAGGAGATAGTTGTTTTAACCCCTTCACTACCAAGGGGTCTCCCTTTGACAAGTAAAATCAACTGGCGTTAGACAGAGTAAAATCTATTAAATGGGTCTTGGCAGTGAAAGGGTTAATTAGAAGGAAACCATGGTTTGGTATTTCTTTGTTTCCCTTTTGAAGCGTCACTTGTAATTTACCGTCAATTTAATTGAAACTAAGTATTTCATACAATATAATTAAGCGCCATATAGTCACTAGATTTGGCATTCTGCTTGGTAATTGTCATTCAGAATTTAGTTACTCAACAGAAAAAAAACTTTTTTGGGGGTGGGGGGGAGGTGTGACAGAATGTAAGCCATTGTCAAAAGAACTCTTATTTTCCTAGTCTCCTGAGAGACAGACAGAACAACACAGCATGAACTGATATGTTCAAGATGAATTGAGCAGGGGGTAAGAAAGTCACTCCACTTCTCTCCTCACCAGTATTTGGTGATTATTCCATTGTCCAACCCAGCTGATCTATTTCTGGCCCTCTTTCTGCAACACAACACTCAAGAGTGTAGCTTGGTGTAACAGAGAGAAGGCCAGAACTGGACTAGATAGCTGTAACTGCAAGCTGTATCATGTTTCCATCATCAACATTCTGCCTAATACCCAGCTTATGCTTTAGCTTTGCATCAAGTGAAAGTAAACGAATTCATAGCATTGCCATGGCAACAGGAGTAACCACAGCACTCAAAACAGCTGAGGAGAGATTGAAAAGCTTGTCATGGGAGACCAACCCACCAAGCACTGACATAATGAGGTGAGACATGTCACAGTTAATAGAGGAGAATGATTATGCAGTCCAACAAAGTTCATCTTTGTTATGATGTTTTGTTCACTTTCTTAGCCTTGATGTAGCCCAGTTCTGGTCCACTCTGTGTCACACAACGGTAACATTATGCTCTCAGGAGAGAATGACCGTCACCTGAGAGCATACACTTGTAGCATCGTATGACACAGAGAGGGTCAGAGCTGGTCTAATCCTTGACTGTGCAGGAAACATTACAGGTGTTTACTGCTGTCTGAAATCTAATAAATAGAAATAAGGGTTATTTCAGTTCTTTAATTCGTCCCAGTTTGCTATTCAATACAACAGACCAATTTGATCACAATCAAGTTGTTCGCTGACTTACTAGAATGTATAACCATCCATTTTTTTTAATCAGTGCTAAACTACTTGAAACTCAAAAAGCTCTTTCCCAAGTCAAGATGGAGATCGGGGAACTCACTGAGAAGGCCCTTCCAGGGTTAGTGCAGGAGCTGGGAGAGCTACAAGCGACAAGTATCCTTAAAGGGGACTATGAGCTGAAGATAGCAAGGCAAGACTACTTTACGTCCAAACAGGACCAGGTCTGTAGTTTTCATTTGAACTTATACATTGTGCTTTGAAAGTTGAATTAAAGAAACACGGTCACAGTATTTTCAGTTATTTTGGCCAGGTACAAAATAACCTTTAAATTGAAGGAAACCTGAAAATAATAGTTTACTAAGATAGATAAACACCAAAGAGATAATAATAAACCACAAAGGAACAAGGATGGTTAAGGATGGAGAAGATTGACACAGATTACAAACGACGCACTTGAAAAATTTAGGCTAAACTTTTAAAGATGCAAAAACCGTGATGTGGCTCCTTTAATGTGGAGAAAATTCGTGCAACTTGTGGACAGCCCTAATCCGCTTGACTGTAAATACTTCGAAAAGAATTAAATGGTAGAATTAATGCCTTGGGTATAAGAGGATAACGTTTTGATTCTATCTTGATAGAGTAATGAGTTTTGAACAGCGACATTTGTATTTTATCCCCTGTGTTTTTTCTCATTTTAGGTTATCACCCAACTTCTGCTTCAGCGGTCTCGGCACGAATTTCTTTCCATGGCTCTTGAGGTTGAAGGTCGTAAAAATCGTGATACCCATCGTTTGTTTAGCACCTTGGAGAGCACGCTTGGTGACGCAGTGAGAGGAATGGAAGCTCGCTCTGTATCCTCAAGATATTTAAAACTTTTGTAACTGGTTTTAGAATGAGTTGATCCCGCCAAACACAAAGGCGACACAATTGCAAAAATCTTACAGACATCTTTCAATATTATAAAATTCTGACTGACTGACTCAGTGACTGACTGTTTGACTGACTGACTGACTGAGTGACCGATTGACTAATTGATTGACTGACTGACTAATTATTGACAAAATGACTGGCTAACTGACTTATTGATCAACTGACTGACTGAATAACAGACTGACGCACTGACTAATTGGTTGATTGATTGACTGACTGTCTGACTGACGGACTAATTGATTGACTGACTAATTAACTAATTGACTGACTAACTAACTGACTGACTGACTAACTAACTGACTGACTGACGGACTAATTGATTGACTGACTGATTGACTGACTAATTAACTAATTGAATGACTGACTGACTGACGGACTAATTAACTAATTGAATGACTGACTGACTGACTAACTAACTAACTGACTGACTGGCTGGCTGACTACATGTAATTGATTGACTGACTGACTGACTAATTGATTAACTAACTGTCTGTCTGACTGACTGACTGACTGGCTCTCTGGATTTCTGCATGACTTGTCTATTAGTGGGTTGCACAAATAAATGTAAGTAATTATTGCAAACGTTCTTTTGTTGATTGATCCTTAACTCTTACTACAGGCGGTTATGGACGAACATGCTCTCCATTCTCCCCAGCCCTCTCGCGGAACTATCGATAGCCGAGATCATTTTATGGAAGGACTATACCGTGTACTCGAACGCCCACCCCAGGGGGAGAAGGACGAGGACAGGACGAAGGAGATTTTTCTGGCTTACAATCAGCTTGTAGAATGGAGTCAGAAGCTGGCAGGACAACTGGAATCATTCGCTACGTCTTTGGCCTCCTCGAGCAGCAGACAAGAGGAGGCCTGGAAACAATTGTATGTTCTTTTGCTGTTGTAACTTCGAGTTAGCCTATTATTCAACTGGGAAGGAATCTTTCTCATTTACTAACATTGCTGTCTTGCAGAAATATGATATGGAAATAGGTGCAAATGAAGGAAAACATAATATTATGATCGAGGGCCAAAGGTCATCTTTAACGCACCGAAAGCCAGAGTATTGGAGGCAGTCTGAGTGGTCTCCAAAGACATCATGAAGGATTCTATACCTTCCCTCGCTATCGAAAAATTATTAACATTCTACAGACTCAAAATCAAACGAAGTTTGAATATTAGTCTTCTTTGCTCTATTGGGATGAAATGATCAATATTGTATTGTGCATTGTAATATCATTCTACTCTTCTTTTCAGTGAATCAGGGAAAACAATATTATCCTCGAAACAAGTTTGTTTAATTTTGTGAATGTGTTTCTTTTAGGGAGAGTAATCTACAGCAGTGTGTAAAGACAGTTTATGGAGAATCAGCTACAACTGGCGGTCTGCCTCAGTTGAGTACTCAGGTAACACTGCTTCCACATTTTCACGTGACTTTTCCCTCGCTTACCACAACAGCCTCCTGTCACGTCGATTTTCTGGCTTAATTTTCGCGCGGCTATCAGGTGAGAAACTCTTCGCTCGTACGGGAACTCTTCGCGAGAATTTCAAAAAGGCTAGTGTTTGTAAAGGTTGTTTGATTTTGTTCTTGCTTGAAAATACGGTTGAAGCTTCTGAAATCGAGAGAGTCTGTAACAGCGAAATGGAGAAGAGCGCGGTTGGAATGGCTGAAATCCCTTGTCATAACATTAGGTCCTTTTGTTTCTCTACAGCGGATAGCAGATGGCCTCAGTCAGTTAGATGAATTACTTGCTACTCTGGAGCAGTCAATTAAGGATATCATAAAAGACTGCGAGGCCAAGAAAAAGGCAAGGCGTACTAAAAATTAAGGTGGTCACATGATCAGACTCGTGGAGGCGCGGTGGCCTCATGGTTAGTGCACTCGCCTCCGGATCCCTGGTCCGGGTACATCGTGTTGTGTTCCTGGGCACGACACTTTACTCTCACGGTGCCTCTCTCCACCCAGGTGTATAAATGTGTACCGGGGAATTTAATGCTGGGGGTGACCCTGCTTTTTGAATAGCATCCTTTCTAGGGAGGGGTAGAAATACTCGTAGTTGTTTCATGCTACTGAAACCGGCAATAGGCGCCGGCCTGATGGGCTTCAGCCTGTAATTGTGGACTTCACCCGACAGTTTTTACGTGATCAAACTAATATGCAATTCCTGCCAAACATACACCGTTCAAAGGTTCAGTTGATTTTGCCTCGTGTGAAGTTCCCGCCAAAACTACCGTTGTTTACAATGTCGCACAACGAACAGCACCTGTGCAGCTTACGCCTAAACCGCCGCTGCCTAAGGTGTTCAAATGTGTAGCGCGTTTGTAGTTCCCGCCAAAACTGCTACTTCAATGCAGTGGTCAAGCGTACGGCGCGTCTGCAGTTCCCGCCAAAACTCTAGTGTTTGTGAAATTCAAGAAAATTGAAGTTGACAAATCGACGTCAGTTTTTCATTCGTCTGTCCTGTTATTGATCATGAATTTTGTCATAACATTGTCAAAGTAGCTGTGGAATCCGCGGGCCATAGCCCACTAGTTTGACAACTACTTTGATCTGACTACTTTGACAAGGTTATAACGAAATTCATTGTCAATATCAGGACAGACGTATGGAAAACTGCCATCAATTTGTTTTTTACAATAACAAATCGCCAAATTGTCCGCTCTCGGCGCGCGTTGCATTGTGTCCGTCCGCTCATTGACAATGCAAATTGGCCAATGAGCGCGCGAGAATTTATGTTATTGTAAAAACAGTTACCGAAAGGTTTATACGCAACCTTTGCCGCTTCATTTTAGTTTACCGCAGTGTTTTTGCACTGAACTTCTTTTTCATTTCACTTCAGAGCGTTTTTACGTTCGACCTGCTTATTTTGACGGCTCACTTTTTCGTCTCCAGGTCCTCCGCTCGGATAACCTGAAGCTGATGGAAAGAGAGCTGTTTACATATTTCTTCACGGATCCACCTCGCCTCAAACGAGCCATCGCGGAGTTGTCAGCTCGTGTGGACGCGCAAATTGTGTCACCGAAGTGAACGACGTGGGCTTCTTCTATAACGAACGCTGGTGTTGGTTTTCAGTTTAGTTGTACATTGAAACACCTATTTATACAAATTGAAAAGTCTAGAAAAATCATCTGTATAGTTTTCCAGAAGCTACATGAAGTCGAATTCGAAAGTGAAGTTCATATCATATCTAAACAAATCTGGAACTTTCCCCGAATTCATACGCACCCCGAAAGTCCTTGAATTTGAAAGTCAAAATTGAAGGTCTTCAAACTACACTACAGTGTTGGTCCTTGAAAAGCCTTGGAGTTCATGCATACTGAATCCGGTAGTCCAAAAAAGTATAAAAATCATCTGAATAGTTTCCCGGAGCGCAGATCTGGAAATGGTTTCAACTGGAATTTCGTCTAGGCTACAAGTTTGTAGTTGAGTGAGCCTGGGAAATTTCGGACTAGGGTTCGCACGCATCTGGAAAGTCCTTGAATTTGAAAATCAAAATTTAAGATCTTAAAAGCACATTGAGTCCTGGAAAAACCTTGAACTTTGTTGTTTGACTCTTTGGTTGCTAATAAGCCCCCCAAAAAACATGTCTGCATGCAGTGGTTGTTTTGAAAAGGAAACGATCTTAGCTCTTCGGCAATGTCCTTCAAGAAATTTCAGAAAGGATGTTTAAAAAAGACTTTGACTTGAACTACACTGGCATTTGCCCCTTAAACCTGAGCTTCAAGGGTCACATTGTGATGTTTTGTTTTAGTGAATGAAACCTTTGAAAAATTGAAATTGTGTCATTGAATGTCTTTGAAAAGTCCTTGAATTTTTTGTCTAAAAAGAAGGATGAACGCTGAATACTCGCTAGCCCTTCTGAACAGTTGGAAGGGTTCCATTCTTTCTTAATTTAAACTGGGATTTGATTCACATGACTAAACTAAATCATCCTCTAACCTGTGAAATCACATTCCCTGGGTATCTTTGGGTAAGCGTGAATTTGGTTGGCTGTCATTGATTGGGGTATAGGGGAATCCTTGTTTACAATATTTGCCTCATTAGCATAAGCAATTCAGTTTTTGATAGAGCTACACATAAATCAGTTCTGAATATTGAAAGTTCATAGTTCGATTAACTCTGCCAATCAATATGAGCCTGATGTATTGAATACTTTTTGTGCAACACGGGTTCAAAAACTCAAAATTTAACAAAGAATGTATGAGCTCAGCGCTTTTGCCACCCAGAAATTTTGCAGTTTTTGAAAGACAATTTCTCCTTGAATATTGCACCCAAAGAGCTAAACATTTCACCATGTACTAAGTTTCACTATCTCTTTAGCTGCCTGAAGTCAATTCTTATCTAACATGTTTCCTTCTATACGCAAAGCCGTATGCAAATGAGCAAAAATGTAAACCATGACGTCAGCATGAATCCGCCTATACCCGGCGTACATAAGTCAGGGCCGGTGAATATTTTGCTTGTTGTCTTTATTTATCAATTTTTCAATTATAGATAACAACTTACATGTACATTTCAATAGGTAGATACACAGACAGTCGCACATACACAAACAGCTTATGTTTTTCTACAAATGCTGACATCAGAAATGAACTTTGTAATTTACAGTAACCTCCAATACTTAGTTTACAGTCTCGTACCCATCCTTCCTTGCTCATAATAAGATAGGCAGGCTCTGGTAATATCCACTTTAGAATGTGCCAGAATTTGACAAAACGTGACAGAGCATGTTCAATTTAACACAAATCGCACTCTTGTTGGATCTTGTTCTAACATAATCGGGTTAGCAATGAAAATGTATATAATATATAATCTCAAATTTCCTCTTGTTGACATAAAAAAGGAACAACACTAATAACCTATTTATACTTCATTCTTTTCTATATTTTCGTAGCCTTTGTTGTCTTTTCTCGCTATTATGTACAAAGTCAGGGCAGGAAGTTTTTTCTGGAAGTGACATAGATTTGAAGATTAAATATATTCACATGCTTATAACAACGGAGCTTATGATAATGAAGGCTATAGCCTTTTCACGATGCGAGCCAATTTCGGGCTCATCCTCGGTGTAAGAACCCGTAGCACTTACCAGTGACGTAAAACAAAGAAGACAACATAATAGACCCTAACCCAAACAATAGTTACAAAACAAAGAAAAACTTCACAGGTTATTACACCGAGGTAAACCCCAATTTCGGGCAGAAAGTACAAAATAACCAGAAATTGTCTCACATACACTGTTGGATTACATTGTAATGCAAATGAGAAAAGTTAATCGCGCAAAAGGCTATTTCTGGTACATCTACAAGTTTCAAAACCTTGATTTTCTTGACCTTAAACAATAAAGGAAGTCAAAAATGGAACACCTTGCAAGTTCCTAGGTTCTTAGTTTTAACCATCCTTGTTCCTTATGGTCGATAATAGGCCCTTTGCCTCTGTGTCAAGGCGAATCTTAGCGGGAAACCATCGTTATGAAATGAGGTAACTCGAAAATGGCCTATTACCTCTGCTTTTCTTCTAATTTTACTTAAGTATTTTGTGGTTTCCTTCGATTTTTATCGCAAGAGTGGCACTATAATTATTGTGGCATAGCGCCTTTAATGAACATTTAAACAGCATATGCACTCCTTCAGGCTATGTTACTAATGCGGAAGTATTTTTTATAATGATACCGGTTTTGCACGCACATTGAAAGTCCATGAATTTAAAAATCAAAATTCAAGCCTTACAAGCCTGTGAAGAACACTAAGTCCTGGAAAAACTTTCAAATCTGAAGGAAAATCAACACAATGCCAAAAAGTTAGACGAAAAAATTGGCCCACGTAGTGGAAGAACCCAAAAAGACTTAGACTTGAATCTAGCGGGCATCCCTAAGTATCTAGTGTCACATTCTGAAGTATTTTTTTTAGTAGGTGGAGTCCTTGAAAAATTGTAATTGTTTCCTGCAATGACCTTGAAAAATCTAAAATGAGTACGGACCCTTATTTGACAGTGAATATTAACTGTTCTTGGCGTTACAATATTATGGTACATCTCCGTTTTCTCTGGAATAAGATGTATTATTATTGCACCTCTTAGTAGTTTCATAAGCCTGGGCTTAACTGGTGTCTTCGCGCCAACTGCTACTTATTTACCAAACTAGATTTAGAGAATTAAAGCACTCAACAAACAACATACTACAATGAGCAAACTGCACTTGTCATGATTTAAGTGGGGTTGTCTTGTGCACTTTGCCCGTTTACTGCGATGTATTGACTTAAGGCGGGGGTAAACATGAATAGACGTGAAAGTTGAAGTGATATAAAAAAGGAAATTGTTAGGATTAAGATGGGTTGGAAACACTACCAGGCAGTTGCCCCCGCAAAAGAGAGCCCCAGGTTGGTAGGGGACTGTTTAGTATCCGTCTACTAATTCTTCACTTCAAATTTCAATTTTCCAAATCCATCAAATCTTCAATATTTCATATTTTCCTCAATTTAACCTATCCTTTGAGAAAAAAATATCTCTTTCCCAAAACGCCCAAAAATCACCCAAAAATGTACACAAAACCGCCAAACAGTGGTTAATGAGATAAGCAGAGAGATTTAGTGTCGCTTGAAACGTGACCGAGATATTGGCAGAAAGGCCGTGTTAAGCGACCTCAAAACAGCTTTCACGTGTACTCCCGCCTTAAACGCTTTCTATTGCTACTCTGTTTAGATTATGACTTGCGTTTGCTGAACTTGTCCTTATTTGGACTTAGCTAGACATGTCTTAGTTCCTGCGAGTCTCTTATTTAAGAAATCGATAACATGTACCGTGCTTCTATCGAATTTTAGAAACACAAATGGAAGTTTGGGAGGAACGAGAAATGCTGTGGGAACACAAGCTGACAGGCGAGTGTTTCCACAGCTTTTTCGAGTTCTCCCGAACTTCCCTGAGTGTTTCTATAACTCGATAGAAACACGGAGAACATATTTTCTATTTCTTTTAGAAAATTCCGCTACTAAAGAAAATAAGAAAACAACTTGTTTACTTTAATCATCAAAATGTAAATTCTCTTTGTTCGCGCCATCATTCGTAAACAGCTCATACTAGTTCTGTGTTTCTATCGAGTTACAGCGACACGATTTTAAACCAATCACCGACTGTGTAGAAGGCCATAGCCTCCATTCCTGTTGGAGAAAATCGAATATTCTCCCTGCCACTATCTTGTATCACTGATTGTTTAATATCTTCATAGCTCTTCCAAACTTCGCATCTGCCATCTGCAGTTAGCGTTGACAAATCTTAATTGGCTATAACCACCCAGTAAACAAGATTAAACAACATAAACGCTGAAGGGAACAGGATTCTACACAAATTGTTTATCACCATTCCCAGGTTCTCCTTCGTGACACTCACTGGTAGCCCGCAAAGCTTCTTGGGGAAGCGTGGCTTGAGGATACTTCTTCTTTTGAGACCGGACACGCTACGAATTATGGGATACACAGCTCCCTGGGAATCCGCCACGTAGTAAGAAACACGGCTACGAATCTCTGGCTCCTCTGGTAACTAAAAATATGACAATAACATACAGATACCATTAAATAGTACCATTAAATTCCAGTAATCCCGGGCTGATATGTTAGGACCGTCTCTGATAAGATAATTTGCAAAATTTTCGCCACAATTTTCGCCAAAATTGTCATATACACCGATAGGATAGGACCGTATCTTATATAGTTATGCTGGCGAAAATTCGCCGAAATCGTCAATTCCACTAAGCTTCCCCCAAATCATCCAATCCATGAACATTCACTCAGTTTGGCGAAATTTCGTCAAATCTACCAATTTCAGTACTGCGTGCATTTCTGGGCCGTAAGTGGAATTCCTGGACTAAGATTTTCACAAATTCAACGCGCGTTTTCTTCCCAAGAACGGGGCTATCAACAACTAAGAGGGTCTAACTCGGGGCTTACATTTTCTTGCTCCAAGAATGTCCGTTTACGAAAGTTTCGACTTAACCAAACAAGGCAAGGTACAAATTGCTGTTAATCTCGTTATTTTATCGTGACAGCACCTTAAAAATTTCCATTGGTACCTGCATTGAGGCTGCTTCTGCTGGCGGCTCGCCGCTGACCGACCTTGGCGGACGCTGTTGCTTACCCAGCTGTCGATCAAATCGGAAAATCAACAGACACATGATCAGCGTCGTGAACACGAAGATGAACGAGGTCATCAAATACCAGTCGATAGCCTTCGGGTAGCTTACTCGAGGCATGGTGCTGTTACTAGAGCCCAGTAAAAACACGATCGTGAGCACGGTCGTAATGCCGAGCGCTATTCGGTCGCCGATGCAGTCGCGGTCCATCCAGAACACGATCCAGCTCATGATGACCATAATGATGCAGGGTACATAGAAGTTAATGAGGTAGTAACCGATGCGGCGGCTGAATGTGAAAGTTACGATCATGTCGCGGTATTTACCTAAGGGTAAAACAAGTATGTATAGGTGTATCGCCTCATTGGACAGAATTGGTCACGTGCTACAATTATTGGATGATTATCACGTGGTAATACGCAGTTTAGAGTGATAATGGTCTAGTAGAAAAACAATTTGCTTGTTGGTCTGAAGAAGCGTATTCTTTTCAAATGGAGAAGCCACTGGGAGGAAAGTAATATATCAAACAACGGGAAATCCAAACACCGAGAAGAGAGTTGAAAATACGACGCGCCGTGGAGAATTTTGACGAAATTCGAGGTGTTTGGATAGCCGATGAAACTCTGTCTCCAGTGTTTGATACATTTTCTCAATCGACACAAAAACTAAGGAGTTAACGGAGAAGTAAAAGCGTCAAAATCTATGCTTATTGAGACCAGGTATCCAAACCTCCTTCACGGTCGCGATTTTCTTTGTTTTAACTTGATGAATTATTAATGGTAATTTGGTTTTATCAACTGAATTGATAATGTGAATTTGCCCCGGTAAAGAGATTCGAAAGCTGACGTTTCGAGCGTTAGCCCTTCGTCGGAGCGATTCGTTCCGCAATTCGATTCGACTTCGCTCCGACGAAGGGCTAACGCTCGAAACGTCAGCTTTCGAATCTCTTTACGGTGGCCAATTCACATTATCAACTCAGTTAATAAAACCATATTATCTTGTAATACTCTCCACCGACGCAGCACTACAGTTTCTTTAGAAACGTACTCCCTTTATTCGAATTATTAATGAGTTTGAGAAGTAACGTGGAACTTTTATTTGATTCGATTAAGGAAAACGCCATTTAATCTGCTATCTTTACGAGAACTGAGTTTTGTACTTGGAATAATTCTTTACGAGTAGACATATCATCATACTCAAGGGTGCTAAAACCCAGAACTTTAAGGTAACACTTCAGGTATTACATATTATAGAAGTCAGGTATAAAAAATACCCCCGGGGAACCCCGGTTATCCCGGACCTGTTCACCGGTGTGCGATGCACTAAGCGATAGGCCACCGTGCATCCCATGGTACTTTTAATGAATTCCCAACGGTCAATACCTGCTACGTATTCAACATCCTTAATGCTGTACTCTGTCTTTGTCAAATCAAACTCAGCAAGCTCCATATTGAGGATGTTCACTGGGTCTAGTTTCCATCTGTATTCCACCATATCTCTGGTATAAGCAACTTAAAAAAACGTAGACAGTGCCACTAAGAAGTTACGTTTTCACTCCAAAGAGTACGTAAGCCCTAAGCTTGAAAAATCGCAATTTTTCTCGTATTTAATAATGCTCAACGGCTTGTAGAGTATGAGTCCATTCAACGTAAAAGTTAGAATCGCCTTGTACATCATAATAAATAGTACCACCTAAAAGCATTGCTAAATAGCTTTCAATGGTCACACACTAGGGTTTCATCCACAGACTAAAAGCCTTCTATCGCATAATAAACAGTACCACATAAAAGCAGTGCTCGATAGCTTTCATTTGAATGGTCGCACACAAGGGTTTCGTCAACAGACTAAAAGTTAGAACCACCTTGTACAATATAATAAACAGTACCACATGAAAGTACTGCTCAATAGCTTTCATTTGTTTCATCCACAGACTTAGAATCACATTGTACAGTTAGAATCACATTGTACAGTGTCATAAACATGTAGCGGACGTAGATATTTTTGCCGAGCAACGAAGTGCTTAGTTTTCATTCTACAAATCTCAAAAAAAGGCAAAGTCTTCAAGAAGACATCATTTTCCTCATCATATCTAGTCATATCCCTATACTATCACTGGCAGAGATTTGCTAGAAGAGCGATTTCCCGAGAATTGATACAATGACAAAGCACTACATTGTACTTACAGCTTTCGAGAATAAGACTGCATTTCTGTACATCCGTTGGAAACTTTTGTAAATACATGCGACATGATGCAACAACAAATAATCTGGAAAAGGCAGTAACAATTGAACGTGATTATTCTACTTAACAATTAGATTATGAGCTCGAGATTTCTATCGCGTGATAGAAATCGAGAGCGAATAATCTAATTGTTTTAGTATAAATCTACTAGTCGTTCAAAACTTAATCTAAATCCTCTTCTCAACACTTCGAAAACGCTAAGAAACGGCCGTCATTTTGTTAACAAGTGCACACTGTTACGCTACTCACTATCTATCACAGAATAGATAGTGAGCAGCGTAGCCAATCAGAGAACGGCCTTCGTGATAGAACGCTAGTAGATTTATACTAAAACTCATTATACTTTTCAAAGAGTAGGTTTAGGTATGTGGACTGGGTTGCCGTTGAAATCCGTTAGACCGATCCCAGGTCCTCTGTCGAGGCTGATGCGCTGTTTTCCCGCCCAAAACAGACTCCTGCGTTCATCCTCCTTCCTATGGGAACCTAGGGCCTGGTGTCCAGGTTTCACTGGGTGAAAGGGTGTCCGAGACGATGCCGCCATTTCGAATTTTTAATTCGTCTCCTGATTGGTCCGATTTTTCAAGGCGCCATCTTGGATTTGGAGAACAATAGCATCCATTGTTCCCCAAACAATAACCTATTGTCTTTGTTGGCTCCTGATTGGTTACCGTCCCTAAGAGCGTGCATTACTACTATAGTTTTTCGGTTCAATACCCTAAAAGGTACCGCAAAAGCTTTCGCTGTGGACCTAACGAGCACCTCGATCATTTTTAAGTGGTTTCACCCTTGGACACCCCCCCCCCCCCTCCGCCTTCCTTCCTTACCCGGGATTAACCCCTTGGGCATCTATGGGCGCAGGACGGGACAGATGGACAATCTGAGCACTGTGATTGGCTAATTAAACGTGTCAAACAAGTCAGTCAAATAGAAGGTCGTTGTCGGTTGACTTCGATCCCAGGTTTTCTCTCTGGAGGAGGCAAAGGAAAGAGAATTTAACATAATGGTGCAAAGGACCGCAAACGAAAATGCTGCCTGTTTACGTAGGAAAGAGAGCCTGGGGTCTTGATTGTTTGTTTAGCCAATCAGGTGCAAATTCGTCATTTGGCTTACTTGACTTCCCCGCACTTACCGCCCGTTACCTTTGTGTGCCTCTCACTTTGTGTGCTTGTTTTCTTGATCAGAGTTTTAATTGGCTTATTATTTCAATGCACTCACCTTGAACTGTAGTAGACGGAACCAAATTTTGCTATGAGAGCGAGTTGATTGTCCTCATATAACTTGTAGTCGTTGTTATTCGTGAAATATGTGTCAGGACGCCAGATTTTCTGCAAATCTTTGCCTTGCACGGGTAATGTTCCATCCAGACCATGTGCTAATCTTATATCAATCCATTCTTGACGTAAAAACATTGATGTAGTGAATTCCTGTTTTAGAGAAACAATTGAGCTTTTTTTGCTAAACGTTTAGCTAAGTTTACTAACACTGCGAAATAAAATTAATCCCTGAAAGAAACAAGATTGCTGAAAACGAACGACCCAGACTCTTACTGACTGACTGACTGACTTACTGACTGACTGACTGATTGACTGACTGATATACTGAATGATTGACTGACTGATTGACTGACTGATTGACTGACTGACTGACTGATAGACTGACTGACTGACCGACTGACTGACTGACTGACTGACTTTCTTCCTTCCTGACTGACTGGCTGACTGACTGACTGACTGACTGACTGACTGTCTGTGTGACCGACCGACCGACCCCGGCCAGCTGGAGAACCGACCGACTGACTGGCAAATGAATTCACTCAGATATAATTTGACATATTCTGTATTGTAATCAAGTTAAAGACTTACCATATTTGATTCCTTTATATTTGTAAAAGATTGAATTGCCATACTGAGATACACTTTGACGGGCTTGCCTAACAGAGGAAAGATGTTCATTTGAAATGTTGTTCTCAGTATACTTTATATATTATAATATTTATTTTTCACGGTGTATCTACAAAGTAACGAAACTGGAGATTTCGTAGCCACCCTCCTCCTTCGAGGAGAGAGAAATTTGGGAATGGGATTGTTTGGAAAGACGTGACTCGTGGTAATTTGGACGTCATCATTTAGTTGATGACAAGGCTACCGTATTTAATAACCAACTGAGGATACATCTTTGAAAAAAACTACGACTGAAGTTTTTTCCACACATTTTGTTGAGAAAACCTTTGAATTTGGACTCTCTCTCATTCGAAAAACGTGTCTGCCAATCAAAACCATCGCCTTAACGTTGACGAGCAAATTCAAATCATACTGGCTAACGTCTGGCCATAAAAAAGAAACAATATAGAGTTACACTATTGAGAGTCTCTTAACTTTACCTCCTTCATCTGGTCTGGCGTTTGTATCATAATTTTGTTCTCTAAGATGTTCGTTTAAAATGGCTGTAGCGTTGGCAATTTCTGTTCTGTCGATGTCGGCTTGTTCTTTACTGTTATGAAAAGAGAGAAGTAAATGTCAGACTAAAATACGATGCTACAGGGTCCAACATGAGTTTAGCGGGATTCGGGATGCGGGATGCAGGTGAAAATTTGACGGCGAGAGGCGGGATAAATATACTTCGGTGGGAGCGGGATTTGCTCATTTTGACAGGGGGGTTGCGGGATAGTTTTAAAATTGATGCCAGGTTGCGGGATGATAGACAGAACTACGGAGAACTGCGACTCAAACCAGGCGTGATTGGGATAAACATTCTGACTGTGGCGGGATGGCGGGACTGTGTCGGGATGACGGGACTGAGCCAAATGTAATAGTTAATCAGACGATATTCCGCGAGATTGAGCAGGATAATTGTTTTATTATTCAACAAATCGATAACAAAACAGCCTAAATCCTTGTAAATCTCTCTGTCGACATTTTCTCACTTCACTTTTTCTTCCCACGTACGAAGCTACGTATTTCGCCGGACATCTGTTGCCTACGGATGACAGATATCGAGAGCATCATGACCATATTTGGATAGTGTTACAATTTGTTGAATAATAATCATAATTAAACTACAGTGAAAAACAATTGAAACTACCTGCAGAAACAAACGGTCTAAATAAAATTGATCTTTATCGCAATAAATTTTATTATTTTATTACGTCCTGACGATGCGCTGTTGAGTCAAGCCGCGATCCCTTAGTTGATCATTTCGTTAATTCTCTTATCCTGTTCTCTTTGATTTATTGACATTATCAAAAAGAAGTTATATGTTCATCATACTTACCAACTACCAAAGTCTACCATACAAAGCAGCAACAATAAGCATCCTCTTACCAAGCGACCGGTATTCATTCTACAGTAACAGAAATCGGTACATTTAATAAAACAAAAACAAAAGCTAGTCCTCACAGGCGTGGGGCGGGGGACTTATTCCCTTATATGGGCTATATAACAATTATTCCATGAGCCCGAGTTGGATATGAATGATAAAATAACCAACGAGCGTGTACCGCGAGTTGGTTATAATCACTTCATATCCAAAACGGGCGAATGTAATAATTGTTTTAGTAAATTCTCAAACCGGGTTTTGCCGCCGATTTTTATTTCGGCCATTATAGAGGGCGGAAGTTGAAAACTTCGTGCGGAAAGTGGCGCACTATTTTCCATATGACGTAAAACTCCGATTATTGGCTCATAGTCGGAGCTTTTTAGCCAATCAAAAAGCTAGAAATGCAATAGTCGGAGCTGAGAATTTACTAAATATATATATACTTATTCATTTTATGACGCTGAAAAATTACTTTCTAGTAATTGACTGATAGTAGGACAATGTTTTTTTGGAAAATTAACGTGTGTCTCATATTTACCTGCACGCACCAGGTAAATACGGCCATTACGTCAGCAGGACCGCGTGTGGGGTGTGATAAATGTGAATATTAAGCCAGCAATGACGTCAACAGTAGAATTAGCCAATGAGAGCTGAACGTAAAAATACCTGGGTTTTGATAAACGGGAAAAAACTCTCCAGAACAAGAGACGGTTCGGCTTTGGCTTTGAGATTGGCTAATGAAATGACTATAAAATGGTTTAAAAGCAAGCAACCGGAACGATGATCCTGCTCGTATACGTTGGATCAATAGTGATGTAATCGGCTTCACAAATAAAATGAAGAATATAAAGGCAGAAACTGACACAACGAAATAATAAAAATTAAAATAAAAAATAATAAAAATAAAAATAATAATTTTTACGTATTTCCGGTAATATGCTACATAATTTTCCATTGTACCTGAAGAAGGCTGGTTTGGCCAGCCGAAATATAGTACACGTTCACAAAAACATTCTACGTTGTGTCGGTTTCTGCTAATAAAATGCTTGTTGTGACTTATTTCTGCATGTCTTCCCAGCGGTGTAACGTTCTACAGTAACATGCCAGGACCTGAATTTGAAATAACAAATCAGCTAACTCGAACCAAACTACGGTCACAAAAACCCGATCTCTCAAAATCAGTACGTGTATGAGCTATTATAGATCTTGACATTCAGAAAAATTTTCTTAAGAAAAATCATCGCACATTGTTTACTTAAATATCATCCTACGCAATCGATAAAAAAACCCAAGCTATCGTAGGAATCACCTCACTGTAAATGTTGATTTGGTCATAACTACGTACAGCAATGAGCTTTATGATGTTTTGTATAAAGTAAAAAAAACTATTCATAGTCCATCTTTTCTACCTTTGTCTCGAAAATGGCTTTATAACCTTGAAAATATGTTGCAAATGCTCGACATCTCGCGCGAGCGGTCTATATGGAAAATATAGACCGCTTGTTTAGCCAATCAAATTTACGCGATCTTTAGTTCAGATCCACAACGCGCAGAGCAGAAAAATGATAATTTAACTCATGGAGTTTACCATCAATATTTTACGCTAATTTTGATTTTTCAGTCGCTAACCATTAGCCTTGAAACAATAACTCGAGAAAAACACAAAATATAAAAGAACATTTATCTGATGTAGCCGTAAATGCAATTTTGTTTTTCTTTGAATCAGGTGTTATGGCCTAAAATAGATATGCACCCTCTATACCATAGATAATACCTAACTGTTCAAATTTGGCCTCGTTATTTTAGCAATCAAAGCGACGTTATCTAAATAACTGGTGCATAACGTTTATTTAGACTATTTTGCACAGTGGCGTCTTGCGCCATCTGATTGGGCGACTGGAAATACTGCTTCGTTAGTTATAATGATAAAATATTTGGGAATGGCCGTGTGGAATTTTCTTAAATACTGTGTCTCCAATTTGTCTACGGGAATTTGAACTTTATCTACAAAAGTCGAGGCAGAGAGCAACACATGTGAAGACTTCCCGATTCCTGAAAGTTACGTTTAGATGTAATAAAATCCAAACTTTGCACTTCTATACTTTAAACACTGACTCTAACTTTTATATCATACATTATTTGTGGTCTTTCGAAAAGCGATACAAAAACGATTTCGGCATGTATATAAGCTGCAACACATGGCGAAATTTAAAATGTTTCGCTAGGAAAATTTTAAGCAACGATTCTACTGATATTTGTACTAAAGGAATTCGTTTCGCACGCTACGATTTGAAATGTTAAGTAAACGAAATTTATCTTCGCTTTTTTTTTCCAAATATGACATTATATTGTTACTACTACTAGTGAACTATGTAATGCTTAAAATTTTAACAACAAATAAGCGAATATTTGGCGTGTTTGAAGTTTAAGGCATCGTTTTTGCTTCAACTTAGTTCGTAAACAGAATAGTTAGATGGTTCGACTTATGGTATCTGTCAGAAGTTCTGTATTTACAAAGCTCAATATCAACAGATATGTCTTACCTTTTTGCTGTGCAATATCGGAGCGAACGACGCAACTTCCCTAGCAAAATAACTGCTTTAAATGATGCATCTCAATTTTAACTTATGATCATCGTTTTGCCGTCGGCTTTATCAGCGAAATCGCGGCTTATGGCTAAAATACTTTCATAACGTCTATTCAACGAAAATGGCGTTCATTTCGAGCGAATACTAAATGAATACAGATAAAACGTAAACTATTAGGTGCATTTCGCATCAGTTAAATAATTTGACAAATAAATTAACAGGGAAGCAATGAAGAAAGGAGATAATCTAAATTTACATAAGTTCTTTAACCAACGTTATTAAATATCCGCATTTCATAAGGACCTCTCCTTGATCCAATTCCACGTAATAAAATATTTATCATCTAAGGTAAGAAGGCCCTTAAATGCTTGCCGCCAGAAGAAATAACTGCTTATTTTGTAGTTATCTGTCACATCAGCAAAATAAAAAAGCGTATCTTGTGTGACATTGCGAGTTATGGATAACGTTTTGCCTATGATCAATTCCTAAAAATTATTATAATCCAATATTTTTAATTGGGTAAATTTTTGCACAAAAATATCCTAATAAATACCATAAAATAACGTTTACCGTATTACCCGGTAAATAAGTCCAGAAAGTTACAGATATCGCCTTGTGTCGCATTTTTTCACTGAAACGTTCCTAATTTATTTTTTGCTAAGTATTGCCCGTTGAGCCTTTGGCAAATGCATGTGTTTTGCACCAAAAAATCATGATAAGTGAAATTCCTCGTTATTGGAACTCACACCAAGCGCAATGGGACGCTTAAATGTTTCTTGCAAGGACAAAAAGTTATTATCTAACGGTACGCCATCCAAAAATATATAATGCAATTACTTAATATGAAGCGGAAGAAATAGGCTTGTAGACTTGTTCTCGAATACGGCCCTTAGATAATTATGATATAGACTTCAAGTCATCCAAAGGAAATTTTTGTTTCAGATATCTAGTTTCCAAAAGGAGATAATTTCATTTTCTTTGTCGGTAAAAAGAACTCCTCGTTTTTCTTACGTACACAGGTGATGATGACATCAGCAAAAGAATCTTGTGGTTTTTAATCGTGGTTGCTGTGGTCACTGTATCGCACTATAAAAGGTAAAACGTTATGCTTTGTAGCGTTTGCAAGGAAAAGTGACGATTTCTATGCTATGGAGATAAACATAAAATCGTTGACGCAAACAGAGGTTTCTGGGAGAAGCCATGGCTCCCGGGGGGGACTCTACAAAGCTGTATACGGGAAGGTTCCCACTTCCCGAGGTCCAACCCCTCACCCTTTTGTACATCATTTTGACAGAAAAGGTATACCCATGTCATATACCTTTAATTTGAAAAAGGTACGTTTTTCAGGTGGCCCCTCCCTGTATACGGCATTATAGGAGGTACCCCCCCCCCCCGGCCACAGTTTTACGATTGGGTTGTACTTCTGAATCGAGGGCTCTCGGTTTGAGATCTTCTTAGGGTCATTGAGTTGTGTTCTTAGGTAGTGTTTCTCTCCATGCAGGTGTACAAATGGGTACTGGAGATTTTAATGCTGGGGGCAACCCTGCGATGGACTGGCATCCCATCCAGGGGGGAGTAGATTCCAGCCATCTCAGGTTTGATTATATTTAAACATCAACTAAGTTTTACAGATGCATCATTTTGCACGAAATAAGCTTTGTGCGTTTTCCAACTAATGTTTGTTCTTTCGGAGCACCTCACTTCAAATAGCCACCGGAATACCAAAGTTGAAAAATGGCTCTTCTCGGATGAAACAAGAAACAATTACACTTACGCAGTCCATGAAGTTACGATAGATGAAATCTAATCAAAGTTCAGTTCGAAACACTACATCATAGCAAAGGCGGATGACTTGACAGGGAAAACACATGCTCCATTCCTCTCTCAAAAGTTATATTTTTCTTTCTCTTGTTCGATCCCCAATAAAAAATTCCATATTGTAAGAGATATCCCTTGTTCGCTCATGTTCCCTTGAAATAAGTCATCGTATTTCTCTTGTTCCCCTAAAACCTTTAAGAAGCCCTCGAAGATAAAAAATATTTAAAGATTAGTGCTGTACATTTGTAATAAAACCATTATTACAGTCATATTCAACGCGATAATTATATTCGTTCCATTTCCCTCGTGTTCTAAAATGCCCGTCGTGTTTTATCACAGTGTAATACACGGCTTAGGCTTTTTTACTTGTTAAATAATCGCTATCAAGGCATGCTTTAACCTCACTTAAGGCTGGTTTTCACTAGCACACAAGCATAAGCATAAGCCGACAAACGCAGGCGCAGTAAGATGTTGATAATTACCACCTTTTGTTAGGAAATTTTAAAACAAAAGGCGCTAATTATCAACATCTTACTGCGTCGTCGCCTTATGCTTATGCTTGTGTGCTAGTGAAAACCAGCCTTAAGTAATCGATAAATATCAGATACAATTCAGCTATCTCGGTCATCGGACACGCCATAAACGAACTGCACTCCCTAAGGGTTTATCATTGTTCTAGTTTCATCTCACTCTGATTGGCAACGATACAAAAAAAAAATAACTAAAATTTCTGAATCATTTTTGGATTCAGATCTGTAACTAAAACATCATTCAGGATTTCTTAGAGGTTATGCTCAGCTTCTCTGATAAACTCTGTGCAATGTCAGATTAATTTAAAACTTAATATTAGCAGTGGATTAAACTCTACGAAATGACAGAATTGAAGACTTCGCTCGACTTTTAATCCTAGATAATAGTTTAGCGGCTTTCTAACAGTCATCGTGTGAGTGCAGTTCTTTGGTCTTTCAACCATACCATAAAGTACAATGTCGGCTAACCGAATTTCTACACAATTATAACGGAGGATATCGCCTGGCGGGGGATCGATGGCATAACAACCAGGAAAAAAAATTTTAAAGGACTTTTAGAAAGTCTAGATTCTGGGTTGATAACAGCGCCAATAATGAGGGAACACTGCGTTAACTCAAAGGTTTAATAATCGCCAACTAAACTCGAAGGCGAGCACATGGAACAGACATGCTACGGACGCGCGTGCGCGCCGATGACAACCGCTGGGGACAATGTAAATAACGTAGTGGCGCAGTCATATTCCCCTCCACCACCCTCAGCGTTTTTGATGCATTAAAGAAGTTACGTCGCTGATGGGGATATTTAAAAAAGATTGGCCAGAAATTTTCAATTATTGTTATTTTAAGTTTACTGCTTCCTCTTTGGAGATTTTTACCTTAGGTAACTATTGTATTTTATTTTTTTGTGTCGATTTGAAGAACAAAATCATGAAAATTCCAAAATATGCGTGATAATGCTTTAAGCATTATCCCGCAAGAGGAACCAAACGCTGCCCTATGATTGGCTACCCGCTACCCGAGAGCAAAGATCGGGCTATCTTGCCCAATCGGGATCACCCGCCGTGTCCCGCAGGAAAGTGGTGTTCCTTACACGATAGAATAAGTCCTTTACTGACCAAGCTTGCTCGATCAAGATGGCTGGGCATTGGCTGGGCATTGTTTTTTTACGCGTGCTGGTGGACCTCGACTCAGTCAATATCCAGCCATATTGACTTCACACTTGGTTAAGGCGGGGGTAAACATGAATAGGCGTGAAATTTGAAGTGATATAAAAAAAGAAATTGTTAGGATTAAGATGGGTTGGAAGCACTACCAGACAGTTGAACCCCGCAAAAGAGAGCCCCTGGTTTCCAGGGGACTGTTTGGTATCCGTCTACTAATTCTTCACTTCAAATTTCAATTTTCCAAATCCATCAAATCTTCAACATTTCATATTTTCCTCAATTTAACCTATCCTTTGAGAAAAATTATCTCTTTCCCAAAACGCCCAAAAATCACCCAAAAATTTACACAAAACTGCCAAACAGTGGTTAATGAGATAAGCTGAGAGATTTAGTGTCGCTTGAAACGTGACCGAGATATTGGCAGAAAGGCCGTGTTAAGCGACCTCAAAACAGCTTTCACGTTTACCCCAGCCTTAAAACTCATCAGTGTATATTGTACCACGATGTTTCACACAGTATCGCGATTGACAAAGATATATATAGATTCCTGATCAGTGCAAACACAACAAACAGAACTTTATTTACAATATTCTAAGCTAAAGTATTTCTAAAGTATTTTTTTAACCTATTATTTATTTTCTTAAAAAACGGGAAAAAACTGGATTTATTGAGCACACATAAAATGTAAAGTTACAAAGATGGTCTAACAAATTGAACGTAGTAATGGCCTCTTCAGAGAGACCATACTCTATAGTAAACAAATAGTGTGGTTTTCACTTGGTTTTGCGTTAATACGCCACGCGATTCGCCCAAGAAAACTCGCGCCAAGTTTGTCGTAAAATCTGAAGTGAAACCAAAACTAATCTTGACTCGTTCGCATGCGTTTTGCCGCGCTTTGAGTCAGCTTCATGTATTTACCTCGTGTGTTTCGACTGGTTCACAGTATTGTCTATGTTCTCTGTGATGTCCAGAGTGATTTCTCTGGTTACTCAATTGAAAACGGCTCTAAGCCAATTTTAGGAGAGCTTGTGTTTAGTGCGCTCAACTGCGGATAGCGGGTTCGAGCCCTGGCTGGGGACATTGCTGTGTGCTGTTGCTCCACTGAGAAACTTTACTTTCACAGTGCCTCTCTCCACCCAGCTGTATAAATGGGTACAGGCAAATTTAATGCTAGATACACATGAGATTGAGTAGCATCTCATCCATGGGGGGGGAGCAGTCCCAACTTTGTTCCCAGGTTCTCTCATCTTCCGTCTTGCCGAAGCGAGAGGAAGGGCAGGAAGATGAGAGACCCTGGGAACGACATTGAGCCAATCCAAGCCTGCGCAGAATCCAAATTGCATTTCCTAGGTTGACGAGAGCAAGATACAAAATAGCTTTAACTAGCAATCGTGATCTATCGAATGCTTGAAGTACTCTGAATTCAGCCTTAGTTATTTTAACGTTCAATAACATTCAGGTCTTCGTGTCTTTCGCTCCATTAGATCATTTCCTCATCTTTCAAGATAAGTGGTGTAAGGAAGTTCGCCGCAAACTCTGCAAATAAGATAACAGAACACTTATATATACAGTTAGTCTGTGAAATGAAACAACGCTACTGCAAAAGCTACACCTAAATATCGTAATATACGGTCAGTTTGAGATCATATGTGGAGGGGACAAGGGATGGCGCAGTGGTGAGAGCGCTCGCCTCCTACAAATGTGTTCCGGGTTCAATTCCGGCCCGGTGCCATATGTGGGATGAGTTTGTTGTTGGTTCTCGCCTTGCTCCGAGGGTTTTTCTCCGTGTTCTCCGGTTTTACCCCCTCCGCAAAAACCAACATCGCCAAATTCCAATTCGACCAGGATAGAGGACATTCACGAAAAGCAGCTAAGGCTGATGTGGCTTCCTCTCTAAATAGTGTAATTTATTATTATTTATTCATTTTTATTTTTTGTGCTCCCAAATTTGGCGTCACTCTAAACAATACGCTAATATCCTTGAAATTATATCTGACGTGGCTTCCCCGGCTAAATATTGTAATTTATTATCATTTATTAATTTCTATTCTTTGGTGCAATATAGGCTAATATCCTTAAAATTATATCTGACTATAGCTGTTATGCTTTTATGAATTATTCAGGATAAAATGGCTGGCTGACCCTTTTTTTTTCTCTCTCTCTTCATCCACCCTGCTTGGGCAGATAAGACTGGGACAGTTTAACACTCTGATAAGCCCTTACGTGTTTCTTGGATGGAGTTGGATTTCTTCTCTAGACCTTTTGAACGGGAGGGTTGAGTGGGCATTTGCTTATTTGAACTTGTTTGAAATCACAACTAAATTAGCTCACGTGACGGGGAGGGGGTGGAGATGCATATACCTACGCCACCTCCCCCGAGGAGAAATTGTCATTCTCCAATCTTGCTGATCGTATAAATTTCCCCCTTGTATGGTAATCGGAAACTTGTGTGGTAATCGGAAAATCCCGCTTGCTTTTCGGTTTCTAAGTCTTTCAAGCTGAGTTTGAGAGCCTATGAGAAGGCTTGTTTTCGAACCATAGCTAAAACTAGGAAGGAAAAAAACATTATTTACCTTCGATAGAGATCTTTTTATCGTCCGTAAGATTCATCTTCGTCACTATTTCGTCAATTTCGCTGATGGGTACATCATCCAAAAATTGCAAGGATCGTTTGATGGCTTTGCCTTCGATAAAACCACGGTGTTCAGAATCGAACACTTTAAAAAACATGGCGGCTTCGTCGTCTTGTCGTAAACTTCTGTAATTCTCCATCACGTTCACAAACTCTTTAAAATCAACCGTGCCTTCATCTTCAAAAGTAAAAGGAGAAGATGCTTTAAACTCGTATAATTTAGTTAGTGCTAGCTTAGTGATTAGTCTCGTGATTTTAAAGTTTTTGCTGAGTGATTTTTTTGCATATCTGTTCATGTCAGGCCTCCGTCCACACAACGTCGAAGAAATTGGAAAACGCAACCTTTTTTTTACGGTTAGTTCTACCGTCCACAATAATCCGTCGCGAAAACGGAGCTTTTCGTAAACGCTGTTCAAATCAGAGGAATTTCAAAAACGCCGGCTTTTCGTTTAGACGGAAATCATTTTGAAAACGGAGCTTTTCTAATACGATGACGTCACGATAATCATGTGACTTCGCTGACCGAGTTTTCCTCAAACACAAATCCAAAATGACGGTGATTGTTGCGTTTCCAAATTCTTCCGGCTTAGCCTGCGTTTTGAGGATCTGTTCCCACAGGCCGTGAAAAGGCCTCCAAAAATTGCCTCGAAAATGAGAAACCCCCACCTTCATTAGGGTCCGAAGTATTTTGCATTTTGTGTCCCCCCGGCTACCTAAACAAATTTTAGATGTGATTCTGGAGGAAAGGACTCCTTAGGAATTGCTGAAGTGTCCTTGAAAATTGCTTGTAAATTCTTTGACTACTCTATGGAAAAAACGGTTTGACGTCTGTATAAACCATGCATATGATCAGTTTAGCTCGCAAAATTATGCGTCAAGATTAAAAAAATGAAATATATGAAATGAATTTAATTTCAAATCAGCTAAACAAAGTTACGTATCTGAAAAACTCTAAAATGCAATCACGACCAGACGAATAGGAGCACATAAACTAAAATAAACGAACGAACGAACGACCGACCGAACAAACGAAGGAATGAACGAACAAACGAACGACCGAACAAACGAACGAATGAACGAACAAACGAACGAACGAACGAACGACCGACCGACCGACCGAATGAACGAACAAACGAACTAACGAACGACCGAACAAACGAACGAACGAACGACGGACCGAATGAACGAACGAACGACCGAACAAACGAACGAATGAAGGAACGAACGAACGACCGAACAAACGAACGAATGAACGAACAAACGAACGAATGAACGAACAAACGAACGAACGTACGACCGACCGACCGAACGAACGAAAGAATGAAAGAACGAACAATGGATGCTACTTACTGATAGCGCAAATCTTATTATTTTCTTACATATCGGAAAGTCGTTGTTCTTCCGTGATTCACCGGTTCCTGTTTCCTTTTTTTTCCTCATCTTCACGTCTTCTAATTCTGCAAAAGAACAGTATGCTACTCTGTACTGGCTTGTGTTTGTAGCCTATCTAAAGCGCGCTCTGATTGGCTAACTGCAGGGCATTATTCTCCAGTAATGCCCACGGGCCGATTACGAGCCTGCAAAGACTGAGCAATCGCTATCGCTCAGTCAATACGGCATGGTCTCGGTTTGAGATTGCACCATAAAGACATCACTCCCGGTTAATAAGTAGTTAATAAAAGGTGTTTTTTTTTTAAATTGAAGCAGAAAATCGAAAGAGGGATCATCAACATGACGATTAGGGATATAAACCCTAGCCTGACTTACGGATGGTGGAATGATGAATCTTTACAATAGGAACAATGAGATAAAAGAGGTTATACCCACAAAACAATCCTCCGTAGGAAAAAAGATGGCGAATGGTACATTTAAAAGTTCTAAAACCTTCAAACCAAGCATGCACAATGTCGGTAGCATAGGGACAAATATTGCAAAGTTATGGCTTTCCTTGTACTTCATTGGCTGTGTTAAGCTCCCATGGTATTATGGTAAAATGTGTAGCCGCCATCTTTTCTCCTACTGAGGAGACAGAATGATGAATCTTTACGCTAGGAATGATGAGGAAAAAGAGGTTATACACACAATATACTGAATTGACGAGGTTCTTTCAGTCTCAAGCCAATGTAATTTAGTGGTCATTGATTACTCGACATACAGAAACCGGGAAAAAGTAGTGAAAGGTATACACTGACTTATTTCTTTTACAACCCAACCCTCTCAGCCTCTCACAACTTTCCGTTAATATTAGCATTCCGTCGTCTTTTACCTTCGTAGTCCAATCCATTGACGAGTTCCTGTACTTCCAGGGCAGTCGGATTCAATCCGAGCATACGCATAGCGTATTTGAGTTCCTTTGTAGATAAGTGACCGTTTTCGTTCAAGTCGAAGCATTTAAAAGCCTCAACATATTCTGAAGCGAAAGAAAAAATATAATGTAGTTTGACTGCCTTTTTGTCGCAAAAGACTATTTTACAGTTGTCTGCTCAGTGACCTGGTCTTTGAATGATATCGAGGCTGGAGGTGCATGGCCTTGTTTTGATAAAGATATCACTGCTTTTGCAGCGTAAAGCTAACTAATTTACATTTACAGAAAGGTTTGTCTGACTGACTAGGGCTTTATCCACAAGTTTACAAGTTAGAACCACCTTGTACAGCATAATAAACAGTACCACATGAAAGTACTGCTCAATAGCTTTCATTTGAATGGTCACACACTAGGGTTTCAGCCAGAGACTTAAAAGTTAGAAGCACCTTGTACAGCATAATAAACAGAACCACATGAAAGTACAGCTCAATTTCAGTTCAAGACGATGGTTATGTATCATGTTTTCATATACATTGAAATAGGTGGAGATGTTCGACAAAACCAAGTCTTGCTGGCCCACTTTTACTTTTTAATTTTCCATCAATTTCCCCGTGAATTAAAACAATGCCACAATTTGACTTACCTTCGATTTCCTGTTGTGTTAGTTTTTCCTGTTGATAAAAAAACAAGTACAAGTAGTGATTATATGAAAGATGATATATTTGAACGACGGAGACAGATATGAAGACATGATTGATCATCGCAGTTATACACAAATTAAAGCCTGAAAAAAAAAACACAATCTGAACGGGATTCGAACCCATGACCTCAGGCTTCAATTTCGCAACTGCTTAAGTTCTGAGTCAGTATAGGTGCGATGATCAATAATGTCTTTTCTATTCTCTTTCGCTTCGCTCAGCCGAATAGAAAACATTTCTATTATGAGTAGAAGAGACACAACAAGGAGTGTTATATAGAGGCCTAATTATCCCAGTGGGAACTAATACCAAGCAACCTAATCAAACACCTGAAAGAAATAAATCATAAAAAAACAAGTCTTAAATAGAAATAACAAGTTCCGTGCAATATAGATCTAAGTATTGTCGGTATTTCGTAGCTAGTTTGCTAGTTGCTTGTTGTCGCCTGGAGAAAAAAGCACAGATCGTTACCTTTAAGAGTCCAGATATTATGTTATGTAGTTTCTAGTGCTTCAAGTCACTGCCTTTTTTCGCAGTCTTATGTCTTGATTTCAGGCTTTCAGTAATACTGAGGTAATTTAAAAAACAGGTAAGGTTTCTTTTCATTTAGCCATCCAAATGCCATATAAAATGAAATATCCCGTAACATGAATAACACGTTCTTAGGAACAGGAGAGGAAAAGGAAAAAGGACAGCGACGAAAGAGCTTTTGCGTGTTATCCAATCATCGCGTCGACCATAATTTGGACGCTCAACGCAATCAAGTGAATGCCTTTGAGTCAGGCTTTTCTCCCTTCTTTCTTCTTCTGACTGCCTCCACAGGCCTTTTTTTTCTTAGCGCAAAGAGTGATGGAGACTAGGGGCGAGAAAGAAATCGCGAGCTGGTATTGAGTGAGGAGTGCGAGCGTGGGGAGCGATGGGAAGCAGAAATTAGGGATTCCTCTCCTCCCCATAATTCCCTGCGCCCCTCCTCACTATTTTACTATCACGCGGGCGACTGGGGACGAGCCAGCTCTTCTCATATGTCCTTCTCTTGAGAACATACTTGTACTGTACTCAAGCTAAATGTAATGTGTAAGCGATATCGGAGCGAAACTTTTGAAGTGTTAACCTCGCACCAGGCTTACTTTACTTTTACTTAAATACGTTTTTAAAGCCATCACGCCAGTAAGAGTTCTTATGATAATTCGGACCTATGAAGCAACAGTTATCAAGTTAAAATGGCACTCGACAAATCATGTCGTACAACATGACGTGGAAACCATCAGTAAGCAATCCACTTAAAGTGACTTCATCTTCTGACAAGCAAAAGCTATCTAAAAGCTAAGATTAACAACTGCTTTTTCAGCAACAAGAAGTTGATAACACGAAAGCATCTGTGTAAATATTTGAATTGGCATGCAGCAATAATTATATTTTGTTCTTTTGATGAACCGCGAGAAATGCATATGGTTTTGAAGTACTGAATTTAACTCTCGACTATTTTGTGCTTGACTTCGCTTTGTAACTGAACGTAGCCTTCAATGTTGTTTTGCTCTGTTTCCAAAACTAGTTCAGGGAGTTTACACCGCAAAGACTGACACTAGCACACTGATTAGAATATGTTCACAGGCTGAAATTTTAAATTACTTCATTTCGCCGCCTTAACATTAAAGATTCAAACAAAGAAGTAGTGACTTAAACGTCATTATCAACTACATCAAAATTCCATTGTGGTTTGTCCATACTACGTACGTGACCAATTTGTGCTCTGGGTGTGCAAGGTTTGATCACGGGATACAGACCAATGCACCACGTGATGCATCTTTTTGCCACTACGTATATTTTAGGCCTCTTCAGCACTAGCGGTTTTTTTTTAACATTTCCATGTTCGTCTGAGTCAAAACCATAACAAAATTTTTCCCTTCTCACACTTTTTCTTTGTTTACACTTTTGGGCTCTATACACGATATGACACTTCAAGTAAAAGCTTAGCTTTCGAACTCAACTGTTTCATTCCTGACCCGTTAAACGACCTGTGTCTGTCCATGTGTTTCCGTTTTCACCCGTCTCAATAAACAGGGTGCAAATGCTCTCTCAAAATGTTGACTAAAAGTCTCGAATTTTTGGGATTTGAGACGGTCGGCTCTTTCGATTGCAATCTGCGGACGAGCGGCGAGAAGTCCTCAAAAAAGTAGTAGTTATGCGACTTCGAGACGGAGCCCTCGCTGTGAGTTGTGGACGAGCCTGCCGGTCATTTCTTTCAAAAAATTGAGAATTAACTGATCTCTTTTCCGTTTTCAAGTAAATGCGCTCCTGCCCCTGGGTATTACAAATTTCCACATGTTTCTAAGGGATGACAATTATAATATCTTTATAACGTCTTTAAATGTTTTTTTTGCATTTTAATAGGCTTCTGACAAAAATTCTTTCAATAAAATGTTATTTGTTCTTTTCGTAATCAATTTTAAAGTATAATTTTCTACAGTTGCCATCTGTTGCGAAGAAGGTGCTGTTTTTCTTTGGAAGAATAAACGACATTATGAAAGTCGGATCTACGCATTTAGGCAAGGATCACGGAACATTTGTAATTGAAAAAACGTTCTCATTGTTTAGGTTTTTCAGACAAAGTTATTTTCTTCCATTAGGTTTATATGGCAGTTATTATCCAATCCTGAACACAATGGGAGCCATGCAGAACGTTTTAGCAAAACATGTAAATGTAAGATTATTTTCAGCTCTCTTATGTAACTGAATTATACTTATGAAAACACGACATTTTTAACTTGCTCTGAATACGACAGTTTAATCAAACATTTTTACCCTCTTGTGAAACTTGAAAAATTTGTGAGTTTAGGAGATATTTTTACTTGGATATGTTATGGACTAAACAATGTTTTGGCTGGCTACCCGCCTTATCGCCTGCCTTGACAACCGATAAAAATTCGTATCTGCCTGTGCTTTCAAATACCTTTGGAAAATTGTGATTATTATATAAACTGGTTTACTACCAAAGTTAACTATTATCAACAAGTGGTTAAACAACGGGGGTGTATAAAAGCTGATAATAAATTTGTGCAATTATTCAGTTGACGCGAAGGCTCCTGCAAGGTAGTCAATTCCCCATCAGACTTACCATCCCTGACTGTTTCAGATATTCTTCTTCCTTGCTTGGTTAGAAAATTGCTATCTGTTTTCCCAATCAAGAGAAAAAGCGATTCACAAACTCGATCATCTGAAAGCAGAGCTCTGTTAAGCGACCGACGTTTTCCTGTCAATTTGTTATACAAAGCATAATTCTTATTTTTAATATCACATTTCAAAGGAGTGCTCACACCTGACATAATTTAAAATGCAACATATTTTCTTAACCAATGAATGTGACGCAAAATGGGATCGAATGCCGGCTGTTTTAGAAGATTCCCCAGCTGGTACGAAAAATTGGATTAAAAAAGATGCTTAACGAGGCTGACAGAAACAACATACAACCAGGAAATTTTTCTCTTGGAAAAAAGGCGAACTGCACGATATATTTGCACTTGTCTGCATCCGATAAAACTAGCTACATTGTAGTCACACAACTATTTCAAGATGAGTTATGGTTTTAACTATATTTTCCGATTACGAGTACTGGCGTTTTGGCCTAAAATGGACACTTACATGTAAAGGAGATGAAAAGGTCTAGACATATTGAGGCAATTTTGTAATTATTTTTGTTTCGTCTTTTTCAATGCATACGAGACTAACTTCCAAGCACTTAGCAAATGGCAATTAAAGATTAAAGCTAATCTTTCACCCATATCTCGACAGCTATGAACGTTTTGCTTTAGGAATATTTTTCCTAATGAAATATATATAAAGATCTTAAAGTGGCCCTTTTTGAAACTATGGCACAACTACAAAAACTACTGAACTAGGAGTTGTAAATTTCCTTAACACACACACCTTAAAGTGGCCCTTCGTGAAAGCGTATGGAAAATTATGAATTGGAAAATTTACTACATTTAATGACGCGGACAAAATTAAATTTTTCGACGCTTAGTTGATTCTTTTTTTAATTTCAGTTGACCATGAATTCTGTTTCGTGGCGTATAAGGAGCCATCAATAAACACCTGTTACATCTGTTTAATATTTAAAATTTTAAAAAAGCGATTTTTATTTCAAATCGGCTGGAGTCTGGGCTTTTGATCTTAGCCGGCGCATAAAGCTGAATTATTAAAATAAACGTCTTTCCTCGAGCCCATTTTTCGGGTTTTTATTCATAAAATTTGGGAAGATGAATGTATTTTCTATTGACTGGCAAATTGTAAAGAGATGACCATTAAATCTGTTCATAATGACTTATTAGATTTAAAAGACAAAAAATGCTTGAAAAGGAGAAAAACGATGTTTTCTACCTGAAATGACTATCTGCAAAGCACGCCATTATATTTATTCGATTGATGTTTAAATAAATCAATATATAAAAAGTAAAAAGAACTACAAGAAAAGACAAGTGGCAAAATCAATGAAAAAATTAAAAAAAGGAGTCCACTCATTCTACTACAATTAGCAAGTAAAGCAGAACTAAAAAGAAAAATCCCTAATGAATCTGTAATGCATTCTTCATAAATGGCGGACGCGCGGTTTAGACCTGAGTCGAGTTCACTAAAACGAAGCTTAGAAGGCATCGCTCGATCAAACGAAGCCGTAAGTTTTGTCCGAAGGTTTGTGGAGTTGTTGACCGTTTTGTTAACTTGAGGATCGGTTAATTTAACGTAGTTTGAAGACCTGGTCGAATGTTCTGTTGTTTTTTTTTTAACATCAACAACAACTCTTATTTATTTATCTTAAAGTATAAATTGGGGTAGTTTGCCCCGCAAATAGCTGAGAAGCTAGTCGAGGCGGGGCAAGACAAATACACGAGCGACTCAAAGTACCTAAAGAAACAATTTAAACCTTAAATTAAAACAAGCCTTATAGAATGCAAAATTAAATATTGTAAAAAATTGTAACAAAATTGTAAAAAATGGCGGCGAGTTTTGCAGTTAATTTGAGTCAAGACGATATTGCCGGAGCGTCTTTAGAGGGAAGACATCCCGCACAGCTCAACAACGATGCCCTGAGGTTTTGGCTAAACTGCAGGCTCAGCTGTTACAACGGTAGGTTTAAAATGTGACGATCGATAGCCAAATAACGGTAGTAATCTAAACTTCTTCTGTTGAGCGAGTTAAGTACGGTTTGGTTTCGATATCTGAGTAAAATACAGACTCGAACATTTTTCTCCAGGGTCAATTAATATATCAGTCGAGGTTAGAAGACAGGATAGTCGATCCAGATTAAACTTACACGAAGAAAATTGAGAGAGAGCAAGCAAGCATCTCTATGTGAGACTGTAGCAAGCACTTCTATAAACGCCAGCTCTGCTTATACTTCTCAGCGTCAAGGGAAGATAAAGGTCGATCACTCGACGAGTGGATGGGGGAAATTACTGCAGAAAATGCCCTTTTTCTCCCATCACAAGATGGATAAATTTGTTGCACTAACTGGAAAGGTTTTGGGCTGTGCCGGTAAGAAATCTGTTCCAACCGGTCTCAAAAAAGCTACAACATTTCTAAAGGATGAATATCTTAAGGAAATTGAAAGCTACAGTGACTAAAGATACTTTTTCATGCGTTGCAAATGTTATCACTCCTTTCGAAAGAACGATCCCCCTTAATGATGTATTTTTAGCATTATTTACTGTCCCATGCAGGTGAAGTGGAAGATTCCAAATGTTCGTGTGTTACGGGTTCCTTGAGCTACTGCAATCATTCTTTAGCCTTAAAGCTGAAGGCTTGTAAATTTAGTCTATATGGGTCCTAAAATACTAAATACCTAGAAAATGAAGTTGATCAGATCCCAGAGAAAGCATATACCTCAAAACTTCAAACTTGGCTTCAAAAAGGTCGCGGTGAAACCATCTATCCTCAGCCTGTTATGGCCTCGTTGTTTCAAAAACCAAACTGGAGGATACAAAACGTGGAAACGAAGGAATTCTTCTCTCCTTTACGAGGCAAGAAATAATGTAATGTATAGCAGTCAAGAGGAGCAAATATTCACGCAGGCAATCAGAGATATAAACCCTCAAATGGCTCTTGCTCAAATTGTTAATCTTGAGAGTGGGCATAGTCCAGTGGGTTATTATGTAAGCTACCAGCTAACCCACACAGAGTCCAACTTTAATGTTTGTGTTGATATGTCCTCTGTGCAGCCTCGAGAAAGGATTAACTTATCCCTTGCCTTAAGAGATTGCGGACCGCCAACAGTACAAAACAATCAGCTGACAGATGTAGAGAAGAACTTGTATGAATCACTATGCATTGGTGACGAAATTGTCAATACCACTGAGAAGGAGAATAGAGATCACTCACATTCTGAAATGTGGAAGCTTGAGCGAAAATACAGTTTTACAGCATCTCATTTTTATCTAATTTCCCACAGACAACGCAATCATGATAAATTTGCTCAAGAAATCATGTGTCCAAAGGCATTCCGCTCTAGACACACAGCTCATGGGATTAAACATGAGCCAGTAGCAATTGATAGGTAGAGCGGTTTTCAATTTCAACAAAACCAAAGTAATCGCTCTAGCCAATTACAAAGGACGTAAACAAGACAGTGAACCAATCAAAACTCGAAGTAATTACATGTAGCTGACGCAAAGCGCGGGAAAACGCGTGCGCTTGAGTCAAGATTGGTTTTGGTTTTACTTCTGATTGGATGAAAAAATGGCGCGAGTTTTTTAAATCAACCAATCGGGTGGGGTAGTAAGTGCAAAACAATTACTACTCGACACTCAAATGAAAACCGCTCTATCACAAATACATGCACAGTCAAAAACGCCAGTACATGTTTTCAAAAGTGGATTTGTTGTATTCACTAATTCTCCAATTCTGGGGTGGTCCCTGGATGGAAAGGTATACACCAAAATTATGAAGATCCCATTGGACTACTTGAAAACAAGTGTCCGGAAACAAAGTTTCAAGTGAGTCTTGAAGATGCCTTCTCAGACCCTAAGTTTTTTGTGAGCGGGTTGGGAACGCCAAAGAGATTTAGTGGGATAACGCTATCCCATATCTGAAATTTTTTTATTTGATTAATTGCCCGTTCAACGTGGATCCGCAGTCGTGCCATCTCCTGAGTTCTCGCAACATCCTCCGGAGGCATTTGTGTGGATGTTCCTAGGAATGGTGGAATATTCAAAGACGCACCCAAAGGTAAGATGTCACTTATAGTAAAATCTTTATCTGCCATCACGGGAGTTCTTCATTGAATGACAGGTTAAGTATGCCTGACCTTCCTACAATTTCTATACTTCCTTATACAGTTGGCTTATAAATGTTAGAGCACCAGATGGAGAAATTCCCACAAGCCCCTTAAGTGTAGCATGATTCTTGTAGGCACTGAACAACTCACTGTTCAGCGGCAAGCTATTGGGCATCGCATATTTCACTTGTTCTCTAATCACTCTACAGTGAAACGAGAACAAATCACTTTCATACTTTATAAACTCCGTTTTGAAATCACTGGTTATCCTTGTAATGTGATTGGTTCTCAGCAGTGCGATTTATTCACGAATCGCACTATCTTTTGCTCTAAATCACATCTTTTTCTCAGCCAATGAGAATGGGACAGTAAAAAAAACAAATAATCAGATTTTAAGGCTTTTTTAAACTCACCAATCACATTGCAGGAAAATAAAAGACAAAAAAGCCATTGTTTTGCAAATTTGACAATTTGGTTCAATAAATATTGGCCCTGACCAAAATCTTGTTCCTATATTTAGGCTATTAAATAGGTGCGATTTAAAAATGGATCTAATAAAGTGGTAATTGAACTTCGGGTCGTGCAATTTTGGTCTGAAATCATACTTGTGATTTCAAATCGAACTCGCGCTGCGCGCTCGTTCGATTTTGAAATCACGCGTATGATTTCAAACCAAATTGCACTTCACTCAGTTGAATTACCACTATAAATATCATCAGACGCAGACAAGAATTAGGAGAAGGCATCTCGTTTAATGATAGCTAGACTACATGGGCAATGTCCAATTATAACCGGATAACCAATATAACTACAAAATAACCGCACACAGAAATTACATCACAACATCTTGAAAAAGTACATTGATTTCTAAATATCTCTACATTTCTATAATTAAACTGATTCAGTTGTGTGTTTGAGTTAACAGTAAAAAATAAAAGAAACTTGACAGAAATATAACGAGAGATGCCATCGAGTGACCTTGAACCGCAAAGAATCACGCTTATATATACCAAAACACGAATAGTCACGCGCTCTATCAAATCGCGAAAGCAACGCTAACTGCGAATACCGAACATCCTAATAACGCTACAAGAAGCGTGTATTCCATAACGTGAGAAAATACATTTCGGCACAGTCAATAATAACTCTTGTACTGGGATACGCCTTCCTAAAGTCTTCAGGCATTGTTATGTTGACAGTTTTTCTTGATGGCCAAATGTTAAGCACTCCAAATCGAAGATAAATAAAATTGATTCAGCTAATAACTCTCCTACTAACAGTTACCTGAGGAACATTAAACAGGTATGAATGACGGGTTTCTGCAAATCCCTTTCTCAAGCGACACAAAGTGTGGAAAAAATTCTTCTTGAGGTTTGAGCGATCTTGGTCTACTCCTCTTTACCCATATCTGCGCTGTTTCCAAGCAAATATTGACGGAGCTGCACTTGTCTTCAGAGACATCCTTCCACCCTTTGATAAGTCACTAAGGCTTGGGACACACTGTGGAGTTTTTTAGTTTTTGTCGCGATATCAACAGACGGGTTCGCAAAGTTCAAATCAGTAGGCTAGACTTGTTTCACGCTAGGATTCAATTTGTCGCTAATTTGTTTCAACGCTCACGACAAATAAACGTATAGAAGGGTCGTAGAACGTTTCGTTTTCTTAAAATTCTAACGACATGCATCGGAAATAACGACTGACAACGAGTTTTGAATTGAGTTATTTTGCCTTTGACGTACTTCAGTCATTTGAAACCGTTACGAGAGAGATTCGACTGTAAATGAAGAGTAAAATACCAGGTTATACAAATAAGTCCACTCCTGTTTTATCGGTCAAGTTTAATAGGATGAGACGTACAATACAATATAAATTTATATTCATATATATTAATTATGCATTGCGGACCTATAATTATTTCGCAGGCGACCGCTTGAACAGCGGTTTTCTTCGACTTACCCATAAATCCCTGCGAGCTTAATGACAATATTTTTTTTCCAATTAAACTCATTCCAGGTTTGAATTTGGGAAAAGCGGCGAAAATGTGAGTATTTCTGTGTCATTTTGCCTTGGCTGACTTAGTAATTTCAGCTAATG
>OZ026608.1:7491178-7501178 GCA_964020085.1 Micromussa lordhowensis | reverse complement strand
GTTGAAAGACTCTATGATTTTTTCAGCAACTGTTAGTGTGTATAGAGATAGCAAAATGATAATAATTATTGTGCAAACTGTTTTTATTCCACACTTGTGAAGGTACTGCAATGAGAATGCCTCCAGGAACTGGAATGGTGAGCTGTCACAAATAATTTACTGGTAACTACATGTATTTGTACTCCGGTTTTCATTGCCAGTAATCCTGACACTTAACCCTCTGTAACAGGTACCAGGAACAGCTCGGCCAGGTTCAAGAGCTGGAGAAATGGGTGGAGGTACAGACTGTATTTTAATTCCATTGTAAATAGCACAGTTGTCGACACTATTTTACAATTGTACTTCGATCATGTAAAAACAAGAGAGTTATAAATATCTTATGGGTTACTTAACTCTAATATGTGAAAATTCGTTATACTGCAGATAAATTTTTATAATTTATTAAACCATTTCTTGCAATTTGCTTTCTTTGTGAACTTTCATGTCGTGTTGCAGTATTTTGTTGTACAGAAGTTTGACAGTGTATGTGTAGCTGAATTTATTCTAATTCAGGTATTATTAACAGTGGAGACAGATTGCTGTGTTTGAAACAGCTTGAGGCATATTTTTTTGCCATCTAAATTATAGATAAACATTCAAACTTCAGAGGTGAAAAATGACTTTTAAATTGACTTGACTTAAGTTGGCTAAATATGGTTGATTGATGCAAATTAAAAGAATTTATCCCAAGATAGAGAAAACAACTTATTAAAAAATTAATTAATTTTTAAAGTACATGTACGTAAGAGGTACACCGTAACAGCTACATGTACTCCAAGAAAGGCAGATAAAATTAACATTCAATGAATTCAGTACAAGGAACATTTCAAGATCAGCCAGATGTACCGGGTAATTAGCAGGGCAGGGTAATATATTGAGATCCAGTTGCCCAGTAGGCCAGTATGGTAACAGTGAACATGTACATTTGTATAATTTTCAGTTGCCCCCACTAAAATACTACTTGCCCAATAGGCATGCAGCAAACAAGAGCAAAACTGTATGCTTGGATTTTAATTTAATCCATTCTTTGAACTCATTGTTTTGCTCATCTTGGACTGTCATAACTTTTGAAATTGTTTTTAATTGGACATTGTCACTAGCAAAACTTCTGAGGCTAATTTCACTTGCCCACCGGACCACCAAACTTCCATTTTCACTGGCCCAAGATTCTATTTAGTAATTGTACATGAATGTTTTACATGCTACAGTATTTGTCTCTAAATATGCTATAAATTTTAATGTACTGTTTTAGCTTTGAATGCGCAGATCAGAGTAGCAGAGAGACCGATGACAAAGCAAGGTTTGACTGGAATGAGGACTGCCGCTGGGAGAGGTCAGGCTCAACAGTTGCCATTAATATATCAAACACAAGAGACTGTTTTTTATTGGAATATCCAAATACTGAGAAGAGTTGAAAATACCTTGAGCAACAGAGTATCTTTGACCAAATTCTAGGTGTTTGGATAGCCGGTGAAACACTGTTTCGAGTGTTCGATATATCTTCTCAATCAAAACAAAAACTAAGGAGTAAACAGGGAATTAAATTTGTCCAAGACTGGGTATCCAAACCTTCTTCATGGTTGTGATTTTCGTTTGTTTTAATTTGATGAATTATTAATAATTAGTTTCGAAGAAGCATGTTCCTTAATCAGCATTTCAATATACGTCTACTCCTTTTCAGTTGACACTGCGTATAGTAATTGGCATCAAGCAAATGCCCAATTATTGGATGAACAAGTTAGAGTTATTATTGATTAGTAATCAGCATGTCAAGATACAAGGTTCAACTGTTGGATTCAGAACCACCTGAAATTTCCGAAAATATTTTTGGCAGGTGCTGGATAACTTTGTACTCCCCTCCCACTAATGTGTCCCGGGGTTTGATTCCTGCACCCGGCGTCATGTGGGTTGAGTTTGTTGTTGGTTCTTGCCCTTGCTCCAAGGGTTTTTTTCCGGGTTCTCCGGTTTTCCTCCCTCCTCGAAAACCAACATTTCTTAATTCCAATTTGATCGGGAATTCGAGGGCCACAAGTTTATCAGTTGAACACTGTTGTGTGTCACCCTCATTAAACGAAGTTGATTTATTTATATGATACACATATAACATATTATTTTAGAGAAAAGGGATTCTTGATAGTTTTACCATTAATTGCTATAAACAATAATTGTTAAAGTGCCACTATGACGAAAATCGCATCCTTCAAATCCGAGCCATTTTAAGACATAAAATTTAATAAGTAGTCTATACAAGAGTAAAAATGCTGTTTACTGTTTTCAAATATCTCTTTTTGTTCCAGAGATATTCAAGTTTTTAAAATATGCAAATTAACCAAGTGATGACGTCATACACTCAACCGCATTTTGATCAAATATGATAAACAAGGATATCTCAGTCAATTTGTATGATAAATGTTTGAATTTTTACAGTAAGATTCTGCTAGAGGTGCTCTACAATATGAGCTTAACAATTTTGTTACCATGGCAACATACTAGGCTCCAGACCTCCACAATATTAAAGACTTTTCTGACCACTTTTAGGGTTCTATATTGATATCTGCCAATGGTGCCTCATCTGCATAATCCAGCAAGCATATAAACACATTAGGTTGAGTTCATAGCCTTGTGTAATGTTTTCCAAGCTTAAAATCACTAAAATATAGATATCAGGCTAGAGGGACTGGAAAAGAGTGGGTTACCATGGGAACAGAAATTATTAGAGCTGTGGATGTGTTGCATTTAGAACTATTAGGCTACCAAGTTTCATTGGTTTCTGCTGGAAATTGACCGAGATAGCGCTATTGATATAGTTCAGGTAACATTTGGTTGAGTGTATGACGTCATCAGTAATCTTATTTGCATATTTTACTCCTTTTTCAAACTTAAATATCTCCTGAACCAATGCAGATATTTGTAAAAGGTAAACGGTGTTTTTAATCTTTCGTATAATTCTATGTGATTAACCAAAAAAATCAAGGGGTAAAAATTTGATCATAGTGGCACTTTAAGAAACAGACTGTCTATAATCAGGAATTATTTAATGAATGATGTGTTTATTTATCAGGTCCCCAGAGGACAATTTATGATAAATCTTACTACATGGGACAACTCAGGTGAGCTAGACTTAAGACAGTTTCAAATTAGACTGGTTTCTGGTGTTTTTTTTTTACCTGAAACCAATTTTATGGCAATTTGCTTTCTCTAAATCTTAAGCTGTGGAATTTGAAACCCAAGAGCTAAATAAAGCATGTAAAGTTATTAAATTTTCTTTTTAGTGAAGATTGCCATACCTTTGCCACTTTACAAAGTTTTTGATCATTTCTGACAACCATCTGACATCTTGTTGACAGCATTCTGATGGCTTCCATTTCAAATCAATTTGCAAGACTTCTGAGAGGCAGAGAATGCCAATATGGAGTATGGCAACTCCTTCTATCATCAAACATGAAGTTGATGCATTTTGATTGAAATACATGTTAAGTCCAAAAGATGTAAACTAGTTATTTAAAATGGCTAAAATACTTTGTCACATGAAAATGGTATGCGGCAACTTTCAGTGTAAAGTTGTCAGTGTCTGTCTATGTACAGTTTTTTTCCTTTTATGTATGTGTCCATTCAGGAAAAGGCACTGTTCAGTAAGTGTTTATTGAATGATATAATTTTCAGGGCCAAAATCACTGATCTTGCTACAGAGATATCAAGAATGCAGAAAGAAGTTGACCAGTTCAACCAGGAGAATGCCACATTTCTTACGTATGAAAAACGGTATGTACACCATTACTTGACTTGCCAAGTCATTAGTGATAATTTATCAAATGTATTTTTAATACACATGTGCATGATAAATATTGTGAGTATGCATATTTTATCTGTTCTAATTATTTGTGATTGTGGAAGGCATGTTACTTAACATAATGCATGGCTATGTTGCAGGTCAAAATGAAATTCAGGCTAAAATGATTTTAACCTAGTTTGATTCTCAATTTCCTTTGTCTTCTAACCCTAATTATTCGTGATCCATGAATAATTAGGGTTAAGAGACAAAAGAAAATCATTTTAACCTGAATTTCATTTTGACCAGCAACAGCTACATGTACAAGTAACATGTCATACTCTGAGTCAAAATCACAAGGGACATTCTTGTACAATTGTAATTTATGATTGTGTGTGGATTCTTGAATGTATCTACGTGTGGATTTAGCATTATCCACTCTTTGAACAGTACACAATACAACACTTTATTTCAAAATAGCGTACACATACAAGTAGTTATTAAGAAAAAGGAAACCCAGAGGTTAACCCTATATCAAGGATCTCCTAAAGAAAGTATAACAGTTGGGTGCCGGAGTATTTTATGGGTAACAACAAACTGTCAAACTCTTTGGGTAAGCTGGCAACTTAGTTGCCATGGAGCTACATGTATATCAGTACATGTGCAATGCTCCTGCATTATATTTTATTAGACTAGCATATTTCACGCAGTAGTCTACATGTAGATCATCATTTAAAGCTATGGAAAACAGAGTTAAGCCCTAATGTGATCATACCCCACTCTTATAATTATACTGTTATGCACTGTTGTAGAATTTATAAGTTGTCTTGTTCATAAATAATTATGCATGTACTGTAAAATAATGTTATGGTAGTAATTTTATGGAATAAAAAGAAACTGAAATGAATTTCTGTTTGTCATAGAGCTGAAGGCTTAGCTGCTGAAATCAAAGAACTCCAGGGCCAACTTGCTGACTACAACACTGTAAGAAAATCTCTTTTTTAGCTCAAGTTGTACTTACATGTATTTTAAAACAGTTCACCCTCTGATAAGCACTCAGACTTGGGACTAGCAAGAGTATCGACTCACTTAAGGGGTCACTGTTAATAAAACTTTGTTGAGAGTAGATGCAGGTCGGCAGGGGGGGTACCCTCTGCACCAACTCCCTTACCCTCAATCCTCAGAAATGTAATCTGTATATTGTGTGTCCTAATTGATTATATAGATTAATTGCAATATTAACATACTTTTGTTCCCCAATAATCAACAGCTTTTGGATAAAATAAATACTGACACAGAAATGGATGATATCATTCAAGACTACAATGCAGTAAGCTTAGTTTTGTTCAACTTTTTTATTATTATTATTATTTCTTGTTGTTGTCATTGTTGTTTGTTTTATGTCAGTGGTTTTATTAAGACCAAAATCACGCCTGGCATGATCCAGGTCAGTTTACAAGAGACAGTAAGACGTTTCTCAGATCTTGGGGTACAAAGAAAACAAATTTTCCGACATACATGTACCTTTCACAAAGCTGTACATGTCATAGATTTAATTTTCATGTACTGGTCCAAAAGTCATTCTGACTAGCCCCGTCTCACATGTAAGGAGTTTGAAGTGAATACTGAAGTGTAATAGTATTAATTGATACTAGTCTTACATTACGTGGTAATAACTTATAGTTAATGTTTTTCTTTTTAAATCAAAGTTGAAAATTCAGAATGAACGAGAACAGAGTTCCATTGATGAGCTTTTCACTCAAAGACGAGAGTAAGTACATATACACACACTGTTAATGCACAATGTAGCAATTGCATTTTGCTTGGTCAGTTCTACTCGAGCACATTAATTCCAGAACTACTGTCACATCTAAGTTTTGCCTTGCTGGACCTCAGACAGCATGTACATATAAGGTACCTTACCTACATTGCAAGTTAGGAAAACATGCACCGTAACTAAGCTGTATTCATCTGCTTCTTTTTCTGTTAGCAAAGATCAGCAAATTAAGCAACTAGAGCTTGAACTAGACCAGGAACGAAGAATGGCAGAAAGCTTGGTAGAAGACATGGTAAATTACATGTACACTGCAAATAAACAACAAATTAACTTTGTAATCAAGCTGTACATCTCAAAGGCAACAGATTTGTGGTCATTTTGGATAATTTGTTAGAAAACTATTGTTGACCTCCATGATTTTCATTTGTTAAATTTGTAGAAAATTTTGTCCGGTGGCCTTGGTTAGAGTAGGCGCACTGTAAATATACAGTAACTTAATAGACTTTAGCAGTGGGTATATGCCGGCCAAGACAGCAGCATTTTTCAATGTTATTTCTCTTTATCTCTTAAAAGGGGTTGCCACCATTTCTGTCATTAGCTATTATTATTGTACGGGCCCATTTCGAAACGGCAAAGACGTAAAAACTCGTTCAATGAAAACATGTGTATTTTTTCTTCTTCAGCACTTTCTCCTACAGTTGACGACTTCGCCCACTTTACATCATATTAAATACTGTTTATCGAGTCTCTAGAGAGCCTTAATTACATGCTGAAACGTTATTTTATAATCTCTTAGGGGGCCTAATTACGCTTCCAAATCATGATCTATACGGATGTGTCAATTGCACGCGGGCTTGTACAATTATACATCAGACTCACTATGAAAAATCTGATTGGTCGAGAGCATTCAATCAATTCACAATAGCTTGTTAACTTGACATGATAAATGCAGTATCTGCTGCAGATTGCAGATTGCATTTCAGATATTGCATTTATCATGTCAAGTTCAATGTCTGCCTGGTTACTAAGCCCCTTGGAGTGTTCTCCCCAGAAACAGAATGGCTGAACGCTTCGCTTCTGTTTCTGAGTATGAATTATATGTGTAAATGTATAGTAAAACAATTATTGAATTTGGTTTTCGCATGATGTCATGAATTATCCAAACCTCGTGTCTGTGTTATCTGCCTCAGCCTTCAGCTTTGGCAGATAACACAGACCTCGGTTTTGATAATTCATGATATCATGCTCAACCTCATCCAATAGTTGTTTAATGTCAAGTACATGTACATGCGAAAGCAGGCTTTGGTATTTTTTATGTTTAAAACTCTTATTCTATTTTGTTTGTTATGAAGCCTCCTGATCAGAAAGCGAAGTATGCTAAGTTGAAGAATGTCAACAATTCACTGCAGTTGGTGAGTGTTTACTGTGCATGTGTGTAGCAAACATTTGTGTGGATATTCTCATAAGATATTTAAAAATGTTCCTAACATGTCACTATTTTCTGATGAATGCAACACGAACTTGTTCAACAGGAGCTTGAACAGAAACAACAGGAGTTAGATGCTCTGACGACTCGCATACAGAACCTTGAAGATGTAAGTATACTACTGTTATGTGCATATGCAGGAAAGTTGCCTAACTTTATGGTTTTCATTAACTTGAATAAGGACCCACACATTCGTTAAATTGTACTGATTAATTATTACTTCTCTGAGTTCAGGTTACACTGTACATGTCAAATTTCTTGCTCAGGAAAGCTGTAATCCACACTGTAACATGTACATGTAACTTAAGAATATTAATACTGTATTTATTTTTAAACCATGCATGTAGTTTTTATGCTATGTGATTTGTACATTACATGGAATTTTTGCTAAAAAAAAGTGGAAAAGATAAATATACAAATAGTGTTACTCAAACCTGCTATGAAACCGAACCATTCTTGGGTTACCTTTTATTGCTTTAGTACTAGTGCTTATCAGGTTAAAATAGAGTTTATTGTGTAAATTAAATAATTATGCTAAAAAGTTAGTCGTTTAACACTTTTAAACTAAAACTCTCTGTGTTAATCCCTGTTAATTTAATAACATCTGTGTTTGTTTTATTGATGTCAACAGGAGGTGTCCAGCTCCCCAGTTAAACAGGAAGCTGGTAAGAAATGCCTACCGTAAGAAAATTTCTACCATAACGGTTGCTACTCCACAATATTTCACTTTGTAACAGCAGCCACTTACAGGTTGACATGCATGTAAAGTCACCTCGAACAGGATAACAAACTGAACCAGATGAAAGAAGTGCTCAATAGCTTTTATTTGAGGGGTCCCACACTAGGGTTACAGTTTGTACATAAAAAATATTGCTGACTGATAGCATTTATTTAAATGTGCAGCAGATGTGAGATGTACCTGTTATTTGATAGTTGCCAAGCCAACTGTAGACCATTGTATTTTGATTGTGTTACTTTGTAAAATTTTTGTTCTTTTTAGAGTTGTACTGTATTGCGTTCAGTTTATCATGTGTTCGGCTATGCAGTCCTACATGCATACACTGCAAGTGTCCGTTTGAGCCTGTGTTTCTCTGTTTCAGTGACTCTGTATGAAAAATTAAATGAACTTGGAGAGAAGAAACAGAGCTTGATTGATGAGATGGAGAAAGAGAACAGAGGAACTCCTGCAGAAGAAAGAGAAAGACTTCTGAAACAGGTAACACCTGTTTTGATGAGTATTATATTTCCTATTTTGTTGTATGACTAGCTCCGTTAGATGGCAAGATAAACTGAATCCTACACTGTGATTGGCTGCCTTAGCAGTTTTCTTTTTGGCGTCTTTATGGACTTTGACTCCATTATGGTCCATATATACAGTATGCAGAAAAAGAATTGGGCCAAAATGCAGCCATCTTGACCTCATGCTTTGTCCAAAACCCATATTTTTTTATCGTCATCAATTCCTAAATGCTGTTGCAGAGCTGTCCCTAGAGGATGGCTACACAGTGAGAGAAGCCGGTCATGATTTCAACATGGCGCCAATAAGGTTCCTTTTAATAAATAACGATCTGAAATTATTATCATTATAAAAATTAATATGTATTATGGCTGGCTATTTGGGTGCCAAACCATATGGAGGTCATAAACGCTGCTAAAGAGTTACTAGTACGAAGTTTACATCTCCATATTTTATATTGAACAGGTGAAGGAAGATAATCAAGAGATCGCCAGCATGGAGCGCAAGTATGTTTATTTAACAAGACCCTTACCTTAGTGTTATTTACTGATGTACGTGTACAGGTACGTTTACATAATTATGGTATTGGTTGTTCTATCTCCTGGGTAAAGCAATCCCCTAAGCTACATGTATGGGGTTTGTCTCTACTTTTTTTTTGTTTAAGTATTTTGAAATAATATTACATGGTAGTGTTACGACAAATAATAAATAAAGCCTGACTGCTTGAGAATTAAATCGATTATACAGGGACTGTGGCAGTGTACAGTTTTCTTATTTCGTGTCCAGCCATTCACATGTTGAAATACAACGGTTTTTTTCTTCTTCTGTAGGACTGCTGAGCTTCGAGAGAAGATTGAAACTGTCAATGGTGAAATTCAACAGCTAGACATGGATCTTGAAGAACATCAAGGTAATTAACTTGTGGTTTTTAAAACAGTGTGTAACTACTGTACATGGTATCTGGCGCGCTGGCCTCATGTTTAGTGTGCTCGACTCCAGATCGAGCGGTCTGGGTTTGAGCCCTTTCCAGGGACATTGTGTTGTGTTCTTGGGCAAGACACTTTACTCTCACAGTGCCTCTGCGATGGACTAGCATCCCATCCAGGGGGAGAGTAGAAATACTTGTAGTTGCTTCATGCTACTGAAACCGGAGATAAGCTCCGGCCTAATGGGCCACTTGGCTCGGATGCAGACTTTACCCCCTTTTGCCTATCTGCACAATGTTCTGCAATTTACCACTGTGCTCTCTATTCGGGAAAGCTATCAAAAAAAAACTCTCTATCTTTATAAACTGTAACCAAGATGATTCCAAGATGAAATTGTATTTTTTCCTTTCCATATCGTGTGCATGCTTGTTAGTTAAGAGAAATCACTAATGTATTTGTCCCCTATTTTCAGGTGAACGAAACGTCAAGTACAAGGAATTGAAGAAGCGAGAAGAAACAATGGATGGTATGTCTGTAGAGCTCGTACAATGTCATGTATCACCTCCGAGGAAGGGACCTTTCATGTCAAAAGTTCGGAGGTGCTCATCGTCTCGCTAAGGAGAGGAAGTCATAAATTTTGGTGTCGCTTAGGATGTTCAGCACAAAAGGCCACTATTTCTAGTCGTTAAGTTATCTTTTGCAGTTACCCTCAAAGACATGATTTAAAACGCTGTCATGTCTGGTTTAAAATGGTATCCTTAAGGGG
>OZ026608.1:7418678-7483678 GCA_964020085.1 Micromussa lordhowensis | reverse complement strand
TTGGGGGCCGGAAAACCAAAAAAGCATTGAAAGTTGCAAGTCCCTGGAGTTTGTAAGTGATCTGCAGGTTACAGGAATACCTTAATTAACCCGCTGCCTCGCTAAATGGAAGGTGGGTGCCTGGGATATCCAAGGGCTTCCACTGTGGCCAGCCAGCCCCTAGATAGACTACCGCTCCCATGGCTGGCCAATCCCCGCAACCCAGCCATGAGCCCCCATTCCAGGCACCCGTCAACGATACGATACGATACGATAACTTTATTTATACACGGTATTTCCATCAGTAAATTAAGTTAATTATCTATAATAATGTATCTATCTACCTAACTACAATAAAATTCATTAGTAACAATTCAAATAAAAATAAATAAAAATTCTGCTTTTCATGGAGGCCGTGTCTAAAATATACTTAAAATTAAGGTGTTACTTGCAACTAAGATATTACTTGAAACTGTGGCGACTTAATTTAGATTTGAAATCGGTAAGTGAAGACGCCTGTCGTAGGTCTACAGGTAAATTGTTCCACAACTGAGCTCCGCTATACAAAAAGCTTCTCTTGAGATAATCTGTTCGAGGTTGTGGAAGAACTAATTTGTTTTCGGTATTCCTTAAACGATAAGCACTTACATTGTCGCGATATACAAATCTTGATCTAAGATAATCAGGTGTCATGCCATGTAATGTTTTATACATTAGGATAGACTTTTGTTCCAATCTTTGATAATAGAGTCTTCTCCACCCTAGTGCGCGGAACAGATCATCCAAATTACTATCATAGCTCGCAGACATTAGGATGCGAGCTGCGCGATTTTGAAGCCTTTGCAGTTTTTCAGAAAGGCCCTTGTTACAGTTTCCCCACACTACATTACAATAATCAAAATGTGGTTGAATGAGGCTATTATAAACATTAACTAGAACATTTAAAGGAGTAAGATGCCGAATTCTTTTAATTGCACCAATGGCACACGCTATCTTCTTAGAGACATTTTCAATATGACACTCCCAGTTTATATTTTGATCGACATAAACTCCAAGGCATTTAGCAGAGGTTACTTGTTCTATTGCGTTTTCGTTTATAGCAAGAGAGGGACTTTCCATAAATTGTGATAACTTCTGCCTTGACGCAATAAGCATAAACTCAGTTTTTGTCATATTTAGGGTGAGCTTGTTAGCTGACAGCCATTCGTACACATTACTCAGGTCGTGATTAAGGCAATAATTTATATGCTCAATGTCAGTACTGGCAAGCGTCAGGCTGGTATCATCTGCGTACATTCTGGGTTCCGAATATGTCAGACAATGTGGTAAGTCATTAATATAAATCAAAAACAGAAGAGGTCCCAAAATTGTTCCCTGGGGAACACCACATCTTAGACCTTTGGGAGTTGACTTATGAGAATTTAGATGACAAATCTGTGTTCGATTAGCTAAATAAGAAGCAAACCATTTATGGCTGGTCCAACAAATCCCATAGTAGTGCAATTTTCTTAACAAAATATCGTGATCTACTGTATCAAATGCCTTTTTGAGGTCTAAAAAGACTACGGCATTAACAAGACCACGGTCTATATCCATTGCCCAGCTATCTGTAGCTTCGATAAGTGCTGTAAGCGTGGAATGCAAAGACCGAAAACCAGATTGATGGCACGAGAGAAAGTTGTTTTTAGTTAAATAATGATAAAGCTGGTCGTAAATTATCCGTTCGAAGACTTTGGCCACAACTGGAATTACTGAAATTGGTCGGTAATTCGTCGGATCAGAGCGCTTCCCAGAATTTTTATACAATGGAGTGACTCTGGCAGATTTCCATTCGTCGGGAAAGATGCCAGTCATTAAGGATTGATTAAATATATGAGTAAGAGATTCCGCTAGTACATCGGGACATTCCCTTAGAAGTTTCGCTGATATATTATCTAATCCAGTCGCCTTTGACTTGCAAAGTTTTGATAGTAGTGCAAAAACATGTGTTGGTGTTGTTTTTCCAAAAACAAAATTTTTATCAGTTTCAGTAAGAAATTCTTCAAAGGATTTATCAACTTCTGTCACGTCTCTACTAAGACTTGGCCCAATTTCTGTGAAAAAGGAATTTAGCATTTCTGCTATAGCTGTTTGGTCGCCAGAATTTACCCCATTATATTCCATCTTATTAATAACAGTTTTATTGGACTTTCGCGAGGTCAGTTCATTAATTGTTTTCCATGTTTTCCTTTGATCTCCAAAACAATTGTTGAAGGCATTTTCATAATAAGCTTTTTTCGCGCTATTAATTTCCCAGTTCACTTGATTTTTAACCATTCGAAATTGGTTCCAAATAAATGGATCTTTTGTCTTAATAGCCTTTCTTTTGAGGCGGTCTCTGAAATTCATCCGCTTTTTCAGAATAGAGGTTATCCATGGGGATTTAGAATTTCGCGTCCGTTTGGTCTTCATCGGTGCGTGCTTTTCACACACATTCAAGAACAATTTTTTCCACCTTTTCCACATATCATTAGGATCATGCAATTGCTTTATGTCATCCCAAGGTTGTTCTAAAATATCCACATAAAAATGTGCGCTATTAAAATGTTTAAACTGTCTATATGTTATCAAGCTAACTCCTTTGGAGAAAGTGGGTATTGAAATTTTTCGATATACGTAAACTAAACTGTGGTCACTTATGGCAACATGAGACACCCCCGAACAATACACATTCTCTGGCCGATTTGTGAAAATCAGATCAATTAAAGTACTTGTAGTAGGTGTAATTCGGGTAGGTTCGTTAATGAGTTGATCCAATCCATAAATGTCTGTTATGTTTAGAAGAGCTTTCACATTAACATTGTCTTTTGATTGCATGTCACAATTTAGATCCCCCATGAGAAAATGTTCTATATTTTCAGAATCTAATTTGCCTAATAATGTGTTGACATGCATAAAAAGTTCATGGGGTGAATTAGGGGGTCTGTACCATGAAGAAATAACAAAGGGTTTTGAGTTGTGTTTACAAATTTCAATTGATAATATTTCCAGGAGCTGACTGTCCAAATCTGTGCGGACAGTATAGCTTATGTTTGAACGAATGTAAAAGCATACGCCACCACCAAACCTGCCATTTGTTGACCTGTCACGACGTATTATATCATAACCCTGGACTTTAACCTCCTGATCGAGAATACTTTCATTTAGCCTGGTCTCATTTATTGCTAGAACGTCGATGTTTTGATCATTTAGAAAAACGCGAAGTTCATCAATATGTTTCAAAAGACTTGTAATATTCAAACTAGCCATTTTAAATCCACGACACTTTGGCATTAGGGTTGACCTGATCCGGGCACTAGGGGAGGTAGTGAGATCAGGTGTCGCCACAGTTGTTAAGCAAGGATCATATCAATGGACTATATTATTTACAAAATTACTCGCTAAAATAGCAATACCTTTCTTGTTAAGATGGAGTTTGTAATTGTTCAGACATGTATCGTCGATGTTCAAGTGTTCGACAAAGCCCCAGCCATTCTGGTTACAAAATTTTTTTAAAACTTTGTTGCAGTCCTTTACTTTCCTCTTGAGCGATTCATCATCTGATCTTTGTGTGATTGCGGAAATGGTTACGCTAGTGTTAGGAGAGTTTGTAGCAATCATATTCCCCAGGTCGACTATTTTCTCCGCCACATTCCGAGCCGAGGATGAATTTTTCAGATCATTTGTTCCGACGTGGAGGATTATCGCCTTCGGTTTTGTAGCTAAGCTTGGTTGTAGATAATGCTCCATGTCTGCGGTTGTAGCACCAGGGAAACTTTTCACAGTTACGCGCTGTTTAGCTGCCCGACTTAATAAGTCTCTGCGTAATCCTTTGACAATCGAATCCCCAACAATGATTGTGCCTTCATTAGGTCTTTGCTCCCCTTGGCCGTTCCCAGTAGTATCATTGTTTTCCATTTGTAGTTGATGGTTCTGGGCACCGGCTTTGCCTTTCTTGTTCTTCTTCTTCTTGACGGGTTGCCAGTCATCAGCAGCAGGTTGTAGATTGTGTGAACCTACCGATTGATCCGAGGAAAGTATTTTAATAGATTCCATCAGGCTCGCTTTTTCTTGTTGAAGTTCTTGGATCTTCACTTTGTACTCGGCGCATTTCAATTTGTATTTCTCGATTTCACGTTGCAACTCATCCACTTGGGACAGATTTGTGGGAAATTCAAATTTTCGTTCAATGGCGTCTATGGCTTTCCAAAGTTTGTCCATTTCGTTTTTAAAGGTTTGAGGGACATTCTGGCCAGTTATCAAAGTGTTGTTCACTGTAGAAATGTGTTCTTCGTTGATCATGACGGAGTCGATGCTGTGCTCGGCAGTATCTTCGGTCAAATCCGCAGCAAGCAAATTATTTTGAATCAGTTCATTAAGAATGTCTTTAACATCTTCGGCCGCTTTCCCTTGCACCTGGAGCGTCTTCGTGTTTCGGTAGAAATTAAGTGTTACATTCGGTAGCTTTAGGATAACACTAGAGCTGTTGTATGACTTCTTTGTCTTGGAAACGTTATCGCCATCATCGATCAGCCGCGAAAGTTTTGTATCGACAAAACTTTCAAGCTCTTCAAGAGTTCCATTCCAGCTAAACCTTTTCTTATCAGCGTTGTATGATAAATATTGTTCGAATTCAGACGAATTATCTTCGTAGTGCAAATTAGAGGACGAGTCAGAAACGTTTGAGGCGGAGCTCATGTCAGTGTGTCCATCCGCCATGTTGCTTGCCTGTGTTGCTTGCCTCACCGGTCCACCCGCACGAGGAGCCTCCAACATCTCTTCGATGCAACTAACTTTAAGTAGGAGGTGAAAAGCTGATAGAATCAGTGGAAGGAAAGAAAAGAGGGAGGGGGGGAGGGGGAACGCAGGTAAACCGTTGCTAACAAGCTAGCAGCGTGAGCTGCTCCAAGACAACCGCTAAAATTGCTAAAACAGCCCGAGAAAACAACGAGCAACACGAGCTGCTCACACTCCACTAACGAAAATACTAACACACCCTGAAATGAAGCTGGAACCAACCATGTGAGCCTGCACTTGAGCACGCGACCGCTGACCAGGAGGTTGCACGCTTAGCTCGTGGCGGTTAACTTTGTTAAATATAATTTAACTAAATTTAACCCGCTGCCTCGCTAAATGGAAGGTGGGTGCCTGGGATATCCAAGGGCTTCCACTGTGGCCAGCCAGCCCCTAGATAGACTACCGCTCCCATGGCTGGCCAATCCCCGCAACCCAGCCATGAGCCCCCATTCCATGCCGAAGGGACTCTTCGACCTAGCCGCCGGCCTAGGTCGGAGAGAAGGAAGGGCTCATGGCTGGGGGAAGCCATGGCCCTGAACTCGCCAAGGTCCCGAGGCACCCTAAGCCCAAAAAAAAAAAAAAGGGGGGGGGGGAAATAAATAAAATGCAAAAATACCTAAGACAGTTGGCTTGCCACACCAATGATGGTCTCAACTGGCGTACGAATGTAGATCTGGTAAGCATCGCTGGACCATCGGCCAAGGGTTTTGATAAGGTGATCCGGGATTCCCCGAGTAGCTGCTGAGGTGGCCGCACCAATGCGGAAGCTGTGACCTGAAAAACAGCCCGGAACTCCGGCTGAGGAAAAAATGGACCGAATGGAGCAGGCCAACCACTGGCGGCTTAGAGGTGTGTCATCTGCGAGACGAAAAAGAGGGCCTGGAGCGGGGCCACGAAGGTGCAAATATTGGACTAAAGCACGTACAGGGCAGAGGTCTTGCCCACCAGTACCGATGTAGACGAAGCAGCCTTGGCGAAAGGGGTCTGTCTTGGAGCATTTTATGAGGATCCTGAAGCTCTTAGGATTAGACAACGAGTCAGCTTGGATGTCGTTGACTGAGAGATGAATGGCTGGATCAAATGGGGCGTTGACGGTAAACTCACCAGCTCGAAGGAAACCGAAGAACCCGATACAACAAGCGGCCCATAGCATTGTATGGTTGTGGGAGGAGAAATCTAGTGAACGATGAATGACGCGCATCAAATCACTTGTGATGGGTTGACGCTTCGGTTGGTTTGATCCTTGATGGCGCTTGATGCCACGCAGAACGCGTCGCAGCTGGAGACAGCCCACGAGAGGGTCAGGTAGACCTTCATCAACGTGAAGAGATCTAACTGCTGACAGGTAAACCTTAATTGAAGAGTGGTGGAGAGTATCTGCGAGATGAGCGCAGAAACGTATGAGCGTTTCTTCACTGGCAGGAAGCACGGATCCAGATGGATGGAGGCGATTATCCTGAATGCAGAAGGTGATGAAACGACGCTGAGCTGATGAATAGCAATTCCGTGTCGATGGAGCAAGGCCATGAGTTAGGTAGAATTGACACTTGTCTGTCAGACAAGATCCAAGTCCAAGAGGAGCTGTCGAGGGATCTGGGTCTGATGGAGTGCTGCGTGAGGGGCCAACTGACGGAAACGCTGAAACTGGAAGCGAGAAAGCGCATCAGCGATGGGGTTACACTTTCCCCTGACTGAGGAGGCTGTGAAGGAGAAGGAGTGACGTGCCGCTAGAAGACAGAGGTAACGAACCAGAACCATTATGTCGGGGGCCCTCGAGGTGCCTGACCGCAGGATTGCCACCACTGAGCTGTTGTCGGATCTGAAGTTAACCCTCTTAGATGTCCATAGAGGACCCCATACGTAGGCTGCAACCACAATAGGAAAAAGTTCCTTGTACTCAATTGACTGGGAGACCTGCGAGGCCAGCCAGGAGCCTGAGAACCACTGGCGTTGGAACAAGGCACCATAGCCTAGAGCACCTGACGCATCTGAAGAGACCTCAAAGTCCGGCAAGGGGGCCCACTGGGGATACTGAAGAAAGCTGCAGCCGTTCCAAGAGCGAAAGAGTTCTCGCCACCAAGTGAGGTCGAGAAAGAACTCCCGGTTGAGGCGAATTGGATGATCATCACGACGGAACGCACACAATAGGTTAATCATGCGGCGTAAGAAGGAGCGACCTTGAGGAACCACCTTGCAGGCATGCTGGAGATGACCAATTAGCGACTCGAGGTCCTTCCGTTTACAGGAACTCTTGTGAGACCATTGTTCTAACAGAGCAGTTGTATTGTCAAACTTGTCTTTCGGAAGACGAGCCTGTAGGAGTACGGAATCTAGTTCAATCCCCAGGACAGTCATATACGTACAAGGGCCTTCGAATTTTTCTGGGTGGAGGGGGATGCCAAGCTGAGAAAAACAATGGATGGAGTTAACCAGATTGCGTTGACAAGCAGGAGAGCCAGGTGGGCCAAGGGTATGAAAGTCATCTAAATAGTGCATCAGGAAGGAAACGTTGTAATTCTGTTTTGCGATCCACTCAACCAGGTCAGCAATACAAGTGAAAATGTAAGGAGCGGACCTGACGCCAAAAGGAAGGACCATGTCCACGTAATAAGCCCCTTGCCATTTCATGCACAATAGTGGGCGATCCTCTGGGTGGATTGGTACAATGCGGTAAGCGCTCTGAACATCAAATTTTGCCATCAGGGTGCCCCGACCCAGCTGCATAATGCCTGCCATGATGTCGTCCACCTTCATGTACTGGAGGGAGTAATCCTCGCTGGCAATTCCATCATTGACGCTGTGACCCGTTGGGCTGGACAAGTCCAGGATAAGGCGCCATTTACCTGGCTGATTGCGTTTGGGGATGGCACCAAAGCGACTGACATGACAACTCTGGAAAGGGGGCTGAAGAAAAGGGCCTGCCACCCTGCCCAATTGTACTTCGGTGTGGAGGTAATTATCTATGACCTGGGGGTTCGCGATAGCTGAAGCCATGTTTCCTGAAGCTGACTTAAGGGAAATCTTGTGGTTGAAGCCGAGGTGAAAACCATGACGTAGACCCTGGATGACATAGGCCGCTTTGTCTGGGTGTGGATAGTTGCGAAGTTCATACTGCAGTCTGTCCACCACGATGGGGGAAAGCTGTGACACTGGTTTTAAGGGGCATGCTGCTGGAAGAGTGGAGGTGGTGTCCTCAGAAGACGATGAGACAGGTTGAAGGCCAGCGTGTTGAGAAACTGGAGCTGGAGGAGAATGCCACTGTAAAGGGCAACTGTTAATTGACCGCGACGAATCAAAGCTATGTACAGGATAGGCTGGGCTCTGAGGGTCTGCGGTACCATGATGAGAAACTAGAACACGAGTAGAATGCAACTGTGATGGACCAACATAAATCAACGAAGAAGAATCAGAGCTTTGTACAGGATTGGCCAGGCTGGGGGAGTCTGTGGTAGCGTGTGAAGAAACTGGAACTTGAGGAGAACACAACTGTAGCGGACGAACGTCGATCGACGGAGACAAAACAGAGCTATTTACAAGATGAGCTGTGCTCGGAGAGTCAGCGGTAGCGGCGGCCCCCCTTTTGCTGGATGGGGGAGCGGGACCGGGCTCTGCGTGGGGGGCGGTGTGGGCAGAGGGTACTTCGATGGTCTCCATCGCACGATTCGCAGGCATGACGAAACCGGCAACGGCCAAAGGGCCAGCTACAACGCCCATCATTCCATGAGTGGCAGTATTGTGTGGCGCTTGAGTTGCCAGTGGCAGCAGGTGCCCCGGAAGACGGTGAAGCTAGCAATGGCGCAGGGGCCGGTAGAGATGTTGAAGCGGAGGGAGATCTTGTGTGGAAATTGTAAAGATCCGCATTCATGCGAGACCAATCTGTGGAACCTGAGGCCGCTGCTTCCTTCCTGTACGCTATGTCATAACTGAGCCAGGACCTGTCACGGAAACGCTTAGCAGTTTGGATGATCAGCAACTTGTATTTATGAAGGTCAAGCCAGCGGGAAGGAAACGAGTTGCAAAGCACCAAGCAAAAAATTGAGAAAGCCTCTACCCAGGTAACAATGTCCGTTATTTCCACAACGCGCTTCTTCTTCTCCACTAATAACCTTCCCTCCAAGTAAGCCTGCGGTTGCGTGTCCTGGGCTTTGATGTTGTCTGACAAAAGGTCAGCCAGTTCGACAAACTGTCCTCCTGTGATTTTTACCACCAACTTATGAGGGATGGGAGAATACCCCGGGCCAACAGGAAAATCCGATCCGAGAGTGGGCGGCGTCGAAGAAAACGTTGTGGCGCCAAGAGAGCCCCCCAACGATAATGGCGGGAAAGTGGAAGATGTGACGGGGGATAGCGAGGACACCACGGCAGGTGAACTTAGGGTGCTGTATGTAGGAATAAACGAAGGAACTACTTGTCCAAACGTACCTGACTGAGGAAGAGACTGGCCCGGAACAGTGGCGGGCGGAACAATGGCGGGCGAAGCTGAAGGCGCCAATGGAACCGAACTGGAGGACGTGTTTTGCACCGCGTGCTCCCGAAGAGATGACAGCAGCGCCGGTAAGGAGTCGGCCAACGCCTGTGAAATCGCCCGAGAAAGGGCATTATTATCCGGCAAACTGACACTCTGGGACGAAGCCGAGGTGACGATCGAGGTGGAAGCCGACGTTGTAGAAGTCGAGCTGTCGTTGAAGCTGGACGGCGAAGCAGTTGACGGGGTAACGGTCGATAAGCTGTTGTTTGTCGTCCGCATCGTACGCTTTGCCAAGACAACCGCAGAAACAACGAGCAACACGAGTTGCTCACACACTAACACACGCTGACAACGGAGCTGAAACGGGACAAACTGTTGCTGACAAGCCCGCGACGTGGCCCAGGCAACTGCTAACACAACGAGCAACGCGAGCTGCTCACCCACCGCTAACACAACGAGCAACACGAGCTGCTCACACACCGCTGCCACACGCTGAAACGAAGCTGGAACGCAGGTAAACCGTTGCTAACAAGCTAGCAGCGTGAGCTGCTCCAAGACAACCGCTAAAATTGCTAAAACAGCCCGAGAAAACAACGAGCAACACGAGCTGCTCACACTCCACTAACGAAAATACTAACACACCCTGAAATGAAGCTGGAACCAACCATGTGAGCCTGCACTTGAGCACGCGACCGCTGACCAGGAGGTTGCACGCTTAGCTCGTGGCGGTTAACTTTGTTAAATATAATTTAACTAAATTTAAGCGAACATGCAAAACCATTTAGTAGGAGTTACCGGGAAGATTCACAGATAAATTGATCTGACAGGAGATTGCGATTTGCAAGTCAGTCGGAAGCAGGAGGCTCCTGTCGGAAGTCAATATCCCCAATCTGAAGCGAAATACTTTTTAGCTCCTATTTTGTCAAAAAAAATTTACTGAACTGGTTCGGTTTAGTCTTTGAGTCTTTGGGGGGAGATACTGGGGAAACTACAAGTAAATATATTTCTCACTCGCGGGCACATTAATTTCTTTGATCGCTAAAATGACCAAAACTTCCACATTCGTGTTGAGTCAAAAACATCAAACCTTCGGTCCAAAGACCAGCTTTTCATTTTACTTTAGCGATAGTAATGTCCACAGTTTGAAGATCATTTAATTTTCTCTCTGAAAAAATGTCATAAACTAACAGAATTGCAAATAGTAGAAAGTAAACAACTTGTGTGCGTGACGAGTACAAGTAGCCGTTCCGATCCAGCCTTCTCTGTCACTCCTACCACATTTTTTTGGGCATTTTTGTTTAATACTGGTATTCCTCTTACCTTCAGATCACTTATAAGCTCCAGAACCTTAAAGCATTTAATGTTGTTTTGGTTTTCCGGTACCCAAGCTGTAATTTTCCACATGTTTCTTTGTATTTCCGAGCGAGGTTCCCCGCATTAGCCTCGCATTCGTGCTCAAAAGGCTCTCGTCCCAGGGCCGTCGGGGAATACGAATATTGTCTATTGTCATTTGTTTTCGCGGGAATTCCCACGCGGACCTCGCGTTTTTCCGCGCATTCCAGCCTAGCAAACTCCCTGTAACACAAAAGTTTGGGCGCAGTAGAATGATCCCTCAACAACTCATTAGACTAATACAGTGAATTGTCCCTCTGATTTAGAAATGAAACTTGAAAACTTCTTTAACTTACTGACAGCAAACGCTAACTTGTATGTTTTCACTCTGTGACCGTTAGAACACACCCGTCTTCAAATGGACCTGGAGAAAGTTGAACAGGTTGGAATTTTCTGTCAATAGTGCTGTCACTTATTTCTTGTTAGCGTTTAACCACTCGCTGTTGAGTGGATGTCATTGTTTATGGCAGCTGTTCAGCTTGGTTTTCGCTAGGACATAAGCACAAGCATAAAAGCACAAGCTTATCTCAAATGAAAACGCGCTGCTATAAGCATAAGCGTGAGCGAAAGTACGCCATCTTGTTTTACTGTATCGAGGAGGTATGGAACCGAAAATAAGACAGTTGTCCATTCTGCGCATGCCTGCGTGCTTGTGTTTGTTTTCTGCGTGTTCTCGCTATCGTTATGCTCATACTTGTGTTAATGTCGTAGTGAAAACCAAACCATGGTTTAGAACTTTCGTGACACCTTTTTAAGGTATTGAGCCGAAAAAAATCAAAACTCCTTATGAGTTAGTGGTACTCACCCGACCCTTGGAAAAAACGATGCTTATGTCATTACTATGATAATGTACCAGCGCTCGAACTCGAAAGTCTAGGACACTAAAGGTGAAGACATGAAGCGAATTGTTGTAGGTGGGGTACATAGTAGGTAGTCTGTATAGCTATTTTCTATGAGACAAAGGCAATCAGGATTTGAAAACGTCTGTCCGAAGTTTTCAGTTTCAATCAAAACTTTGTGTATGTGTAATCTCACGTTGACGGCCCTTTCACAGCTTCAGTAGAGAAATAAAGTTGTTTTACTTACTTACTTACTTACTTACGGTTTTCAATCGCGTGTTGTCACACCGAAACCAAAGTTATCACTCTGACCAATCACAAAGAGCACAGACAATACAGCGAACCAATCAAAACATGCATGTAGCTGACGCGAAGCGCGGGAAAACGAGTGCGAACGAGGCGCGATTGGTTGTGGTTTTACTTCTGATTGGATAAGAAAGTGGCGCGAGTTTTTGTAAGCCAATCATGTAACGTAGTGATGCAAAACCAATTACGTTTTGACACAAGTGAAAACCACTCTAATCCTTGTAATTACGATTTGTCTAATGCCTTTTGGCATTTCACCTTTCGAAGTTGTGGCCATGATGATTCTTTGATATGATAACCTTGCTTTACATTTTCAAAACAGCTTGAGACAAAAATAACTTCAGAGCTTGAATCACTGAAAGAAAGAATCCAGACAATGACCCAGGTAAATTTTGTTGCTATTTGTTGATTTATTAACATGACTTTCGTCTATAAAGCGAAATTCGAGGAAATCGTAGTATAAAAAAAAACAATATTACTACTCAACAAATCTTACCACGCTCTGTTTGCTATGTATTATAAAATGAACAGGTCTCTTAATCGTGGATTTTGTTTCTCTAGGAACTTGAGACATACAGTGATTTGGATACCCTGAGAGAGCAGTCAGAAGAGAAGAAAACGGTAAGAAAAGTCGGTAGGGATCCCAACATAAGAAAACCCCTTATAACAAACTTTATGATATAACTGATAAAATTACTTCATTATAATTGGCTGATCAGTCCAATTTATCGTTAATTTTTAATTTGCACTGCAGTGCAAATTAATGCGTGCGCTTTCGTGATTTTCCCAGTCATGCAATAAATGAGTGATCGTATGAAGGCTTGTGCAATTAAGGATTTACACTACTCGTGATAAGTTGGAAATTCTTTCTACAATTTTGAGAAAATTTTAAATAGGCCATTTCCGAATTACCTTTAGCCTCCTTCTCTTTCTCTTACTGAAACTGTATCTTTTCAGTCGGAAACTAAGTCGCTACAGGAACACCAGGTTATTATTAGGCGTTATGTCCGCCGCTCACTCGAGTTCCTGTAACTGTCTGTAACAGCGGCTGGCAATCGAGTGTAGGGTTTTTTTGAGCAGTTTAAAACGTAAGCTTACATCTTTTTGTTCTATCGTTAGCGTTTGCATGGAGAAAAGAAGACATTGTCTGCAAGGAAAGAAACGTTCAAAAAACGTAAGTGATTGACTGTCTGACGGATCGACCAACAGCGAAATGAATGGAGAGACAGGTAGAGGGACAGACAGTCTGAATGATTGACTGACCGACCGACCGACAGTCTGACTGACTGACTGACTTACCAGCCGACAGACTGACCAACAGACAGACAGACAGTCTGACTGACTGACTGACTTACCAGCCGACAGACTGACCAACAGACAGACAGACGGTCTGACTGACTGACTGACCAACTGTCCGATCGACAGCCAATCTGACGAACTGACTGACCGACTGACCGATCAACAGATGGTTTGACTGACTGACTGAATTACTGGCTTAATGATTGATTGACTAACTCACCAACCGACAGACGGTCTGACTGACCAACAGACAGGCGGTCTGACTGACTGACTGACTGACCAACTGTTCAATCGACAGCCAATCTGACAAACTGACTGACCAACCGATGGTTTGACTGACTGACTGAATGACTGGCTCAATGATTGATTGACTAACTCACCAGCCGACAGACGGTCTGACTGACCGACCAACAAACAGACAGACTGACTGACTGAACAACTGTCCGACCGACAGCCAATCTGACGAACTCACTGACCGACTGACCGATCGATAGATGGTTTGACTGACTGACTGACTGACTGACTGACTGGATCAATGGGTGATTGACTAACTGATAGACAGATTGATTGATTGATTGATTGATCGATCGATCATGAATTCATGAATCAATTCATAAACTTTGAACTCACTGATCCATTCATGGTTTCCCTTTTGTTATGTTCAGACGTTCAAAGGCTGTCCTCACTTTACGATGCCACAAAGAGCAAACTGATGGAAAATGAGACACATTCACAGGTACTGCTATTATTACACCGAACTGTTTTTGTGTTGAAAGTAAAGTTTTGTTCCAAGCGTTTTCCTGTTCTCTGAAGTCTTTTTATGGACTCTCTTTGTCGCATTTCAACCACAGCTTGGAAACTTAGAAAGAAAGTGGCAACATCACGAACAAAATAACTTCGTCATGAAAGAGTGTATCCTTTTACAACTATCACAATGATATTTATTCGTTTTGCTCCTTGACTTGATTGGTATGGTTTAACTTTTAGCTCTGGGATGAAACCCTAGTGTGTGATCATTCTAATGAGAGCTATTAAGCAGTGCTTCGCCTTTTCAGTGCCTCAAATAATTGTACCTTGCTGTTATGTCTACAACTCCTTAACAGTTCTCAGTTATTGCTTCTAAAAGCATGGAGAGTGACTATCGCCCTTTGAAGCAAAATGTGTCAGAGCAACTGGAGGATATCAATAGACTGCTGATCCAGTCTCTTGGAAAATAACTACATCCTTCCTTTACAAAAATAACCAATTGTTGTAAAAAAATACTGTGATCTAATCCCTTTAACTTATGGAATAAATTGTCTGTTACAACAAGCTGGAAACTTGCGTAAACATTCACAGATAACTGTGTTATTTATAAAGTTGGTCCACAATAGGTTTGGCCAGGAGCTTATCACCTTGACGGGATGTGATATTTGGCTTTTGTCGTGGTGATATTCGGGATTTCAGCTGAAAACAGGGACGGGAAGCGGGATCACGAGCGGGAGAAAGAGAATTGAAATGAAACTTTCAAGTAAAATGTGATTTTAAAAAAACAGTCAATCGTAAATCATAACATCTGCAGAACTATTATCCTAATCTTTACTCTTCTTCTTACTACTAGAAATCGCCCAGAATAAGAAAGTTTTTTCACCCATTCTTGTTTCCAGTGGCCGTGGCCTACGCAGTGGCCTCATGGTTAGCGCGCTCGACTCCGGAGCGAGCGAGTCCCTGGCCGGGGACATTGTGTTGTGTTCTTGGGCAAGACACTTTACTCTCACAGTGCCTCTCTCCACCCAGGTGTATAAATGGGTACCAGCGAATTTGATGCTGGGGGTAACCCTGCGATGGACTAGCGTCCCATCCAGGGGGAGTAGAAATACTCCTAGTCGCTTCATGCTCCTGAAACTGGGATAAGCTCCGGCCTGATGAGCCACTAGGCTCGTATGCAGACTTTACCTTTACCTTATTTCTATAGTCCTTTATTATTTTAGCGGAAAAAAAATCATTTTGTGGGTTAGGTGCACTTTAATACTGAAAGTCTCTAAGTAACATTTGATCCGTTCATGTCATCTTGTCTTCTTTGCTTCATAATGTTGCTGCCTGTACAGTACTCGTTAAGTAAACCAAAGTGCCTTGTTAGTAAAGTATTGGCCATTCCTTGTCTTCCGTGTATTCAGTCCAGATTTTTGACTGATTTCCAGCGGCTTTGTTTCCAGAATTCCGGGTAAAGCATAAAACTGCCTGCTTCGTTTATAATGGCAGCCAATTATAAATTCTTTTGACAATATTAAAATTAGCCTTACTAACCTCATTTTGAAGTCAGTAATTCAAAAGAATTTTTACACTGAGACGAGGTTAGTAAGGCTAATTTAAATGCATACAAAAGAATTTTAAATTGACAGCCATTTATGAAAAGGGTCTATTGAGCTTTTTTTTTTACTGTTAAACACAATTAGTTTACATTTAAATTAAACCACTAGAATCGTTTTGACCACTATAAGTTTCCCTATAGAAAACTAGCAAAACAACAATTGACAATGCACTTCGGGCATAATTTAAGCTCATTATTCGAGCAATTTAGGAAAAGCCAAGGACGAAGCACAAATGCAACTGGGGGACTGGGTACTATATCTAAAAATAACTTAAAGCCGGAGATAAGGTCAATACAGGGGATTAACTGGTTCACTCTTCATCGCTCCTTGACACAGACTAATGTCCTAATCTCTCCCGAGGAGGGGAGGGGGGATAAAAGGTAAAGTGGCCCATCTGACCGGAGGATATCTCGGTTTGTTTTACTTGAAGTGACCAGGTGTATTCCCCCTGGATGAGATGCTAGTCCATCGCAGGGTTACCCTCTAGTATTAAATCCGCCGGTAGCCAATTACACACCTGGGTGGAGAGAGGCACTGTAATAGTTAAGTATCATGAATCCCCCCTCTGGGAGTGATGCTAATTGACAGCCTGACGGGAGTCAAATCACCATATCATTTCGGGGTTCAAATTCATATCTTAGTACCGCTTGGTGTAAAACGATCACTGTTACACGAGAAATTATTCCTAGGGCTCCCAGAGAATTAAGCTAAACAAAATGAGACAAAGACTTCTTGTAACGCTAAGGGGTGACAATGAATTCATGTGGTGCCCACACAACGCGACTCTTGTACCATTTTTGACGATTTGAACCATCAATTTACAATGGGAGTACTTTAATATGATTTCTTAGTTATTAACTTTTCATCGCGACATTTTTGTGCAGACGTGACATTACACAGAAGTAAACATTCGCATGTTCTTATATTCATTATGTGCGTTAGCTTATTAATGCATAAACAAATAACTAAATCGTAAATCATAATTCGATAAACTTTCTGTTCCATGACGGAAAAAAAATATCCCACGCCTAATTACAATATTAAAAAAGAGACCAATCAGAAAATCACACGGTAAACCATTCTATGCGCACTCACAAGTTTGAAAATATACATTGGAAACATCACTTGTGATGAAAGTTTTATGACATTTTGTTCTTCAATTCCTTCAGGAGAGTTTTCATCTACGTTGAACATTTTACACACAAATACATGTTATTTGCCGCCTATCAGCCTCGGAAACACTCAAGCTTTAGTTTATTTGGTACTGACAAGGATTCCGCTTCTAAGAGCTCTGGGTATGATAAGTAGTAACTCCTGCACCATATTTACTTCCATCGTGAAAATTTATAAACTCGATTACAGTCAATCTCGTTTCCAGAGCCCTCGCTCGTCCTGTGACGGCGACCGTAAAAGTGAAGGCTCTGAGCATGACAAGTGATGAGTTGAGCAAGCACTCCTGCTTTGAAAAAAGAGTTCTACCTGTCTTCTTACTTTGAGCTGAAACGCACTAAATATCATCGATCTCTCGGTAAGTAAACACTGAACAATTCTGGTTTTTGTTTTAATCCAAACTTGCCATGTAGCTGTGAAAAGATTTTAGTTAAATGAATTTCAAAACAAATCTAAAACAAACTGAAAACTATCTAAATATATTCCTCAATAGACCTTTTTCGCTTGTACATTTTGTTTTCCCAATACAGATCATGTGATGATACTCAGGAGATTAGAACCTTTGTCTTGTTCATTAAAAAGAGTACATGCAGACATATTCATGCTTGCATGCACTCTTTTTAATGAACAAGACAAAGGATGAAATCTCCTGAGTATCATCACATGATCTGTATTGGGAAAACAAAATGTACAAGCGAAAAAGGTCTATTCAACTGTAGGTTAGTCGCGAGAAATGAAATACTTGAAATGAAACTTTTCAGTAAAATGCTTGAAGGACGCTTAAACCTGATCTAACCTCGTACCCCGCTCAATTGGCCGTGGAAAATTTGGGTTCAATTTTACAACTTATCGCAGCTTCATTATTCAAGTGGCTTTCCACGCATCTTCCCGCTTTCTGCAAAATCTGAGAATCAAGAGCGAGCCACTATTTTCGAGGTTAAAGAAGTTTTATAGAAAGCCTTATTTTAACCACAACAGTATCAAACATCTGCAGAACTATTCCATAACAACGTCAAGTTTGTCTAGTACTCCTTTGGAGAGTTTCAGAACGCAGCCCTTGAATGTATTGTTATTGTCTTTGGAGATCATTTTCACTGGTATGGTTGTCTTCTTGATCCACTTGTCCTCTGACGGTTCATAGCATTCAACATTCAAGCGATTGGCAGATCTGCCCGATGTGCCACCCAGCACATAGAGTGTTCCCTTCAAACACACCATACTGCCATAGCTGTGTACAGCATTCAAACTTCCAATAAACTGCCATTCGTTGGTAGAAATATTGTGCACTTCGCATGTTTTCAACCACAATAATTCCTGCGTCCCTCCGCCTAAGAAAATTTTTCCTTCACTTGCCACACCAAATGCACACTCTCTCTCTCGTTGCATGTTTGCGATTTCCTCCCATTTGTTTTCTACAGTATCGAATCTCTCAGCCTTCGAACAGCTCCTCCTTCCCAGTCTCCCACCACAAACATACAGATGATTGCCAGTTGCAACAACACAAGAATCTTCCCTGCAGCCCTCATGAGATGACAAAACCGTCTGCCATGAACACTGCTCAACGTCGAATCTTTTAACGGTGGATTTTTTCATTGATGTGTTGACCTCTATCGCATAGATTTCGCCTCTAACGACAGCCACCTTAGAAGACCGAGTGATAAACAAGTCCAAAGTAGACCAGCCATTAAAAACAGGGTCATACCTCTCTGCCTTACCATCAGGTGGAAAGGCGTACAACTCATCACGGTAGCTTAACATCTTAGTTTCATAGTTTCTCTCTGACAGCCCGTCTGCTAAACGCTTCCACTCGTCTTTCTCAGGCAGATAACACAAAGTGTATTTCCCTCCACAGGCTACAATGGCGCGGGTTTCAAGCCCTTTTCTCGGCGACGGCGAAACATTTTCTTCACTTGAAAAAGCCGTCAGTTAAAGCATCTGTAGCCAACCTTAAACAACTAAAAGTTTCTTGCACGAGTTCGTTTGTCACGACATCCAATAAAAAGTCACGCGATAGGAAAGCCAGTCGCACGTGACGAAACAATTGTTCAAACGATGCTTTTCGCTCGCTTTTCTTTTGTTCGATCCATTTTAATACGATTTTAAACACATCTGCTTCAACTGCAACTGAAATTTCGTCACTTGAAATCCATCTCTCCACTTCTTTAGCTTCCAAGTTTAAGAATTCATCCATTTCTGCCACAGATGCAAAGTTCGCGTGGATGAACTTTCTGGTGTTGGTGATCAGTTCGTCGCACTGGTACATCTCAGCAAAATAAAATGTTGAAATGCAATTTGACGCAGACATCTGTCGTTCTATGAATCGCCCGGAAACTGTTGTCAAACCCGGAATGAGAAAATAGTTCGCTGCAGCGATAAGATCCTTGGAATTCTCTTGATTAACCTCGACACTTCCTGTGTAGATGAACTCCAGAACATCTTCCAATACAGCACCCGAGATCTCTTCAAACCGAACAATCCCTTCTCGATTCTCTTTCATGTCGCTCTGAAGAAGCTTGCAGAAGAACGGGCTTGCTGCGGAAAGCACATTTCTGTGAGCTTTGAATTCTTTGTCATCTTTCGCCACCAAAGTTACGTCGCATAAATGATCTTGCCTTCGCAACATGTTAAGCCGCTTCACTAATTCCACACAGAATGCTGCTTGTTCCGCATCCGAGATTGGTTGTAGATCTCCCATATTCTAGATAATAAACTTATTTCTGTGAAGTACAGATTACTTTTGAAGCGTTTAGACGTCCTCAAATAGCTCTAAGAAATCACGACTGGGTACAGATCGCACAACTGAAATCGAAAGCGAAACTTTCGCGAACCTTCTCCGAGATGACGTCATTGCGTCATTGGGTGATAACTGGATCAGACTCGGAAGGAATGGACTGGACTAGTAAAACATGGACTTGTAAAACGTGTGCTAGTAGAAATCGTGAACTTGTAAAACGAAGACTTGTATAAAGCAGACTTCAAAAACGCGGACTAGTAAAATCGAGGAATTGTCAGTACAACGTGGTCAAGTAAAAATTGCGAACTTGTAAAACGAGTCCTTTTATAACGAAGACTTCAAAAACGTGGACTATTAAAACAGCGAGGACTAGTAAAGCGTACTAGTGCGTAAAATAAGGACTGGTGAAAATCGAGGACTTGTAACGCGCAATAAGATGTTTGCCTTTTTAGAAAGGATTATCTCTCATCCAAACAACTTCAAATGATAATCAATTGTATTGAAAATACTAAAAGAAACAGAATCATATATTTAAATACTAAGAGCCACTAAGTAACATTAGATTCTTTCATTGTTAAGGTAGGCTGGTCGTAGGCTTAGTTCAAACATAGTTAACTATGGTTCAAACGATTCTCTAAATTGTATGGTTGAGAATGCATAATATCGAATATGTCTCCAGTGGGGTGATTAAGTCTATCAAGACAGTCAATAAGAAATCGACTTCCTTAACAGAATAAAGTAGACCCTGTACTTCAACGGTCAATATTCCTAGAAAGTAAAACAAATGTACTTTTTTTCCTATTCAGAGCACGGTGTCAGACGCTCCAGGAACTGTACATGACAAAAGCCAGCCAAGAAAATAAAAATATTCATGACCTCTAGTCGAAAGTCTTTCGTCAACTACTAATGTCTCTATTTCTTCGATCCATACACTTTTCCCAGTACTTGTAAGTACAAAACTGACAAAGCATTTTCTTACAGTTTATACGTTTCGATATACAAACGATTGAGCGACTTTGGCCGAGTTCGATTAGGGACACACGTGACCTCGCGCCGCCGCATTTAATGAGCCAGAAAGGAAACATGACTCACATCCTCTTGCGCCATCACACGTCCAGTAAATAATCTGCAGTGACCCTCGGTATATTTCTGATGTCCCTTAATGTCGATTATCCCCCAAGTTACCGACAGAAGCGAAGTAAAAGACACCCATACAGGACTAAGAGCCTGCGAGCATGCCAAAACAGGTCAGTTGCAAGCATGCCTTTTCGCCTTCCGTCCACCCAATTGCGGCCCATCACTCAGGATTTCGCTTAGCTAGAATAGCTGTTGAATTCTCTGACTTTTTTCAAGGCCGTAATACAAAAGCTTATAATTTTGCCACGTTCACAACTACCCAAGATGAGCTCTACACGAAATGATCATCGATCACAGCTTGAGCTTGGAACACCGCTTGTGTCCACAATCGTTTCATCTGTTAAACGTTTTGAGATGCTGCCAAAGCAGTCAACTGATCTTTTGCTTTTGGAGTCAAACAAGTGCTTCCAAATTTTTTTGACGCTTTGGAACATCAATTTAGTATGGGAGTATTTTAATATGATTTCTTAGTTATAAAGGTTATGAAGATAGGAGCATTTAAGGGAGTGTTTACAGTGACAATTTAGTTAATTTGACAAGTGTTTTTGGCTACGATGCACAGCACGAAAGAAAGTGAGAATTTATGATATACATACGATCTTAAATCTGTAAGATAAACGAATAGTAGGCCTCACAATTTTGGTTTAAAAGTCTGGCTGCCTGGTTTATGTTGAGAGTGGAAAGAGGCGAAGTGAAGGCCTTGGCGTTGTTTATTTTAACGAGAGAGAATGGGTGATTGTTTTCGGGTAGGTTTTTGAGTTGGTGCGCAAAGAAAGGGCTGTGAATTTTTTCTTTGTAGAGGAGCAAGCCATATATGTGTATTTTGTGCTACCATAATAAAACATGGAGTATTGATCGGATGTTTTAATACCGAAAAAAGAAAGAGAAAAAAATACCTCTGACACGTTGACAGTCTAATTTAATTCTTTCCCATATGAAAAACAAAAGTGTCAAATTACCATTTGTAACTAAAAATAGCAAGCATCTCGTGGGAACAAGTGGTGATGATTTGCCAGCTCTAATTCAATTTACTCCCTTGTGAAAAACAAGTGTCAAATTACCCTTTGTAACTAAAAATAAAATATCTCGTTATATTTCCATGCAACAACAACAAAACAATCGTTACCTGTACCTATTGTAAACGTTCGAACTCTTTCAAATCAAAATAGTCTCGTCTCCTCTAAAACATTTCGTAAGAACTAGAAGCAACGATGCGTGACGTCTAATTGAATTTACTCCTTGTGAAAAACAAAAATATCAAGTTACCTTTGTAACTAAAAATAAAAACATCTCGGCCATTTGCATACAACTACCTCACGCACTGTTTCATACCTCAAGGCTTATCTCGTCCATAACTAAAATCCTAAGCCTAACCCACAGAAAATGCCGAAGTAAACCCAATATATGAATACTTCCTCCTCTTTTATAGAAGAATAAATATGGCAGTTCTGAACTGTTTCGGGATCAAATCTTCTCATATACCATTTACTTTTAAAACAAGAAATTTGATTGGCTGTTTATAGTAGATCCGATCTGATTGGTGTGACATACATACATCTCTCACTGATCCATTGACCCGTCCACAACATACTCGACGCGCCGATTAAGAGATATTTTTTTTACAAAAAAATAACTTAAAAAGAGACCAATCAGATAATCACACGGTAAACCATTCTATGCGCACTCACAAGTTTGAAAACATAAATTGGAAACATCACCTGTGATGAAGGTTTTATGACATTTTGTTCTTCCTTCAGGAGAGTTTTCATCTACGTTGAACATTTTATACACAAATACATGTTCTTTGCCGCCTATCAGCCTCAGAAACACTCAAGCTTTAGTTTATTTGGGACTGACAACGATTCCGCTTCTAAGAGCTCTGGGTATGATAAGAAGAAATTTAAGTCCTACACCATATTTACTTCCATCGTGAAACTTTATAAACTCGATTACAGTCAATCTTGTTTCCAGAGCCCTCGCTCGTCCTGTGACGGCGACGCCTATTTCCCTTTCGTAAACAAGCGATGCCATTTTTAACGGTCGATGCCATAATTGGTAACCAAGCTTGCCAGAATTAGCAACCAAGCCTTTTAGAGTGGACGATGCCATATCTGCTTCTGTTCAGGCCTGGACACGGTAGAAACTGGTTATAATTTGTTGAGGGAGTAAAACGCACTCACCAAATACTTAATTGTTCATATTCACACTGGTTTGCTTGCGGTTAGCTTTTATTTGCAGGTTGGGACAGCTCAATCATTAACATTTAAGAAAGTTACATTTTATCATTAAATTTTGCGGAAATTTGGCGGATGAACCTGGTAGTGTCGTGGTATAAGAGGGATGTTAAGAAACAGAGGTTCCAGGTTCGATACTGGGTGGTTAGTAACATATTTTCCTTTTTCTTTATATTAGTAGAGAAAAATTTGTTGAGAAATTTTCTAAGTGTTGCGAAAATGGCATCGCTTGTTTACGAAAGGGAAAATTGCGACGGCGACCGTAAAAGTGAAGACTCTGAGAATGACAAGTGATTAGTTGAGCAAGCACTCCTGCTTTGAAAAAAGAGTTCTACCTGTCTTCTTACTTTGAGCTGAAGGGCGCTAAATATGATTATCATCGATCTCTCGGTAAGTAAACACTTAACGATTCTGGTTCTTGTTTTAATCCAAACTTGCCATGTAGCTGTGGAAAGATTTTAGTTAAATGAGTTTCAAACAAATCTAAACCAAACTGAAAACTATGTAAATATATTCCTCAATTCAACTGTAGGTTAGTCGCGAAAAATGAAACACTTGAAATGAAACTTTTCTGTAAAATGCTTGAAGGACGCTTAAACCTGATCTAACCTCGTACCCTGTTTAATTGCCGTGCAAAATTGCCGTTGTAAAATTGAACGGTTCAATTTTACAACTTATCGCAGCTTCATTGTTCAAGTGGCTTTCCACGCCATCTTCCCGCTTTCTGGAAAATTTGAGAATCAAGAGCTACCTACTATTTTCGAGGTTAAAGAAGTTTTATAGGAAGCCTTATTTTAAGCACAACAGTATCAAACATCTGCAGAACTATTCCATAACAACGTCAAGTTTGTCTAGTACTCCTTTGGACAGTTTCAGAACGCAGCCCTTGAATGTATTGTTATTGTCTTTGGAGATCATTTTCACTGGTATGGTTGTTTTATTCATCCACTTGTCCTCTGACGGGTCATAGCATTCAACATTCAAGTGATCGTCATATGTGCCACCCAGCACATAGAGTGTTCCCTTCAAACACACCATACTGCCAAAGCAGTGTATAGCATTCAAACTTCCAATAAACTGCCATTCATTGGTAGAAATATTGTGCATTTCGCATGATTTAGACCCAAAAAATTTCTGTTTCCCTCCGGCTAAGAAAATCTTTCCTTCAGTTGCCACACCAAACGCACACTCTCTCTCTTCTTGCATGTTTGCGATTTCCTCCCATTTGTTTTCTACAGTGTCGAATCTCTCAGCTTTCGCAACGACGTTATCCTCTAGCCTCCCGCCACAAACATACAGATGATTACCAGTTGCAACAACACAAGACTCTTCCCTGCAGCCCTCATGAGATGACAAAACCGTCTGCCATGAACACCGCTCAACGTCGTATCTTTTAACAGTGGATTTTTTCATTGATGTGTTGACCTCTATCGCATAGATTTCGCTTCTAACGACAGCCACCTTAGAAGACCGTGTGAAGGACAAGTCCAAAGTAGACCAGCCATTAAAAACAGGGTCATACCTCTCTGCCTTACCACGAGGTTGAAAGGCGTACAACTCATCACGGTAGCTCAACAGTTTAGTTTCAAAGTTTCTCTCTGACAGCCCGTCTGCTAAACGCTTCCACTCGTCTTTCTCGGGCAGATAACACAAAGTGTATTTCCCTCCACAGGCAACAATGGCGCGGGTTTCAAGCCCTTTTCTCGGCGACTGCAGAAGATCTCCTTCACATGGAAAGCTAGTCAGCTTTACTGCATCTGAGATCAGCTTGAAACAACCGAAATTCTCTCGCACAAGTTCGTTTGTCACGACATCGAATAAAACGTCACGCGGTAGGGAAGCCAGTCGCACGTGACGAAACAATTGTTCAAACGATGCTTTTCGCTCGCTTTTCTTTTGTTCGATCCACTTTAATACGATCTTAAACACGTCTGCTTCAACTGCAACTGAAATTTCGTCACTTGAAATCCATCTCTCCACTTCTTTAGCTTCCAAGTTTAAGAATTCATCCATTTCTGCCACAGATGCAAAGTTCGCGTAGATGAACTTTCTGGTGTTGGTGATCAGTTCGTCGAACTGGTACATCTCAGCAAAATAAAATGTTGAAATGCAATTTGATTTGGACATCTCTCGTTCTAGAAATCTCGCGGAAAGTTTTTTCAAGCCCGGAACGAGAAGATAGTTCGCTGCAGCGATAAGATCCTTGGAATTCTCTTGATTAACCTCGACACTTCCTGTGTAGATGAACTCCAGAACATCTTCCATTACAGCACCCGAGATCTCTTCAAACCGAACAATCCCCTCTCGATTCTCTTTCATGTCGCTCTGAAGAAGCTTGCAGAAGAACGGGCTTGCGGCGGAAAGCACATTCCTGTGAGCTTTGAATTCTTTGTCATCTTTCGCCATCAAAGTTATGTCGCATAAATGATCTTGTGTTCGCAACATGTTAAGTCGCCTCGCCAGTTCCACACAGAATGCAGCTTGTTCCGCATCAGAGATTGGTTGTAGATCTTCCATATTTCACAAATAAACTTATTTTTGTCAAATACAGATTCCTTTGGAACCGTTTCGATGTCCTCAAAAAGCTCTAAGTACAGATCGCAAAACGAAATCGAAAGCAAAACTTTCGCGAACCTTACTGGAAGCGAGATGACGTCATCGCGAGATGACGTCATCGCATGATGACTGAAGAGATTGGATCGGACTGGAGTTGAAAGGAATGGACTGGACTAGGAAAACATGGACTTGTAAAAACGTGGGCTAGTGAAAATCGCGAACTTGTAAAACGAAGACTTGTAAAATACTGGAAAAACGCGCACTAGTAAAATCGAGGAATTGTAAATGTTGTAAAAATTGCAAACTTGTAAAACGAGTCTTTTTAGAATGAAGACTTGCAAAACGCGGCCTATTAAAACGAGGGCTAGTGGAATAGAGTAAAACTTTATTTAAACAGGGTAATCCATTCAGCTGGAAGGCTAGTATCCATAGGGGCACTGTATAACTAACACCAGGTTAAAAATACAATTTATGTACACAGATTAAAACTTTAAACTACCCGTTAAAAACTAAAACTACGTTAAAAATCTAATTACAATGCTATATGTTAAGAGAAACCACTAAGAACTATTACGATAATAAAAAAACATTTTGCGCGGTGGCAAGAAGTCTGTAGTCTTCGGCTTTCGTTATGTCGGTGGGCAGCTCATTAAAAATTATCGCGCCGCTAAAAAGAAACGTGTTTTTCCCAAAACTTGATTTCACCCTACAATCCCGGCCAAAAGTAGTTGGGACACTTGACTTGGATCACGTATCCCCCATCCCCCCTCATCAATGTTGGAAAATATCGCTTTTTTTTCCAACAAAAAGGTAAAAAATCACCCGAGTATCAACATTGAAAGTGGGGGGAGGGGAGAACTTGCTTGCTGTCCCAACCTTTTTGTCCGGGATAGTAGGTATCAATAACCTAATGCTCTGCCTTGTAAAATAGCTACGAATGTTCGAAAATCTGATGAAAAATGCCAAAAAAATAACTTGGAACTAATGAATTCAGATAGTGAAAAACAAACTTGGCCTTATGATAAGAGCGTCTCTTGGAACTTGGACTCGACCAACGTAAATGATGAATGATTCATTGCCTCAAAGGAGCGTTTGCAACACGTAATGATACGCGAGTTGTGACTTACATAACAAACCATGTTTGTCAAAGTAACCTGCGAGCTGCTTGTGAATTAGCCTTTCAAGGTCTTAACATACTTCAGGCAGTGTCGATGTGGGGTGATAATTTTGGGGTCATCTTTTGCCCCTGACTTGTGAAAACGGGTTAACCTCGCTTTTTTCCCATACCGCGGGGATCACATTTGTTGGATAGTAAGATTAAATATGACAGATAACGGTGAAGTTGTTTTTAAGTGAACGAGATGGCATACCGTCAATACCAGTAGCCTACCTTGGTTTCAATTCTTTAAGCGTCTTTCCAACCTTTGAAAAGTTGACAGCTTGGAGTTTCAAACGGTTTGAGTTTTCCGGCTGAGGTAACTATTTATGAAAGGATTGCCATTACATCGATGGGAAAATGCTGCACTTATCTTTCACTTAATTCGCAGCCCCATTACTTTTTCGAGCAGCCAAGCAGTTGTTTCAAGTTTTTCCGGGTCCCACTGGGATCTTCTTAATCTCTCGAAACTGGTCTCGAAAATTCCGCTGTTTCTCTCTAGGCGCTTGAAGGAACTCCAATCAAGTTCATTGTTAGTCTCAATTCATTAAAAGTTTGTGAAAGTAATCTCCTTCTTTCATTAATTTTTTTCACCTCTCTTGTCAACCATGGTACCTTTTGCCGCCTGACTCGCACGTGGGGCGTTAGAATCAGCAACTTCAGCAAAAAGCTGTTTAAAAGAGTCCCAAACTAAGATTCCTCCACATCTGAAAAAGAATTCACCAAGTACCATAGAACCTTGTTTGGATTTTCAACAAAAGCATCGCGATTAAAATGTTTAAGATTTTAGTTGGGTCTCAACTATCTCCGGGGTCTCAAGCGATGAAGTTTTCGAACCACGACAATCGCAGAATGATCACTGAAACCAACTAGTATTCCTCCCGAGATGTAAAGGTCAGGTCGACTTGTGAAGAATAAATCGATCAGTGTCTTCGAATATTCAGTTACGCGAGTATAATTGTCATCATTAAAAACTGGATCATTGGATAATGCAATTCGAGAGTTTTCATTGGCTTAGCCATCATGGTATATGAGCCATTATACCATAAGGTAAAGTCTGCATACGAGCCAAGTGGCCCATCAGGCCGGAGCTTATCCCGGTTTCTGTAGCATGAAGCGACTAGGAATATTTCTACTCCCCACTGGATGGGATGCTAGTCCATCGCAGGGTTACCCCCAGCATTAAATTCGCCGGTACCCATTTATACACCTGGGTGGAGAGAGGCACCGTGAGAGTAAAGTGTCTTGCCTAAGAACACAACACAATGTCCCCGGTCAGGGCTCGAACCCGGAGCACTCGCTCCGGAGTAGAGCGCACTAACCATGAGGCCACCGCGCCTCCCATGATCTACCATGATCTACAAAAATGGGGAGCGTATGCGTGATTTTTTTGGGCCTTTTTGTTTTTATTGTAGTCTAGTTTTCTATATTTTGGGGTGTTTTTAATAAAACAATTATTCCTCTCACGCTTGTTGGATATGAGATGATCATAGCCAACTCGGCGCTACGCGCCTCGTTGGCTATCTATCATCTCATATCCAACGCGCGCTCATGGAATCATTGTTAAATGGTCTGCACAAGGCCAAACTCGTTAGTCTTGTTAATAAAATAAACGCTTTGTGGATGCGGGTTTATTCGATTGTTAAAGTGTACGTGTGAAATCTAGGACTAGTACGTAAAACAAGGTTTAACAAAAACAATAATTAACAGTGTACTTTGCGTACATTTTTAACGAGGAACAAGAGGAGACTTGGGGATGAAATCAGAAGGAGAGCTTTCAATCGAGAAAGAAGTTCTTCCTCTGAAAGGAGAGGGTGCTCTCACATTTGGCCTATACGGGGACGTTCTGCTCAACAGGGTAGAGTTTTTAGTATGTCTCCCCCAAAGCAGATTCTTTACTTTCCCTATTTAGTTTCTTGAACACGTTATGTGTTTGTTTTTAGCCTGTGTACAGCCACACACTCTCCTCAGAGTGAGCCGATGTACACAGTCAATAGAAGATAAAGAGGAAGAGTTAATATCCCCGTCCATATAGGCCTTATTCCTAAGGTAATCGCTCGCAAATTATTTTTAGATCAGTCACGGCAAATCCCAGGAGAGTCTCAAAGTAGTCAATTCGGTAACGCAAAAGCTTGGAAACTCAAACGACTCAAACGTGCTCTGTTACAAAACGAAGAACCCTGTCGAGCTAAAACGTTGTAAAAACGTCAAGTTCCTAAAGGGTCTTATATCTGATAAAACTAAAACCTCCGAAGAAAAGGTAATTTTTTGAAAAAATTCACATTCATCTGACATCACGTTATTTGATACCACACAAACATTCCTGCACAACATGCGAACATAACATACACACAAAAGCGAATGGCACAAATCTGACAAATAGGAAAAAAACAGCTGAAAATGTACTCTGTATGAGCGAAAACATAACAAGTGTAATACTCAAGATAGAGGTCACATATATGACAATTACGTTTATCTTGACTCTGATCAGAGTCACTGCTTTTGCAGTCAAACATGGAATCAGTTGTTGTTTCCTAGCGTTTGATCACGAAGTACCTTGTCTTTATCAGCACCTAAAACTTTCGTCAATGTTCTTCTGTCGTCTGTAGTAACACTACGTTCACATTTTCTGTTCATTGGTAATTCATTTGTTAACATATTCGGCATATCTTTTCCCTAATTTTCTGCATGGACTTCCACATCGTGGAAAGAAGGTCGAGCCTTTCTTACGTGTCTGCAGTATTGCTCATTGCACGTGACTGACCTGGCTACCTCGTTGGGATGGAAATGAATTTATGCGGCTCCCACAAAACGCGACTATGGTAGCGTTTGGGGCTAAGGCATTCCGCAAACATTTTTAACGATAAAGCCCGTCAATTTTATTTTGAGAGTACGTGAACATGTTTTCTTATTTATCTGCCCGCAATGTTTACATTTTCACTTTGACTTTTTTTGGTGAAGATGGTGTTACAAGACAGAAGTAAACCTGAGCGACTTCTAATATCTGTGGAATCACACCTCTATTTTAGAGATGCAGTTATGGCCTTTAAGTGTATGACAGGTGTTTCACCTGAATATTTAAGTAATAAGTTTATCCCTAGGGATAGTATTAGTGGGCGAGTGACCCGTAGTTCACAAAAATTAAAGATAAAACATCCCACTGTGTCAATCAGTAACCGGCCAGAGGTCTTTTCAATATCGTGTTGTAAGTATTTGCAACGCTATTAGCCCTACATTGAAATTAAGTCAATGTGTAAGTAGTTTTAAACGCAATCTTAAGTTAGCTAATGTCAACACAACCACCCCGACACTTTTCCAAGAAAATACACAGGATTTTTTCTTCAATCAACCACAGACGGCCTGTCAACACACAGCCTACTCACCCACCTTGCTTGTGTCTGGCTGGCTGGCTTACAGCCCAAAAGCTAGCAGGGCACGACTGGCCCAGGCATTCCTGCATGGAAAATAAGCACTTTCAGTGAGCAAAAAGCCTCTCTCTGTGACCCTCCCCACCCCCCAGGGGATAAATCCTGGGACCCGCTCTTGGTATCAACTGGTAGCCAGTGACCTGGGCTGTCTCCAGCAACCCTCCTTGACGGATCCCCCCCTGGCTTTTCAAGCACCGCAGAGGCCTACCTGCCGGCTATCGCCGGCAGGCAGGCGAAAAACTTTTGGTCCAAACTCGATACCGTTTTGAAAAATCCAGACATATATTGGCTGGGAATGCCAGGGAAATCCCTCCAGCTTGCACCTGCCACCTCAAAGTGTTCCCCACGACTGGTTTGGGGCTACAGCAGCGAAACTGAAGGGCCTCCCAAAACGTTCTGCCCCAATAATAATATGTCTGGATTTTTGAAAATGGTGCTAATGTCAACACAACAACCCCGACCATTTTCCAAGAAAATACACAGGATTTTTTCTTCAATCAACCACAGACAGCCTGTCAACACACAGCCTACTCTCACCCACCTTGCTTGTGTCTGGCTGACTGGCTTACAGCCAATAAGCTAGCAGGGCACGACTGGCCCAGGCATTCCTGCATGGAAAATAAGCACTTTCAGTGAGCAAAAAGCCTCTCTCTGTGACCCTCCCCACCCCCAGGGGATAAATCCTGGGACCCCCCTTGGTATCAACTGGTAGCCAGTGACCTGGGCTGTCTCCAGCAACCCTCCTTGACGGATCCTCCCCCCTGGCTTTTCAAGCACCGCAGAGGCCTACCTGCCCGCTATCGCCGGCAGGCAGGCGAAAAACGTTTGGTGCAAACTCGATACCGTTTTGAAAAATTCAGACATATATATAACATAGTTTTTTAGAGTTTATTTTAGTTTTACTATTGTTACCTCTTTCAAATTGCATTGTCACTGAAAAGCCCCAATGGGGAGTTGTATATAAAGTATTGTAATTAAAGTGCCACTACCCCCAAATTTTTTTTTTCTTTTATTAAAATCTACTAGTTTCCCTGATTTCATTAGCGAAAAACTTATCTCGATTGATAAAATCCTTGCGTTTCTACAGGCGTTTGAACCCGTAATGTCTATGTTCACGACCGCGCGAAGTGGGATCTGGGTCGGGCTACTAGTGACGTCACTTCGGGAACCGAGCTGAAACACTCAAGAGACTTTCGACTGAGCTCAGAGGGCTGTCAAAACATTTTTGGGTTATTTGTGATTCATATTTTATCGAAACCGAACAAGATTTTCACGTGAAAGAAATGTATTATCTAGCATTACAATTTACAGTCTAGCTACGATTTGGACGACTGCGATGTACATTTCTTTTTTTCATTTTGAAGTGCGGGTCGCCAGCGGAGATTCTCGCGTTGTAATTTTTGCCAGGATCAGGATCGACAATTTGCCGGTCCATTTGGGCTATAACGGTACATTTAATGGCAGTAGAGTTAGCTTACAACTCTTACAAAGATGTCAATGGACACGAAGAGTCAGTAAGTTGGCTTTAAGGAACTTGCAGATTTCGGAGTGTCAAAACATTTTTAGATTCACACACTAATTTCCCCCGAGATACAATTGAAAATACGATGCAGTCGTGGTCCACTTCCGTCTACTTCGCCAGGTCAATGATTGAAAACAGTTTTAACATGAGAGATAAGCAGAGATGTCAGCAAACAATATCCAAAGGCGAGGCAAATTTTCGCTTCATTACTGTCGCGCGACCATAGTAATATGCATAGCCAATTCCCGTGTAAAAGCTATACAAATTTGCATATTTCGTACCACTAAATCATGGCAAGTCCTTCGTTAGGATATTGAAAAGAGGTTCAGTATGGTATGATGGTATGAACACATTTCTACTTCACTGACGGTTATTTTGAATGAAATGTCCATTTTACGTACGCAAATAACCTGGGAGTTCTCGACTTTTAGTTGCATTTCGGTTGACTGACAATCGCATATGCGCGCATGAATTCTTCTTTCAGCACGACGAACTCTGTCGGTAGCTCTAGAGTCGAATCTCAATCGTTTGATTCATTTTTCTCACATAGTTATAAATGCTTGATCCATTCTAAGTTTGAAATTTAGATATATTTTGTTCCCCAAAGATGAAGCTCAAAGAACGAAAGAATTCTCTATTCAAGTATGGCTATTGAGATACACGGTCGGATTACGGCTTCCGGTGTGCGTGTGTTTTTAAACTAAAATCCACAAATACATAGCTAGTTCACCAGTTGAGGCTCAACAATCTTAATCGCTTCGTTGTACATGTAGGACACAGATTTCGTTTACTATTCGTTTAAAGATGTGTCTATTTCGAGTAAAAAAACCTATGCGTTTAGTTTACCGTGTGATTTCATATGATGGACTTGGAGGATCGATTCATTGCACTTGGAATAGTCAGATGGCTTCCAGCTTATCCCAAATTCGCGTCATATGTAGTACCATGAAAATGTCAAGATTTCCACTAGAGATAGAGAAGAATATACAGGCCATGAAAAACTATAGGTTTTATAGTAGAGGCGAAACCGAGATCGAAGAAATCCTCGACGGCTCCCCGACTTTCGCTTCGCACGATCAGCCACTTCTTTGGTCTTTTTCTCGTTTCTGGTCGAGTTTCATCGGGATAGAGGTATCAAATGAAGGGAAATACTCTATTCTTCGTATCCTGTATTGCTACAGTCTCCAACAACACATCTTCCTTGCATTCTGCAACGATTTTGACACACACTATCGTATGCTGGCATACATTCTTCTCAGAAAGAAAACATTGTTATTCCCGAAATGACGTCAGAAGCCAACTCGTCCCATTCTCCGCTATTCCTCGGTCGTGAACATGGAAATGTGCAAAATTATAAACTTTGAAAATGCGTAGAAAATTAACAAAAATAGCTACAACGATAATTTTTTCGCAGTGGTGATTAGGAGAAAAAGGAAATTTATATAAGCGAAAAAAAAATTGGGGGGTTAGTGGCACTTTAAGCTGAAAGAATATGAGACAAGAACGTCTTGTTACAGAGGATTTGTAACGCTTAGGGGTGACAATGAATTCATGCGGTGACCAAACAACGCGATTCTTCTACCGTTTTTGACGATTTGGAACATCAATTTAGTATGGGAGTATTTTAATATGATTTCTTAGTTATTAACTTTTCATCGCGACATTTTTGTGGAGACGTGATATTAGACAGAAGTAAACATTAGCATGTTCTTATATTCATTATGTGCGTTAGCTTATTAATGCATAAACAAATAACTAAATCGTAAATCATAATTCAATAAACTTTCTGTTCTATGGCGGAAAAAAAATATCCCACGCCTAATTACAATATTAAAAAAGAGACCAATCAGATAATCACACGGTAAACCATTCTATGTGCACTCACAAGTTTGAGAATATACATTGGAAACATCACTTGTGATGAAAGTTTTATGACATTTTGTTCTTCAATTCCTTCCCGAGAGTTTTCGTCTACGTTGAACAATTTACACACAAATACATGTTATTTGCCGCCCATCAGCCTCAGAAACACTCAACCTTTAGTTTATTTGGTACTCTGGGTATGATAAGTAGTAAATTAACTCCTGCACCATATTTACTTCCATCGTGAAACTTTATAAACTCGATTACAGTCAATCTTGTTTCCAGAGCCCTCGCTCGTCCTGTGGCGGCGACCGTAAAAGTGAAGGCTCTGAGCATGACAAAGTGATTAGTTGAGCAAGCACTCTTGCTTTGAAAAAAAGAGTTCTACCTGTCTTCTTACTTTGAGCTAAAAGGCACTAAATATCATCGATCTCTCGGTAAGTAAACACTTAACAATTCTGTTTTAATCCAAACTTGCCATGTAGCTGTGGAAAGATTTTAGTTAAATGAATTTCAAAGCAAATCTAAAACAAACTGAAAACTATCTAAATATATTCCTCAATTCAACTGTAGGTTAGTCGCAAGAAATGAAATTCTTGAAATGAAACTTTTCAGTAAAATGCTTGAAGGACGCTTAGACCTGATCTAACCTCGTACCCTGTTTAATTGGCCGTGGGAGATCTGGGTTCAATTTTACAACTTATCGCAGCTTCATTATTCAAGTGGCTTTCCACGCATCTTCCCGCTTTCTGCAAAATCTGAGAATCAAGAGCAAGCCACTACTTTCGAGGTTAAAGAAGTTTTATAGGACGCCTTATTTTAACCACAACAGCATCAAACATCTGCAGAACTATTCTATAACAACGTCAAGTTTGTCTAGTACTCCTTTGGACAGTTTCAGAACGCAGCCCTTGAATGTATTGTTATTGTCTTTGGAGATCATTGTCACTGGTATAGTTGTTTTCTTGATCCACTTGTCCTCTGACGGGTCATAGCATTCAACATTCAAGTGATCGGCAGATGTGCCACCCAGCACATAGAGTGTTCCCCTCAAACACACCATACTGCCATAGCTGTGTAAAGCATTCAAACTTCCAATAAACTGCCATTCGTTGGTAGAAATATTGTGCATTTCGCATGATTTAGACCCAAAAAATTTCTGTATCCCTCCACCTAAGAAAATCTTTCCTTCAGTTGCCACACCAAACGCACACTCTCTCTCTTCTTGCATGTTTGCGATTTCCTCCCATTTGTTTTCTACAGTGTCGAATCTCTCAGCTTTCGCAACGACGTTATCCTCTAGCCTCCCGCCACAAACATACAGATGATCGCCAGTCGCAACAACACAAGAATCTTCCCTGCAGCCCTCATGAGATGACAAAACCGTCTGCCATGAACACCGCTCAACGTCGTATCTTTTAACAGTGGATGTTTTCCTTGATGTGTTGACCTCTATCGCATAGATTTCGCCTCTAACGACAGCCACCTTAGTAGACCATGCGGTGGACAAGTCCAAAGTACACCAGCCATTAACAACGGGATCATATCTCTCTCCCTTACCATTAAGCGGAAAGGCGTACAACTCATCACGGTAGCTCAATAGTTTATCTCTGACAGCCCGTCTGCTAAACGCTTCCACTCGTCTTTCTCAGGTAGATAACACAAAGTGTATTTCCCTCCACAGGCAACAATGGCGCGGGTTTCAAGCCCTTTTCTCGGCGACGGCGAAACATTTTCTTCACTTGAAAACCCAGTCTGCTTAATAGCTTTGGAGATCAACTTTAAACAATCAGAGTTCTCTTCCACTAGTTCGTTTGTCACGACATCGAATAAAAAGTCACGCGATAGGGAAGAGAGTCGCACGTGACGAAACAATTGTTCAAACGATGCTCTTCGCTCGCTTTTCTTTTGTTCGATCTACTTTAACACGATCTTAAACACGTCTGCTTCAACTGCAACTGAAATTTCGTCACTTGAAATCCATCTCTCCACTTCTTTAGCTTCCAAGTTTAAGAATTCATCCATTTCTGACACAGATGCAAAGTTCGCGTGGATGAACTTTCTGGTGTTGGTGATCAGTTCGTCGCACTGGTACATCTCAGCAAAATAAAATGTTGAAATGCAATTTGACTCAGACATCTGTCGTTCTATGAATCGCCCGGAAACTGTTTTCAAACCCGGAATGAGAAAATAGTTTGCTGCAGCGATAAGATCTTCGGAATTCTCTTGAGTTACCTCGACACTTCCAGTGTAGAAGAACTCCAGAACATCTTCCATTACAGCACCCGAGATCTCTTCAAACCGAACAATCCCTTCTCGATTCTCTTTCATGTCGCTCTGAAGAAGCTTGCAGAAGAACGGGCTTGCGGCGGAAAGCACATTTCTGTGAGCTTTGAATTCTTTGTCATCTTTCCCCACCAAAGTTACGTCGCATAAATGATCTTGCCTTCGCAACATGTTAAGCCGCTTCACTAATTCCACACAGAATACTGCTTGTTCCGTGTCAGAGATTGGTTGTAGATCTTCCATATTTCAAATATAAACTTATTTCTGTGAAATGCAGATTCCTTTGGAACCGTTTCGATGTCTTCAAAAAGCTCTAAGTACAGATCGCAAAACGAAATCGAAACCAAAACTTTCGCAAACCTTCACTAACACTGGAAGCGAGATGACGTCATCGCATGATGACTGAAGAAATTAAATTGGACTGGACTTGAAATGAATGGACTGGACTAGTAAAACGTGGACTTGTAAAACGTAGGCTAGTGAAAATCGCGAACTTGTAAAACGAATATTTGTAAAATACTTGAAAAACGCGCACTCGTAAAATCGAAGAATTGAAAAACGTGGACATGTTGTAAAAATTCCGAACTTGTAAAACGAGTCCTTTTAAAATGAAGACTTGCAAAACGCGGCCTATTAAAACGAGGGCTAGTGGAGGAGAGGAAAAATTTATTTAAACAGGGTAACCCATTCAGCTGAAAGGCTGGTATCCATAGGGGTACTGAAAAAATAACATCAGCTTAAAAATACAATTTATGTACACAGATTAAAACTCTAAACTATCCGTTAAAATCTAAAACTACGTTAAAAATCTAATTACAATGTTATATATTAAGAGAAACCACTAAGAACTATTACCATAATAAAAAACAAACATTTTGCGCGGTGGCATGAAGTCTGTATGTCTTTGGCTTTCGTTGTCTCGGTGGGCAGCTCATTGAAAATTTTCGCTCCGCTAAAAAGAAACGTGGTTTTCCCAAAACTTGATTTCACCCTAGGTATCAATAACCTAATGCTCTGCCTTGTAAAATAGCTATGAATGTTCGAAAATCTGATGAAAAATGCCAAAAAAATAACTTGGAACTAATGAATTTGGACAGAGAAAAACAAACTTGGCCTTATGATAAGAGCGTCTCTTGGAACTTGGACTCGACCAACGTAAATGATGAATGATTCATTGCCTCAAAGGAGCGTGTGCAACATGTAATTATACGCGGGTTGTGACTTACATAACAAACCATGTTCGTCAAAGTAACCTGCGAGCTGCTTGTGAATTAGCCTTTCAAGGTCTTAACATACTTCAGGCAGTACTGATATGGGGTCATAATTTTGGGGTCATCCTTTGCCCCTGACTTGTGAAAAGGGTTAACTTCGCTTTTTTCCATACCGCGGGGATCACATTTTGTTGGATAGTAAGATTAAAGATGACAGATAACTGTGAAGTTGTTTTTAAGTGAACGAGATGGCATACCGTCGATACCAGTAGCCTACCTTGGTTTCAATTCCGGCTTTAAGCGTCTTTCCAACTGTGTCAGGAGCTTTTAATTCATGCTAATTCACTCGCTGCGATTTTTATTTAGCCAGCGGTTTTCGCTCTCGCTCTTCCCACAATCCTTCTCGCGGGAAAAAACCATGTGCTGGAAAAAGAAAATGGCGCCTGTGTTTTCGACTAAGTGTGATTTTGTTCGAGATTTAATCCAGTTCTCTTAACGGTTTCGATATTCAAAACAGCAAAAGGAGCAACAACGTATGTATAAAGTTCAATTTATCTTTATTTGCACATTTTTGTCGCTTTTGTTTCGTTTAAGTTAGAAATACGTCGCTTTGTAATTTTTGTCACCTAGGTTTTACCTGTTTACCACTGTTCGGCCTGTTAATGCTGTTTGTGTAGCTGTTACTGTTGTTACTACACTACTGAGGTTAATAAACAGACTGAGTTGAAACGTGTTCTGCCTTGAATCGATGCCGTTACAGTAAAACGTTGTTGGATTTAGTCTTCGAACTGTGCATTTGTTCGCTCCAAGTTGCCAGCCAACCGGGAGATTGAAAGCGTGTTTACGAGTTGTCTTCGAATTCAGTGTCATCGAACTTTGTTCGCTCCAAGTTCTGCAGACTCACCAGGTATTCACCTAAAGAAAATGTCACTTCCCACCTTCTCTGGCCAGAGAAAGGATTGGCCAGAATTTAAAATCGTCTGGAAACAGTTGGCAGAAGGTGCAATCAAAAACAAAACGGCCTTAGCTCATGAGCTCAAGAGGTCAGTGAAAGGTGAAGCTGGTCAGAGGATTAAGTCAGTGTATGTCACCAAACCAGAAGCATATGACACAATGTGGAAGAAGTTGGGGGATTATTACGATGATACTAGCGCCACTGTTCAAGCAGCACTAGAGGATTTACATAAGCTCAAGCCAGTGTCAGAAACCGATTACAGAGGTCTTGTCGAATTTATTGATGTTGTGGAATCATCCTACAGCCAGCTTGAAGAGTTGAATCAGTTGAACACTCTCACTATGAGGGACATTGATTTTGTCAATGGACTGTTGCCTAATCATCTGGGATTGGAGTGGATTCGCAAGTATCATGACATGAGCCAAACAGAGAAAGAGAGGCTGTAGCTCGATTAGCTGAGTACCAACCAAGACGGAGAAGAACTCCTGAAGTTCCAAAAACTGGTGATCGCGGCAAAGGGCTGACCCATCATGAAACAGTGACTGGTCAAGACGAAAAACAGTTTCATCAGTGTGCCTTCCACAGGAGAGATACAATCAAGCATAAAACAAGTGATTGCAAAGAGTTTCAGAAGCTACCCATCAGTGAAGAGGGTGGAAAGTTTGAACTTCTCAAACAAGTGAACGCTTGCTTTGTTTGTTTTGGAAATCACCCACAGCACAAGTGCCCAAACAAGAAACCGTGTTCAACGTGTGGAAGTGAGAAGCATCACTTTCTCCTGTGCAAGTCAGGAAGAAAGAAAGAAGGATCAGACACTGCAAGTAAAGATCAAACTGTGACAGCATCTCCAAAAGGAGAAGGTCCAAAAACTGGTCATTGTGCTCATGCTGAATCAGCAAGTCATGCCACGAAGGGAGCTGGTCTTGCTCTCTATCCCATCCAGTAGGCAAAGGTGTGTGAGAGTGGGAAGAATGTTACCATATTCTGTGATGGTGGATCTAACACAACCTACATAACCCACCAAGCAGCAGACAAAATCAAAGCAAAGAAACTGAACAGATTTACACTTGATGTAACGACTATAGGGAACGTGGAGAAGACTTACAACACCCGACAGTACCAGTTCACTCTGAGAACAGACACTGGAAAGAAAGTCAGTATCATTGCATTTGGCATGGATAGAATTACTGGTCCTGTCAGCAAGCTGGACACTAAAGTCTTAGGCGATTTGTTTCCTGGCTATGATGTTGACTCTCTGCAGAGGAAGACTGACAAGGTAGACATTCTCCTTGGGTGTGACTACTTTGGATTGTTCCCTAAGTATGAGGAAGCAAAGTGTGGAGATAATTTAAGCATAATGAAAGGAGATTTTGGAGTCTGTCTTCAAGGTACTCACCCTGATCTGAGAGAAGGAACTGAACATGACACAAACCTTGTGAAAACAATTCACAACTCAGTAATCAAGCATGAGGTTTACCATGTACACCGCTATGCTCACCCCGAGTTTCAGCCAGATCGTTCTGACCCTGTAAAACTTGTTGATGTCACCAAAGGGCATGCTAGTTTCACACTTCAGACAAATGTTGCAGAATCCTTCACTGGTAGAAATCAGGAACGTCAGGTTGAAAACTTCATTTGTGGCGAAGAAATTGGAACAGAAATTACTTCGCGCTGTGGTAGTTGCCGTTGTGGCAAGTGTCCAACTGTTGGTCACACTTACTCGTTCAAAGAGGAACAGGAGTTAAAATTGATTCAAGAAAACCTTGAATATGACAGTGCCAAACAGTGTTGGGTAACCAGTTATCCTTGGCTTGTGGATCCAGGAACTTTACCCAACAACTACGGAAGTGCTTTGGCCACTCTCAAGAGTACTGAGCGTACCCTCAGCAAGGATGAGCGGTGGGCCGAGACTTACCAAAAGCAGATGGAGGACATGGTGGATCGAGGTGTTGCACGAAAGTTGTCTCAGAAAGAAATTCAAGAGTGGAGTGGTCCCAAATTTTACATCTCCCACCTGGCAGTGGTCAACACGCGGTCACACTCCACACCAGTGCGAATCGTATTCAATTCCAGTCAAGTGTGTCAAGGAATGTCCCTTAATTCCTGTTTGGCCAAGGGACCAGACTGTTACATGAACAATCTAATTGGCATATTGCTACGCTGGAGGGAAGAGCAGGTGGCACTGGTGGGCGACATTCGTAAAATGTTCCACTCCATCCACTTAAAGCCTCTGGAGCAACATTGTCATAGGTTCCTGTGGCGTGATCTGAAAACAGACCAGGAACCAGATGTTTATGTTATGACGCGTGTAAATATGGGCGACACTCCGGCACCTGCTATTAGCACTGAAGCTGTGTACAAGACAGCAGACATGTTCAAAATGGACAGCCCAAAGGCCGCTGACCTCCTGAAGAGTTCCAGCTATGTAGACGATTTAATTGACTCTCTTCCAAGTACACCCGAAGCATTGAAAGTTGCTCGTGAAACAGAGGACATGCTTGCGAAGGGAGGCTTTTTGGTCAAGTGTTGGCAATTTGTGGAGAACCAAGCCCTCACACCGGCAAAATGTTATCTGACAACATTGACACAGTTGTTGAACATGATGGTCCTGTACCTACGCACACAAACATGTTGAAAGGAGGTGAACAGAACCTGAGGGTATTGGGTCTTGGCTGGAATCCAGTGGAAGATACTGAAGTACTGATATTGAAGTAACTCTCAATTTTAGCAAGAAGAAGAAAGGAATACGCATACACACAGGCCCAAACCTCACGAAAGCTGATTTGCCACAAGACTTACCACTTGTGTTGACAAGAAGAATTGTTCTGTCCCAAGTCATGATGATATTTGATCCTCTTGGATTCGTGTGCCCCTACACTCTGCTTGGAACGATTTACCTGCGAGAAACGTGGTCCCTGAAACTTGGATGGGATGATCAGCTGCCAACCAGTCTCCGTTCCAAGTGGGTTCATTTCTTTTGTTCCCTGTTCCAGCTCGAGCAGCTCAGTTTGGATCGTTGTTTAAGGCCACCTAACGCTGTTGGCCAACCATGGCTTATCATCTTCAGTGACGGAAGCGACCTCGCCCATGGTTTTGCAGCCTACATCAGATGGCGTCTAAACTGCGGTGACTATTGGTGCCGACTTATCATGGCAAAGTGTCGTATCGCCCCAGTGAATAAGCTGTCGACTCCCCAGATGGAGCTAAACGCCGCTGTGCTGTCCAAGCGAGGTAGAAAGGTTATTGAGAAGGAGATGAGGTTCGAATTTTAAAAGGTGTTGCAAATTGTTGACTCTGAAACTGTCTTGAGTATGATAAACAAGACTAGTACTCGCTTCAAGGTGTATGAGGGAGTCAGAATTGGAGAAATTCAAGCCGCAACGAATGGTGATGTGTCTTGTTGGTTCTGGATGTCAGGTTTTACAACCCTGCAGATTGGTTGACCCGTGGACGCACCCCTGATGAACTCGATCAGGAGTCCCATTGGTGGAATGGCCCGCCCATCCTGTACAAACCTGTTGAAGAATGGGGACTTAAGTCTTATCCGCAGAACGAAGGACCACTCCCTGGAGAGAAGAAGATATGCAGCACAGCAGTAGCCGCAGCAGATCCACCATTGATCGACTCTGAGAGATTTAGTGACATCAACCGAGTCATTTGGGTGGTAGCAAGATTGAAAAACATTGCAAGGAACAAGACTTTCAGTGCAGGAAATGCCATGCAAGTAACCGCACAGCACTTGAAAGAAGCAGAGGACTTTGTTGTGAAGAACGTTCAGAAAACCATTGAGTGTGAGCTGAAGAAGAGCAGCAGTACGAAGGGAAACGGAGGTCAGTATGCTCAGCTGAGGCCTGTACAAGATGCAAGTGGAATATGGGTTGTCGGAGAACGACTAACCAGGTATAATGCGATGACACCAGACTCGTCCCTTCAGAGATTGTTACCCTCTAAACATCCAGCTACACGTCATGCAACGTGCTCATCAAGCAGGAGGACATAGGGGACGTGACGCAACCCTAGCTCGATTTCGAATGCACTACTGGACACCTCAAGGCAGCAAACTGGCAAGATTGGTGAAAACAAACTGTCAGCTGTGCAAGTTACGTGATGCCAAATTTCTCGAGCAACCGATGGGGTTACTGCCAGAAGCTAGACTGAAACCTGCACCAGCATTTAACCATGTAATGCTTGACTTGTTTGGACCATACACAGTTAGAGGAGAAGTTCAGAAACGCACAAGTGGTAAAGCATATGGTGTGATGTTCACCGATCTCGCAATGAGAGCTGTTCATATCGAGGCAGTGTTTGGATATGACACCAGCAACTTTCTGATGGCACTTAGCAGGTTTGCAAGTCTTCGAGGATGGCCGGAGAAAATTTATAGTGATCCAGGTTCTCAACTTGTGGGTGCAGAGAGGGAACTCAAAGAGGCCTGGCAAAGAATCGACAGAGAGTTCATACAAAGAGATTCTGCTCAGAATGGTTCCACCTGGGAATTTGGACCTGCCGACAGTCCCTGGCATCAAAGAGCAGTAGAGTCTCTGATAAAAGCTGCCAAGCATGCTATTCATTTCTCAGTGAGTAATCAACGTCTGTCTGTACCCGAATTTCTCACTGTCTGCTGTGAGGTGTCTAACTTACTAAATGAGCGTCCCATCGGTGTGAAACCAAGCGTGGATTCAGTCATCAATGTTCTCACACCCAATAGTTTGTTGCTGGGACGAGCCACTGCATCCAACCCCTTGGGATGGCAACCGTATGAAACAAACATTGCCACGCGCTATCATCTCGTTCAGTCCGTAGTGGAGGACTTCTGGAAACGATGGACCGAGCTGTACGCCCCAGCACTGGTGGTACAGCGCAAATGGCACACAGCCACTCGTAACTTGCGACCAGGAGATGTGGTGATTGTTGCTGACAAGAACACTCTGAGAGGAGGTTATCGTTTGGCGCTTGTGAAAGATGTGTTCCCAGGAGAAGATGGCAGAGTGCGCAGGGTGACAGTTCAGTACAAGAGCTATCGCACCGGAGAGAGAGTTCATGAGTACCGGGGTGCAAGGGACACTGTGGTCTCGAGAGCAGTTCAGCGCCTTGCCCTACTTGTTCCAGTGGATTAGAGTCAGTCGCCAAAGTCAAGAAGTGACATTAAGGACCTTGATTATGAACGTTTATGTAGTGACATTTTGTTATTTGTTCCATTTCACAAGTTGTATCGCAGCGACCCCCACTCTTCCGGTGTGTCAGGAGCTTTTAATTCATGCTAATTCACTCGCTGCGATTTTTGTTTAGCCAGCGGTTTTCGCTCTCGCTCTTCCCACAATCCTTCTCGCGGGAAAAAACCATGTGCTGGAAAAAGAAAATGGCGCCTGTGTTTTCGACTAAGTGTGATTTTGTACGAGATTTAATCCAGTTCTCTTAACGGTTTCGATATTCAAAACAGCAAAAGGAGCAACAACGTATGTATAAAGTTCAATTTATCTTTATTTGCACATTTTTGTCGCTTTTGTTTCGTTTAAATTAGAAATACGTCGCTTTGTAATTTTTGTCACCTAGGTTTTACCTGTTTACCACTGTTCGGCCTGTTAATGCTGTTTGTGTAGCTGTTACTGTTGTTACTACACTACTGAGGGTAATAAACAGAGTTGAAGCGTGTTCTGCCTTGAATCGATGCCGTTACACCAACCTTTGAAAAGTTGACAGCTTGGAGTTTCAAACGGTTTGAGTTTTCCGGCTGAGGTAACTATTTATGAAAGGATTGCCATTACATCGATGGGAAAATGTTGCACTTATCTTTCACTTAGTTCGCAGCCCCATTACTTTTTCGAGCAGCCAAGCAGTTGTTTCAAGTTTTTCCGGGTCCCACTGGGATCTTCTTAATCTCTCGAAACTGCATGTCTCGAAAATTCCGCTGTTTCTCTCTTTTGAGCTTCATAGTCACAACATTACGTAGGCGCTTGAAGGAACTCCAAACAAGTTCATTGTTAGTCTTAATTCAGTGAGAGTTTGTGAAAGTAATCTCCTTCTTTCATTAATTTTTTTCACCTCTCTTGTCAGCCATGGTACCTTTTGCCGCCTGACTCGCACGTGGATTTTTGGGGCGTTAGAATCAGCAACTTCAGCAAAAAGCTGTTTAAAAGAGTCCCAAACTAAGATTCCTCCACATCTGAAAAAGAATTCACCAAGTACCATAGAACCTTGTTTAGATTTTCAACAAAAGCATCGCGCGATTAAAATGTTTAAGATTTCAGTCGGGTCTCAACTATCTCCGGGGTCTCAAGCGATGAAGTTTTCGAACCACGACAATCGCAGAATGATCACTGAAACCAACTGGTATTCCTCCCGAGATGTAAAGATCAGGTCGACTTGTGAAGAATAAATCGATCAGTGTCTTCGAACATTCAGTTACGCGAGTATAATTGTCATTATTAAAAACTGGATCATTGGATAATGCAATTCGAGAATTTTCATTCGCTTAGCCATCATGGAATATGAGCCATTATACCATGATCTACAAAAATGAGGAGCGCATGCCTGATTTTTTGGGCCTTTTTGTTTTTATTGTAGTCTAGTTTTCTATATTTTGGGGCGTTTTTAATAAAACAATTATTCCACTCACGCTTTTTGGATATGAAATGATCATAGCCAACTCGGCGCTACGCGCCTCGTTGGCTATCTATCATCTCATATCCAACGCGCGCTCATGGAATAATGGTTAAATAGTCTGCACAAGGCCAAACTCTTTAGTCTTGTTAATAAAATAAATGCTTTGTGGATGCGGGTTTATTCGATTGTTAAAGTGTACTTGTGAAATCTAGGACTAGTACGTAAAACGAGGATTAACAAAAACAATAATTAACAGTGTACTTTGCGTACATTTTTGACGAGGCACAAGAGGAGACTTGGGGATGAAATCAGAAGGAGAGCTTTCAATGGAGAAAGAAGTTCTTCCTCTGAAAGGCGAGGGTGCTCTCATATTTGGCCTATACGGGGAAGATCTGCTCAACAGGGTAGAGTTTTTAGTATCTCCCCTAAAGCAGGTTCCTTAGTTTCCCTATTTAGTTTCTTGAACACGTTATGTGTTTGTTTTTAGCCTGTGTACGGCCACACACTCTCCTCAGAGTGAGCCGATGTACACAGTCAATAGAAGATAAAGAGGAAGAGTTAATATCCCCGTCCATATAGGCCTTATTCCTAAGGTAATCGCTCGCAAATTAGTTTTAGATCAATCACGCCAAATCCCAGGAGAGTCTGGAAGTATTCAATTTGCTAACGCAAAAGCTTGGAAACTCAAACGTGCTCTGTTACAAAACGAAGAACCCTGTCGAGCTAAAACGTTGTAAAAACGTCAAGTTCCTAAAGGGTCTTATATCTGATAAAACTAAAACCTCCGAAGAAAAGGTAATTTTTTGAAAACATTCACATTCATCTGACATCACGTTATTTGATACCACACAAACATTCCTGCACAACATGCGAACATAACATACACACAAAAGCGAATGGCACAAATCTGACAAATAGGAAAAAACAGCTGAAAATGTACTCTGTATGAGCGAAAACATAACATAACAAGTGTAATACTCAAGATAGAGGTCACATAAATATGACAATTACGTTTATCTTCACTCTGATCAGAGCCACTGCTTTTGCAGTCAAACATGGAATCAGTTGTTGTTTCCTAGCGTTTGATCACGAAGTACCTTGTCTTTATCGGCACCTAAAACTTTCGTCAATGTTCTTCTGTCGTCTGTAGTAACACTACGTTCACATTTTCTGTTCATTGGTAATTCATTTGTTAACATATTCGGCATATCTTTTCCCTAATTTTCTGCATGGACTTCCACATCGTGGAAAGAAGGTCGAGCCTTTCTTACGTGTCTGCAGTATTGCTCATTGCACGTGACTGACCTGGCTACCTCGTTGGGATGGAAATGAATTTATGCGGCTCCCACAAAAGGCGACTATGGTAGCGTTTGGGGCTAAGGCATTCAAACATTTTTAACGATAAACCCCGTCAATTTTATTTTGAGAGTACGTGAACATGTTTTCTTATTTATCTGCCCGCAATGTTTACATTTTCACTTTGACTTTTTTTGGTGAAGATGGTGTTACAAGACAGAAGTAAACCTGAGCGACTTCTACTATCTGAGGAATCACACCTCTATTTCAGAGATGCAGTTATGGCCTTTAAGTGTATGACAGGTGTTTCACCTGAATATTTAAGTAATAAGTTTATCCCTAGGGGTAGTATTAGTGGGCGAGTGACCCGTAATTCACAAAAATTAAACATCCCACTGTGTAAATCAGTAACCAGCCAGAGGTCTTTTCTTTTCAATATCGTGTTGTAAGTATTTGGAACGCTATTAGCCCTATATTGAAATTAAGTCAATGTGTAAGTAGTTTTAAACGCAATCTTAAGTTAGACCTTTTAAAAAAGTTTTTGTCTATTCTATATTGTACATATTTATTTAATTTTTATTATATATATATAACATAGTTTTGTAGGGTTTATTTTAGTTTTACTATTGTTACCTCTTTTAAATTGCATTGTCACTGAAAAGCCCCAATGGGGAGTTGTATATAAAGTATTGTAATTAAGCTGAAAGAATTTGAGACAAGAACGTCTTGTTACAGAGGATTTGTAACGCTTAGGGGTGACAATGAATTCATGTGGTGCCCACACAACGCGACTCTTGTACCATTTTTGACGATTTGAACCATCAATTTTGTATGGGAGTATTTTAATATGGTTTCTTAGTTATTAACTTTTCATCGCGACATTTTTGTGGAGACGTGATATTAGACAGAAGTAAACATTCGCATGTTCTTATATTCATTATGTGCGTTAGCTTATTAATGCATAAACAAATAACTAAATCGTAAATCATAATTCGATAAACTTTCTGTTCCATGGCGGAAACAAAATATTAAATATTAACAAAGAGACCAATCAGATAATCACACTGCGAACCATTCTATGCGCACTCACAAGTTTGAAAATATAAATTGGAAACATCACTTGCATTGTGATGAAAGTTTTATGACATTTTCTTCTTCAATTCCTTCCGGAGAGTTTTCGTCTACCTTGAACAATTTACACACAAATACATGTTATTTGCCGCCCATCAGCCTCAGAAACACTCAAGCTTTAGTTTCTTTGGGACTGACAACGATTCCGCTTCTAAATGCTCTGGGTATGATTAGTAGTAAATTAACTCCTGCACCATATTTACTTCCATCGTGAAACTTTATAAACTCGATTAAAGCCAATCTCGTTTCCAGAGCCCTCGCTCGTCCTGTGGCGGCGACCGTAAAAGTGAAGGCTCTGAGCATGACAAGTGATTAGTTGAGCAAGCACTCCTGCTTTGAAAAAAAGAGTTCTACCTGTCTTCTTACTTTGAGTTCAAAGGCACTTAATATCATCGATCTCTCGGTAAGTAAACACTGAACAATTCTGGTTTTTGTTAATCCAAACTTGTCATGTAGCTGTGGAAAGATTTTAGTTAAATGAATTTCAAAAAAAAAAAAACTAAACCAAACTGAAAACTATCTAAATATATTCCTCAATTCAACTGTAGGTTAGTCGCGAGAAATGAAATACTTGAAATGAAACCTTTCAGTAAAATGCTTGAAGGACGCTTAGACCTGATCTAACCTCGTACCCTGTTTAATTGGCCGTGGAAAATTTGGGTTCAATTTTACAACTTATCACAGCTTCATTATTCACTAAGTGGCTTTCCACGCATCTTCCCGCTTTCTGCAAAATCTGAGAATCAAGAGCGAGCCATTATTTTCGAGGTTAAAGAAGTTTTATAGGAAGCCTTATTTTAACCACAACAGTATCAAACATCTGCAGAACTATTCCATAACAACGTCAAGTTTGTCTAGTACTCCTTTGGAGAGTTTCAGAACGCAGCCCGTGAATGTATTGCTATTGTCTTTGGAGATCATTTTCACTGGTATAGTTGTTTTCTTGGTCCACTTGTCCTCTGACGGATCATAGCATTCAACATTCAAGTGATCGGCAGATGTGCCACCCAGCACATAGAGTGTTCCCTTCAAACACACCATACTGCCAAAGCAGTGTTCAGCATTCAAACTTCCAATAAACTGCCATTCGTTGGTAGAAATATTGTGCACTTCGCATGTTTTCAACCACGAAAATTCCTGCATCCCTCCGCCTAAGAAAATTTTTCCTTCAGTTGCCACACCAAACGCATACAGTCTTTCTTGTTGCATGTTTGCGATTTCCTCCCATTTGTTTTCTACAGTGTCAAATCTCTCAGCTTTCTTCGAAAAGCTCTCCCCTACAAGACTCCCGCCACAAACATACAGATGATTACCAGCCGCAACAACACAACAATTGTCCCTGCAACCCTCATGAGATGACAACACCGTCTGCCATGAACACCGCTCAACGTCGAATCTTTTAACAGTGGATTTTTTCATTGATGTGTTGACCTCTATCGCATAGATTTCGCCTCTAACGACAGCCACCTTAGAAGACCCTGTGGTGGACAAGTCCAAAGTACACCAGCCATTAACAACGGGATCATATCTCTCTCCCTTACCATTAAGTGGAAAGGCGTACAACTCATCACGGTAGCTCAACAGTTTAGTTCCATGGTTTCTCTCTGACAGCCCGTCTGCTAAACGCTTCCACTCGTCTTTCTCGGGCAGATAACACAAAGTGTATTTCCCTCCACAGACAACAATGGCGCGGGTTTCAAGCCCTTTTCTCGGCGACTGCAGAAGATCTCCTTCACATGGAAAGCTAGTCAGCTTTACTGCATCTGAGATCAGCTTCAAACAACCGAAATTCTCTCGCACGAGTTCGTTTGTCACGACATCGAATAAAACGTCACGCGGTAGGGAAGCGAGTCGCACGTGACGAAACAATTGCTCAAACGATGCTTTTCGCTCGCTTTTCTTTTGTTCGATCCACTTTAATACGATCTTAAACACGTCTGCTTCAACTGCAACTGAAATTTCGTCACTTGAAATCCACCTCTCGACTTCTTTAGCTTCCAAGTTTAAGAATTCATCCATTTCTGCCACAGATGCAAAGTTCGCGTGGATGAACTTTCTGGTGTTGGTGATCAGTTCGTCGCACTGGTACATCTCAGCAACATAAAATGTTGAAATGCAATTTGATTTGGACATCTCTCGTTCTAGAAATCTCGCGGAAAGTTTTTTCAAGCCCGGAACGAGAAGGTAGTTCGCTGCAGCGATAAGATCCTTGGAATTCTCTTGATTAACCTCGACACTTCCTGTGTAGATGAACTCCAGAACATCTTCCATTACAGCACCCGAAATCTCTTCAAACCGAACAATCCCTTCTCGATTCTCTTTCATGTCGCTCTGAAGAAGCTTGCAGAAGAACGGGCTTGCTGCGGAAAGCACATTTCTGTGAGCTTTGAATTCTTTGTCATCTTTCGCCACCAAGGTTACGTCGCATAAATGATCTTGCCTTCGCAACATGTTAAGCCGCTTCACTAATTCCACACAGAATGCTGCTTGTTCCGCATCCGAGATTGGTTGTAGATCTCCCATATTCTAGATAATAAACTTATTTCTCAGTGTGAAGTACAGATTACTTTTGAAGCGTTTAGACGTCCTCAAATAGCTCTAAGAAATCACGACTGGGTACAGATCGCACAACTGAAATTTCGCGAACCTTCTCCGAGATGACGTCATTGCGTGATAACTGGACCAGACTCGAAAGGAATGGACTGGACTAGTAAACATGGACTTGTAAAACGTGTGCTAGTAGAAATCGTGAACTTGTAAAACGAAGACTTGTATAAAGCAGTCTTGAAAAACGCGGACTAGTAAAATCGAGGAATTTGTGCAACGTGGTCAAGTAAAAATTGCGAACCGAAAACGGGTCCTTTTATAACGAAGACTTCAAAAACGTGGACTATTAAAGAGAAGACTAGTAAAGCGTACTAGTGCGTAAAATAAGGACTGGTGAAAATCGCGGACTTGTACGCGCAATAAAATGTTTGTCTTTTTAGAATGGATTATCTCCAATCCAAACTTCAAATGATAATCAATTGTATTGAAAATACTAAAAGAAACAGAATCATATATCTAATTACTAAGAGCCACAAAGTAACATTAGATTCTTTCATTGTTAAGGTAGGCTGGTCGTAGGCTTAGTTCAAACGATTCTCCAAGTTGTATGGTTGATAATGCATAATATCGAATATGTCTCCAGTGGGGTCGTTAAGTCTATCAAGAAGTCAAGAAGAAATCGACTTCCTTAACAGAATAATGTGAGACCCTGTACTTCAACGAACAATATTCAGAGAACATATCTTGCAACAGAAAAAAAGCCAAAACAAAATTTCCTAGGAAGTAAAGTAAATGTAATTTTTTTTCTATTTAGAGCACGATGTCAGACACTCCAGGAACTGTACATGGCAAAAGCCAGCCAAGAAAATAAAAATGTCAATGACCTCTAGTCGAAAGTCTTTCGTCAACTACTTATATCTCTATTTCTTCCATACACTTTTCCTAGTACTTGTAAGTACAAAACTGACAAAGCATTTTCTTACAGTTTATACGTTTCGATATACAAACGATTAAGCGACTTTGGCCGAGTTCAATTAGCGACACACGTGACCTCGCGCCGCCGCATTTAAAGAGCCAGAAAGGAAACATGACTCACATCCTCTTGCGCCATCACACGTCCAGTAAATAATCTGCAGTGATCCTCGGTACATTTCCGATGTCCCTGAATGTCGATTATCCACCAAGTTACCGACTGAAGCGAAGTAAAACCAAGGACTAAGAGCCTGCGAGCAGGCCAAAAACAGGTCAGTTGCAAGCATGCAGTTTCGCCTCCCGTCCACCCAATTGCGGCCCATCGCTCAGATTGCGCTTAAAGCAGCTAGAATAGCTGTTGAATTCTGTGACTTTTTTCAAGGCCGTAATACAAAGGCTTATAATTTTGCCGCCACGTTCACTATTACCCAAGATGAGCTCTACAGGAAATGATCATCGCTCACAGCTTGAGCTTGGAACACCGCTTGTGTCCACAATCGTTTCATCTGTTAAACGTTTTGAGATGCTGCCAAAGCGATCAACTGATCTTTTGCGTTTGGAGTCAAACAAGTGCTTCCAAATTAAAGGATGTTTGGTATACAGCAGAGGGTGGGTGTACTAATTCGATCAATCGATAGCTTTGACGGCCTTTAAGTAGTTTTACCGGCAGGAGCGTTGACAAAAATCAAATGGGGGTAACCCTGCGATGGACTAGCATCCCATCCAGGGGGGAGTAGAAATACTCCTAGTCGCTTCATGCTACTGAAACCGGGATAAGCTCCGGCCTGATGAGCCACTAGGCTCGTATGCAGACTTTACCTTTACCTTATTTCTATAGTCCTTTATTATTTTAGCGGAAAAAAAAATCATTTTGTGGGTTAGGTGCACTTTAATACTGAAAGTCTCTAAGTAACATTTGATCCGTTCATGTCATCTTGTCTTCTTTGCTTCATAATGTTGCTGCCTGTACAGTACTCGTTAAGTAAACCAAAGTGCCTTGTTAGTAAAGTATTGCCCATTCCTTGTCTTCCTGCGTTCAGTCCAAATTTTTGACTGACAGTTTCCAGCGGCTTTGTTTCCAGACTTCCGGGTAAGACACAAAACTGCCTGCTTCCTTTATAAGGAGAAATTGAGCTTTTTTCACTGTTAAACACAATTAGTTTACATTTTAATTAAATTACTAGAATCGTTTTGAACACTATAAGTTTCCCTATAGAAAACTAGCAAAACAACAATTGACAATGCACTTGGGGCATAATTTAAGCTAATTATTCGGGCAAGGACGAAGCACACATAGGAACGGGGGGACTGAGTACTATATCTAAAAATAACTTAAAGTCGGGGATAAGATCAATACTCTGGATTAACTCTGTCACCCTTCATCGTTCCTTGACACAGACTAATGTCCTTTCCATAGTGCAGAATCTCTCCCGGGGGTGGGGGGAGGGGATAAAAGGGAAAGTGTGTATACGAGCCAAGTGGCCCATCTGACCGGAGGATATCTCGGTTTGTTTTACTTAAAGTGACTAGGTGTATTTCTACTTCCCCCTGGATGAGATGCTAGTTCATCGCAGGGTTACCCTCTAGTATTAAATCCGCCGGTAGCCAATTATACACCTGGGTGGAGAGAGGCACTGTAATAGTTAAGTATCATGAATTCCCCCTCTGGGAGTGATGCTAAATGACAGCCTGACGGGAGTCAAATCACCATATCATTTCGGGGTTCAAAATTCATATCTTAGTACCGCTTGGTGTAAAACGATCACTGTTACACGAAAAATTATTCCTAGGGCTCCCAGAGAATTAAGCTAAACAAAATGAGACAAAGACTTCTTGTAACGCTAAGGGGTGACAATGAATTCATGCGGTGACCAGACAACGCGATTCTTCTACCGTTTTTGACGATTTGGAACATCAATTTAGAATGGGAGTATTTTAATATGATTTCTCAGTTATTAACTTTTCATTGCGACATTTTGGTGGAGACGTGATATTAGGCAGAAGTAAACATTCGCATGTTCTTATATTCATTATGTGCGTTAGCTTATTAATGCATAAACAAATAACTAAATCGTAAATCATAATTCAATAAACTTTCTGTTCCATGGCGAAAAAATATCCCACGCCTAATTACAATATTAAAAAAGAGACCAATCAGAAAAACACACTGTATCCCATTCTATGCGCACTCACAAGTTTGAAAATATAAATTGGAAACATCACTTGTGATGAAAGTTTTATGACATTTTGTTCTTCCTTCAGAAGAGTTTTCATCTACGTTGAACATTTTACACGCAAATACATGTTCTTTGCCGCCTATCAGCCTCGGAAACTCTCAAGCTTTAGTTACTTTGGAACTGACAACGATTCCGCTTCTAAATGCTCTGGGTATGATAAGTAGTAAATTAACTCCTGCACCATATTTACTTCCATCGTCAAACTTTATAAACTCGATTACAGTCAATCTTGTTTCCAGAGCCCTCGCTCGTCCTGTGGCGGCGACCGTAAAAGTGAAGGCTCTGAGCATGACAAAGTGATTAGTTGAGCAAGCACTCTTGCTTTGAAAAAAAGAGTTCTACCTGTCTTCTTACTTTCAGCTGAAAGGCACTAAATATCATCGATCTCTCGGTAAGTAAACACTGAACAATTCTGTTTTAATCCAAACTTGCCATGTAGCTGTGGAAAGATTTTAGTTAAATGAATTTCAAAGCAAATCTCAAACAAACTGAAAACTATCTAAATATATTCCTCAATTCAACTGTAGGTTAGTCGCGAGAAATGAAATACTTGAAATGAAACTTTGCAGTAAAATGCTTGAAGGACGCTTAGACCTGATCTAACCTCGTAACCTGCTTAATTGGCCGTGGAAAATTTGGGCTCAATTTTACAATTTATCACAGCTTCATTATTCAAGTGGCTTTCCACGCATCTTCCCGCATTCTGCAAAATCTGAGAATCAAGAGCGAGCCGTTATTTTCGAGGTTAAAGAAGTTTTATAGGAAGCCTTATTTTAACCACAACATCTGCAGAACTATTCCACAACAACGTCAAGTTTGTCTAGTACTCCTTTGGAGAGTTTCAGAACGCAGCCCTTGAATGTATTGTTATTGTCTTTGGAGATCATTGTCACTGGTATAGTTGTCTTCTTGATCCACTTGTCCTCTAACGGTTCATAGCATTCAACATTCAAGTGATCGGCAGATTCGCCACCCAGCACATAGAGTGTTCCCTTCAAACACACCATACTGCCATAGCTGTGTACAGCATTCAAACTTCCAATAAACTGCCACTCGTTGGTAGAAATATTATGCATTTCGCATGTTTTCAACCACGGAAATCCCTGCATCCCTCCGGCTACGAAAATCTTTCCTTCAGTTGCCACACCAAAGGCACACTGTCTTTCTTGTTGCATGTTTGCGATTTCCTCCCATTTGTTTTCTACAGTGTCGAATCTCTCAGCTTTCGCAAAAAGGGTACTTTCAAGAGTCCCGCCACAAACATACAGATGATTACCAGTCGCAACAACACAAGAATCTTCCCTGCAGCCCTCATGAGATGACAAAACCGTCTGCCATGAACACCGCTCAACGTCGTATCTTTTAACAGTGGATTTTTTAATTGATGTGTTGACCTCTATCGCATAGATTTCGCCTCTAACGACAGCCACCTTAGAAGACCATGTGAAGGACAAGTCCAAAGTAGACCAGCCATTAAAAACAGGGTCATACCTCTCTGCCTTACCACGAGCTCGAAAGGCGTACAACTCATCACGGTAGCTCAACAGTTTAGTTGAACAGTTTCTCTCTGACAGCCCGTCTGCTAAACGCTTCCACTCGTCTTTCTCAGGCAGATAACACAAAGTGTATTTCCCTCCACAGGCAACAATGGCGCGGGTTTCAAGCCCTTTTCTCGGCGACTGCAGAAGATCTCCTTCACATGGAAAGCTAGTCAGCTTTACTGCATCTGAGATCAGCTTGAAACAACCGAAATTCTCTCGCACAAGTTCGTTTGTCACGACATCGAATAAAACGTCACGCGGTAGGGAAGCGAGTCGCACGTGACCAAACAATTGTTCAAACGATGCTTTTCGCTCGCTTTTCTTTTGTTCGATCCACTTTAATACGATCTTAAACACGTCTGCTTCAACTGCAACTGAAATTTCGTCACTTGAAATCCACCTCTCGACTTCTTTAGCTTCCAAGTTTAAGAATTCATCCATTTCTGCCACAGATGCAAAGTTCGCGTGGATGAACTTTCTGGTGTTGGTGATCAGTTCGTCGCACTGGTACATCTCAGCAAAATAAAATGTTGAAATGCAATTTAATTGGGACATCTGTCGTTCTAGAAATCTCGCGGAAAGTTTTTTCAAGCCCGGAACGAGAAGGTAGTTCGCTGCAGCGATAAGATCCTTGCAATTCTCTTGATTAACCTCGACACTTCCTGTGTAGATGAACTCCAGAACATCTTCCATTACAGCACCCGAGATCTCTTCAAACCGAACAATCCCTTCTCGATTCTCTTTCATGTCGCTCTGAAGAAGCTTGCAGAAGAACGGGCTTGCTGCGAAAAGCACATTTCTGTGAGCTTTGAATTCTTTGTCATCTTTCGCCACCAAAGTTACGTCGCATAAATGATCTTGCCTTCGCAACATGTTAAGCCGCTTCACCAATTCCACACAGAATGCTGCTTGTTCCGCATCCGAGATTGGTTGTAGATCTCCCATATTCTAGATAATAAACTTATTTCTCAGTGTGAAGTACAGATTACTTTTGAAGCGTTTAGACGTCCTCAAATAGCTCTAAGAAATCACGACTGGGTACAGATCGCACAACTGAAATCGAAAGCGAAACTTCGCGAACCTCTCCGAGATGACGTCATTGCGTGATAACTGGACCAGACTCGAAAGGAATGGACTGGACTAGTAAAACATGGACTTGAAAAACGTGTGCTAGTAGAAATCGTGAACTTGTAAAACGAAGACTTGTACAAAGCAGACTTGAAAAACGCGGACTAGTAAAATCGAGGAATTGTACAACGTGGTCAAGTAAAAATTGCGAACTTGTAAAACGAGTCCTTTTATAACGAAGACTTCAAAAACGTGGACTATTAAAGCGAGGACTAGTAAAGCGTACTAGTGCGTAAAATAAGGACTGGTGAAAATCGTGGACTTGTAACGCGCAATAAAATGTTTGTCTTTTTAGAATGGATTATCTCTCATCCAAAGAACTTCAAATGATAATCAATTGTATTGAAAATACTAAAAGAAACAGAATCATATATCTAAATACTAAGAGCCACTAAGTAACATTAGATTCTTTCATTGTTAAGGTAGGCTGGTCGTAGGCTTAGTTCAAACGATTCTCTAAGTTGTATGGTTTATAATGCATAGATCATTGGATAATACAATTCGAGAGTTTTCATTGGCTTAGCCATCATAGGCTATGAGCCATTATACCATGCTCTACGAATATGGTAAGCGTACGCGTGATTTTTTTGAGGCGTCTTTATTTCTTTTAAGTTTAGTTTGCTATATTTTTGGGGCGTTTTTAATAAGACAATTATTCCACTCGCCCTTATTGGATATGAGATGATTATAGCATATCCAACGCGCGCTTGGAGTCAATCAAGTGCTCCCAAATTAAAGGTTGTTTGGTATACAACAAAGGGTGGGTGTATAATTCGACCAATCGATAGCTTTGACGGCCTTTTACCGGCAGGAGCCTTGACAAAAATCAAATGCGAGGCATCACGCTCACAAGTGGTTTTTCTTCCGCGAATTATTTCTGTCTATTGCTTGAACGACCTTGAACTGCTGGAAATTACTCAATTTGTTTACTAAATGACTTGTTTTACTAGCCATGGTATCAAGTCATGCCGATATCCCGAGATAATTTGGTTTTATCATCTGGGTTGATAATGTGAATTGCCCACCGTTAAGTGATTCGGAAGCTGACGTTTCGAGCGTTAGCCCTTCGTCGGAGCGATTCGAACGGCTAACGCTCGAAACGTCAGCTTCCGAATCTCTTAACGGTGGACAATTCACATTATCAACCCAGATGATAAAACCAAATTATCTTGTAATACTCCCACCGACAAAGCACCACAGTTTCTTTACAAACTTGGCCCCTTTATGGATATCCCGAGTTCGCTTAAAAAGCGTTTCGATTTTCTTGCTTGACTATTCCTTAACAACATCAAGTTTGTCTAGTACTCCTTTGGATAATTTCAGAACACAGCCGTTAAACATGTCTATCCAAAGTTTGTCTCTGTAGAGCATTGTTGCTGGTTTTGTTGTCTTCTTAATCCACTTGTCCTCTGTAGGGTCATAGCATTCAACACTAAGCATACGGGGAACATAAGCCGCCCAGCACATAGAGTGTTCCCTTCAGACACAATTCAACATACTACCACATGCGCGAGGAACATTCATTTGTTGAACTATTGTACATCTCACATGCTTTCAACCGCGATTTCGAATCCTGCTCCCCTCCAGCCACAAAAATCTTCCCGTGAAATGCAACACGAATTGTTCCACGTCTTTCTTATTGCATGTTTGCGATTTCGTCCCATTTGTTCACTATAGCGTCAAATCTGTCAGGTTTTATGGCGGCTTCATCTTCCATCCTCCCGCCACAAACATACAGATGATCGCCAGCCACAACAACACAAGACTGTAGTCTGCAGCCTTCATGAGATGAGAGAACCGTCTGCCATGAACACCGCTCAACATTTGTATCTTTTGATGGCAGATTTTTTCGATGATTTCATGACCTCTATCGCGTAGATTTCCCTTCTAACGACAGCCATCTTTGTAGACATCGCTGCGATGAAAAAGTCAAATAAAGACCAGCCATTAAAAACGAGATCACACCGCTCTGCCTCACAAGACATACAACTGATCACGGTAGTTTATCATCTGGGTTAAGTTTCCAAACTCTGACAGCCCGTCTGCAAAACGCTTCCACTCGTCTTTCTCAGGCAGATAACACAAAGTGTATTTCCCTTCACAGGCAACAATGGCGCGGGTTTCAAGCCCTTTTCTCGAAGACTGCGGAAGATATTCTACACATAAAGCCGGTTGAAATACTGTTTGTCGCATATTTGCTGGATTTCTTACTGCAGTTCAATTTCTTTTCTTTTGAAGTTTAATCTTCTATTTTTGGAGTATTGAAAGTTAACAAGATGTCAGGCTAAATCTTGCATTTCCCGCTAAAGACAACTAAACACAACTAGCTATAGCTTTATTAAAGTTAGGATTGTTTCGTTGAGACTCTGCCTTGAAAATGACTTAGACAACATTGTTTTTTGGCCACCTTTCCTGAACTAAAGTTGTATCGGGCCATCCGCCGTTTTGAGTGTGAAATGAGGACGAACGAATCCTGGCATCCGAGAACTGAAAATGCCTTTGTGTTTGTGCAGTCCATACGGGTTCACGTGGGCTCCATACAAACAAAACAAATGCAAAGTTGTACATAAGAAAGCGTCAAAGGGTGTTGTTTGTTAAAAAATTCGCCGCGTATTTGTTTACTGATTGGTTTAATCTCATTTTGAATATTCATGATCTGAGATGTTTGTTTGTCATCAGTTTGAAGATGTTTGCCGTCTGAGTAAGATGTGTACTTGCAAGTTCCTTCTACACGAGAAGCAAATTATCACTTTGAAGAAAAAATGGCGTCGACGTTTGAGGAACAGAAGTCGGTTGACACCCATTTCTGCCAATGGTTAGTATCATTTTTTTTGCATTCTACCTTCGCAAGTGGACGTATACAAAACATGGACCGGACCCGGTCCATGGACCACCATGAACCAACCCATGGACCACCCCTAATTTCCAAAAGGAAACTGCCCCTGTTCATATGAAAATTTACCGGAGTTCAGGGTTTGAAAAACACTATTGCTTACGTCCTTGAGGGTTTATCTCGTATTAGCGGGTTGCTTTGGGATCGCGCTCCCACAAATGGGAAGACCACAAACTCGTTTTGAGATACAGAAGATCTAGGGCATTTTTACCCCCAGTATTTTTATTCCAACACTTCCAAATTGAAATTTGATGGAGAAGACATCCTCCCCCCCCCCCCCCCCCCCCGCTTATTATACTCTATCGTGCATAAAAATAAGCCGATAAATTTCATAAACGAAGTTTACCGTACAAACACAAATTTGTAATCAAGGTATATTGATGAAAAAAGTTTAATGGATATCTTGTCATTTTAATGGGAGAGCACAGAATGTATTAAACGAAGCATGACCTTGGAGGAGGTAGGTTGCCGGATAACCTAACTCGCTCCAGCCCCTTCGCACTCCCTCCTCCAAGATGGCAGCTGCCTTGAAACGATCCAAAGATCAGGTGAGTATTTATTGCTCGTACTCACGAAGTACGCCTGTATTGCAAGTTATGTACAGTCGTACTACCCCGTGTAAAACGAAGTCCTTTTATTTATCGATCCCAAAGCAACCCGCTAATACGAGACAAACCCTCAAGGACGTAATAAAGCAATAGATACGAGTCTGTGTTTTTTAAACCCTGACCTCCGGTAAATTTTCATATTAACATGGGCGATTTCCGTTTGAAAATTAAGGGTGGTCCATGGTGGTCCATGGACCGGATCCATGGGGTGGTCCATGCACCCCGGTCCATGTTTTGTATACGTCCCCCCCAGGCGTCGTTCCAGGCTGCCTTTCTTTCTTGGCCGGCGGGGCCTTGGCGAGAGAAAAAATTTTGCGAATAGTTAAGGTGGCTCTGACATGTACAGAAGCTTTTCAAACTTTACCAAACGTGGCATCTTATCCTGCTAATCAAAAATAGGTTTCACGGTGACGGTTATGAAACATAAGTATTTATAAGTAGCCTGTGCTGCAGATGTTTCCTTTCCTTTTCCGGGAGGAGATATCAAACAAGCGAGGGAGCGAAGCGTGTAGAAGCGAGCGAGCGAAATTTCAGGACTCTTTTGGAGGAATATTTAGAAACATTACTAGATTTAAAAGTATTAAGAAAATTACGAAAGTGCATTCGCTGTCACTCGACTTAAAAAGATCGAAACTGTTAATAAAATTATGATCTCGCGTACACAACTGTTAGTCTCGAACGACGTTTCCGTTCTGAACGACCTTGCTAAAGTTTTTAAACTACATGATAAGTAGAGGGATCGTTGGAAATCAATAATTGAAGGAAATTATATTATTTGCTCTCCATTTTTCTAAGGTGATAACTGATTCGGCTTTCGACCTTATCAACTATCAGCTCATAGAAATCTCGAGCTCATAGTCTAATCGTTAAATAGAAGAGCACCAGTGCGCTTTCTCACAGAGCGTGTTTTCTAACAGGAAACAGATGCACAAATTTGAATGCCATTTGACGAGCCAACAAAATTGAGTCTTCACTGTTATTGCAAAGGGTGTCACCTGTATCTTTTGTTAAATAGAATTTCCACAACCAATGAAATTTCCTGTTTCCAAAGGTCTTTGAACCCATTTGTAAACATGAGAATGTGTTAAAATTGTTTTCTAACGCGTGAAGACTCGCTGCCTTTCTGTCACCATGGTAAGTTCTTCCTTCTGGGCACTAAGCAGTAATTTAATTTCTTCGTAGAGTGTTTTATGACGAGAAAAATACTATTAGTCATAAATGGCAAACGCCGGCTGTGTCCGCAGCAACACTGAAAACACAAAACGTATAAAGTAGCAAATCTAAACCTCTTTTTCGTTTTAGCAAGGAAACTCGCTATAGTGGTATAATTATAAGCTACTTTCTGTTTTCTTCAACGTGAAATATTGACATAAAAATCACCCTAACTAAGGTGCAAAGAATTATTTGCTTTTTTGCTCAGAGCCGCTGCCTTTCTTTTTGGAAAACGCATGAGGAAATTCAAATGTTGACAGACGTTTGCTTGATTGAATTATTTTTAGCTTGTACGTTAGATTGGGAAATGTTTCCTTGCAAGTTATTACTAGGACATTTTTCAACTAATCATTCTCCACCATGAGCTTAAAAACTTTTTTAAAATATCGCAAAATATCTGTATTGGAAATTAAAATTAATTGAAGATGAGTATTTTTTGCCTTTATTATTTTACAGCGCCGATTGCTAATGCTAATAATTGAGGCTTTCAGGCCACATGGTGAATTACTTAATGAATCGGAAATGTTGTTTGTTGCAAATCAAAGGGTTGGCAGATGGATTCGAACGTAGAGCAGCGAAACCTTTCTGCTCTTGAATTCATTTTTATTATTGAAACAACAGAACAGCGCCTCATCCGCTGCTAGCTGATAAGTTATGCCAGAAAAATAATTACAGCCACAAAATATGGCATCTACTGCGAGGTGCTAAATTTATTTCATGTTTGGCCGAAAAATAACCTAAAGCAGAGTAAATATTCGAGCCTTTAATCGTTACACTTGAACCTCAGTTGACATAAAAGGGTTAAATTATATATACTATATATTATGTTATTTGTTGTTTTTTTTAAAAAGTAGCTTTTTTATTGACATAATCAAACAATCATCACCAAATGTAAGGACAGTGGACAAAATTAACCTCGTGCTCGTGTTTCTCTGAACGAGGCACTCTCTCCAATTAAATGAAAGTAAGTGAAAAACAGCGTCCATAAGACAATTATTACTTTCTTGCCCAATGAACTTTTTCAAGTCCTCAAGTTAACCTCATATCACAGTTTTGGAAATTAGCTAGCCTGCGAAACTTGGCGGTTTAGCAATTATTTGAGCGTGCAAACAATGTAGCAAAGGTGCGAGGAGACTGGGAGAGAGAAACGCGATTCAACTTTAAACTGATTGGACAAACGGTATCAAACAGGGATCATATACGATCCAACACGATCAAACAAGGTGTCCAAACGGGAAAATGTTTAGTCACTAAATAATGTTTGATCGTGCTTGATCGCCAAGTAGTATATATCTGACTGTCCAACTTTCCTTGGCCAGTAATAGCCCAATTCAGTAGTATTCGAGAGACTTTAACTGAATAATTTTGTTTTCTTTTTAGGAAAAACTTTCTGACGAACAAATTGAAGGTAAAGCAATTTTCTCACTGTGGTTTTTGAGTGGGGTTTTAACCTATTGTATACATCTTGAAGCCTGTTTAAGCTGTCTCGCGTTTTTATTTGTTGCAGTAGAGGTTCGTGTTTATAAGAAACCGTCAGTCCTATAAAGTCCATTCATATTCAACTATAATATATATAGATATTTAACAATTATTCCACAAGCGCGCGTTGGATATGAGATGGTAGATAGCCAACGAGGCGCATAGCGCCGAGTTGGCTATAATCCTCTCATATCCAACAAGGGCGAGTGGAATAATTGATTTATTAAAAACGCCCCAAAAATAGAGCAAACTAAACTTAAAAAAAAAATAAAATTAAACGCCTCAAAAGAACCACGCGTATGCTTACCATATACGTAGGGTATGGTATAATGGCTCATATTCCATGATGGCTAAGCCAATGAAAACTCTCGAATTGCATTATCCAATGATCCAGTTTTTAATCAATTGAAATATACACCTGGCTTCGTAAAAAGGAGTATTTGAGTTAGAACAATTTTTAAAAAGCCACAACAATTTTCAGTCTATTTTTTCACTATTTTACATTTTTTTACCTTATCAGCTTTCTATTTTTATTTTCTTTGGAATTTTGATATCCATATTTTTACATTCCTATGTCATCTTTTAGTCGCAAAAGTTCGTTGTCTAATTTGAATTTCATTGTACAAACAAGGTTTTGGAATAACGTCATTAAATTTTCGCTATACCCATAGTTCAACAAATTAAATATTTGAGGTGCACAACAAAACAATTAAGAAATAGAAAACATGTACCGTGTTTCTATTTAACAATTAGATTATTCGCTCCCGATTTCTAAGCCCTGATAGGGTCTCTCCGCGGATGAACACAATCACGTCACGTGATCAATTTAAACCAGATAAGAATCAGAGAAAATTTAGTGGTGAACTATAATTAAACAATGGAGTGTTTCTGTCGAGAGGAACTATCGGCTGGTAGTTGCCCCGCGGAAATTTTATGTCCTTAAAACAAATATTTGCCCGAGAAGCGAAGCTGCGTCATCATCAACTATCACGCGATAGAAATCTCGAGCTCATAATCTGACAGTTTACTAGTAATAAAAACAAGATTCTAGACCAATCAGCGTGCGTGTTTTCATTGAGATATTTTCTAAATTGGCTTGAAAACTAGAGGCCACACTCACCTTGAAGCTTCAGTAATATTTTTTTCTCAATTCTCAGAGTACAAGGATGCCTTCTCGTTGTTTGACCGAGATGGAAACGGGATTATCACTACAAGGGAACTGGGTTCGATTATGCGGTCTCTAGGGTTCAACCCGACTGAAGAAGAACTGCAAACTATGATCAATGAAGTTGATTACGATGGTAAGTTTGTAAGACGTTTTTTAAAACTGACAGGCCACAGAAAATTAAAATTAAAACGTTTTGATGAAGAGCTCAAGAATTTGACATGTTATAGTCCGTACCTTTTAGAGGTCAAAACCCGGTGTTATTACTTCTTACGGTTCTCAGCCAAGATATGATGGCTAAGAGTGTCAGAAGCTTTAGAAAGATCTAAGAAAACACAGCGGCGATTGGATCACTCCAATCGATGGAGGGAGAGGCCGGATTTGACTTAAGAGAAGTCGAGCGACTTTTCCGAAGTCCAAACTAAAAGCAATATAATATATCGTATGTTTCAGCAAATTCTATAAGACGTGTGAAACAAACTTCCTTGTAATCTGAAATTAAATTAGTGGGCAAACTAAGTAGATATTGTGTTCTCCCTAGGGAGTCAAAAGGTTACGTCACGTGATTCTTTTTCGTCCAATAGAAACTGTCTTTAAGATTGAGGGGTTTTAAAAATCTGTGTTGTCTCCAGATGAGTCATTGTTATGTCTCTTATTTGTGTGTATCAACTGGCTCATCTTTATTCGCTTGTGTCATTCCTTTTTAAAAACCTATTGCTTGAATGCTTGGTTTTTTTTTCAGTTATTTTTGTGCGAGGGATTTTCTTTATTTTGCCATAGGGATCTACAGTGAACCTTTAGCTTATTGTCGCCGATACAAAGACAATGTTGTCCTGCATTTTATTATGAATAATAAAATAAGTGATAAAAATAATATCAGTTCGCTGATTGGTCGAATTGAAAGTTTGTTAAAAGCCTGGTAAGTCTAATAATCAAATAATTCCAGTACAGTCGTTCACAAAGAATCAACCATGAACAGCCTTGATGTTAGATTCACTACTTGGAAAGATAACATCGCTTTGAAAACTGGAGACGTTTCAAAAGCGTTAACTCGAGTTTCTTTTAGAGTCCGAAGGAAAATTTTGCCACAGAAAGGCGAGAAAATATAACCAAGGTACATTAATTCAATTTAGCGGACGCTTATTTTTACATTTTACGATTTTACTCACGAACAACTTGGGATTTGCACACCTTTAGGAAACGGTGTTATCGACTTCCCAGAGTTTGTTAAACTAATGGAAGACCAGAAGAAACCAGATGAACGAGAAGCCGACACAATGCTAGCGTTCAGAATTTTCGACGCCGATAACAAAGGCTACATCGATTCAGCGGAGCTACGGTACATTCTGTTAAATATGGACAAGAGAATTCCAAGGGAGGAACTAAACGAACTGATAGTGATTGCAGACTTAGAGAGGGACAGAAAAATTAGTTACCAAGGTGAGTTATTGGTTTTCAAGACTCTTCATTAGCTTTTTCTCATTACAAGTCCTAAGATAATAGTTACGGTAAGGACAATTTCGCCAACACAGTGCACGTTTACATTTCTATTATCTAAATCGGCGTAGGTGTTGCGTCGTGGGTCGTGGGTCGTGGGTCGTGGGTCGTGGGTCGTGGGTCGTGGGTCGTGGGTCGTGGGTCGTGGGTCGTGGGTGGTGGGTCGTGGGTCGTGGGTCGTGCGCGACGAAAATGGACCAGATGATGTTACTGTTAGCTCGATAAAAGTCGAGCGGTGAGGCTAATTTTTCGTTGGAATGAAAAGAATCGAAAAAGCGTAGCAACGTCGAATTGGTCCATCAAAAAAAAACAGACCTTATTACGGCTTTGCAAGCCATTTGGCAGTTTTTGAGAAAATTATCTCAGTACTGGTTCCAAGGACTTTGTTAGGAGAACGTGTCACGTGTCGTGGGTTAATATACTCACTAAATCCCAAGGGAAACAACGACTTGCAATTGATCAGGTCATGCACCTTGAAACCGTGGCGCGCAGATTTGTGTACAAGCCGGCGTCAAGCAAATCATTTCTTCAAAGTTCTTTTTTTTTTTAAGCTGGGAGACATAAAAAAACACTTAATGACTGGCCCCACGGGAATCAGTGAGTTTTGTTTTCCCCTCGACCCCTAACATTGAGAAACAAAACTCACTGTTTCCCTTGGGGCCGGTCATAAGTGTTTCGCCAGTTTTAGCTCCATTCAATGTTTACACTCAGGCCCCGTTGACTCTAAGGGCCTGTTTACATGGAGGTGGGGGACCCCAGGTAGGTGAGGTAACCCGCCTAGCCGTGGTCGAAAAATGGTCCGCGTTTACATGCAAAGTTACAACCCCGGGGTCCCGGGGTGACGTTACTAGACGTTGTTGCAAATGTAACATGAACTCGACCCCGGCTAGGCGGGTTACCTCACCTTGAGCCGTTTACATGGCAAAATGCGACCCCGGCTGACAGGGTTACCCCACCTATCATGTAAACATGATCAAATAAAAACGAGAG
>OZ026608.1:7373678-7413678 GCA_964020085.1 Micromussa lordhowensis | reverse complement strand
CCCATCAGGCCGGAGCTTATCCCGGTTTCTGAAGCATGAAGGGACTAGGAGTATTTCTACTCCCCCTGGATTGAATGCTAGTCCATCGCAGGGTTACCCCCAACATTAAATTCGCCGGTACCCATTTATACACCTGGGTGGAGAGAGGCACTGTGAGAGTAAAGCCTTACATCACAACGTTCCCGGCCAGGGCTCGAACCCAGACCGCTCGATCCGCAGTCGAGCGCACTAACCATGAGGCCACCGCGCCTCCACACGAATTAGCTGATAGCAAAAACATACCACATCTTGTGATCTCACGTGTACTACAAAGGGGGAACACAATAATAATCAGTAACAGTTGCCGATTCCTATCAAACTCAACTAACAGGCTCGGTCATTCAGAAAGTTTTGGCGTCATCGTCTTATAAGAAAGGATGCCCTATCTTGCTAAGCAACTCTGTAATGTAAAGTACTGGTTGATTCCAAAGACTGCTCACTTCGCCTTTTGAATTCAAAAGCGAATTTTACGATTTTACGAATTCTCGGTAGACATCGGGTTGTCATGGTAACAGGAGCCTAATTAACAATTAGATTATGAGCTCGAGATTTCTATGATCACCTCATAGAAATCGAGAGCGAATAATCTAATTGTTTTAGTAGAATTCTAACTGAAGTTAACGCAAATAACGGTTTCCAATGATTTTCCCACGCATTATTGAACTTTACCCATAAACAAAGTTAAACGTATCGAACTGTCCTTGGCAAATTTGCAGTTGTTTACGCGCGTACCCGCTTAATTTGTTTAACATTTTTAAGTTTTGTAAGTTAAGAAACCTTAAAGTGCTTCTTTTAGTTTTCTCAGGAATTTAATTACCCGTTTACATCTAAAATTCCTTCCAAATCTTCGGAAAAACTATAAAAACATCACATTTCCTGGACGACCGGCGGCCAACTGTACTCTAATTAACAATTAGAGAGAGTTCTCCCGAATTATGCCTGGTTACCAGAGTTATGGGCCTGTTACTCTTGCATCTAATCATCATGCTTTGCGCTCCCTGTTTTCCGCTTTTGTGCTACGAAATACAACGGCGCCTGGATATTTGGAGTCTCCTGGTACTGCAATTTTATCTCTCTGTCTGCATTACAGCTAACATTGCACTGCATTGCATTGCAGCTAACAAAAATAAACACTTTTTTTAAGTTACTTTGGCCTCTTCCAACACTTCCAATTCTGGGTTTGATTTCACGAGGAACAACATATTTTGTTCAAAATAACACAACTATATTTTTCCTACGTTGCGACACTCGACGAACTACGAGTGAGTTGCCGGAAGCGGACGCATTTTTGGCACCAAATTAAAGACTTGGAGAAGCAAAATGTTTCATATTTTTAAGCTTTTTACAATCTGATCATGGTTTTGGGAGTTATAAATCCCTATCCCTATATCGTGAGCATTTAATGCCGTCTCCAGTGAGGAGTGCCAGACTGGAATGCCTTTCATTAATGTCAGGGCAGTAGATGAGTACAGTTTTTCCCGCCTTCTGAACCCTGATTGGTCGATTCAAATTTCATACGCAGACGCCATATGCAAGATTTGCAAACCGTTCGTATATGATGAAGACAACATTCGTCTACTTTTAAAATAAAAAAGCCACGTACTGGTTAATTATAAATCTTTGGTATAATTAAGGGGGCGCGAAAGTGAGAAATGAGCATAAACTTCGTAACGTAATGTATTTAATTTAATCTATGTTGCTTACTTTTCTGAAAATGAAGATGATTAAAACAAAAAGTTATTTTATATGAAGTATTTAAGTACGACAACTTGTTTTTTTAACATAGATAAAATGCAACATGGAAATGGCAAAATACTAAATTAAATAACAAAAAAACCTGGACTCTGTAACATCCAGAAGCACAATAATTGGTCTTGCTTGCAGCTATTAAAAAATTGACATCATAAAAAAAGGCATCGTTATATTTTATACATGTATCATAATAATTATATGTACTTTATGACAGCCTCATGGTAAGCTAGCAGATTATTTGAAACGCGAGAGGTACACGCGCGAACTGAGGTGAGACGCGTGTATAGAGCGCAAGCAAAAAAAGAGAGGGAACTGGGCGAGACAGTTCTCTCCCTAGCCTCTTCTACCTCTTCTACCTTTCCTTGTGCTTCGCGAGTGTATCGCGCGTGAATCGTGCGTGTATCTCAACTGTTCAACACAAGCTGTCAGTTTGTTAAAGGCTGATATTGCGTTGTATACCTGTACAAAATGAGGATTTTATAATTCTTGCAAATGCCCGTCTTTAATTTTTAAAGTTAAGCCATTCGCCATTCAAATGAGAATCTTAACTTCAAGTCAAATATTAAAAATGTAATTAACAGCTAAGAGAAAAAAACATCAAATTTACAGACATTCTTTGGTCACTTGCCAAAAGTTGTCTCTAAGCTTTACAAATATTATACGTCTTATACGTTATCCTTTCAGACTCCGGGATCAATACAAGTTGCAAATGGCGTCCAAAAAATATGAAAAAAAAACATTCTACCAAACATTAATCTCGTACCCAGCTCTCACTCTGTTTGGTCGTGGGAGATCTGAGTTCGAGATTAACCAAGCAACGAGGGTAACCTTTTCCAGTCACAAATGCATGGCGGATAACTTACTCTTTCTACTAGTTTTTTAAAGTTTAGTTATAAGCACAGATGTAAGCACATAGTTATGGGATTTCTTAAAGGAAAGTGGGGTTTTCTAATGAATTCAGAGATGTTGTCTCCGGAAGATAATGCTTTGTTCTTCTGGTACAGTCGTTCGGATGCAAGAGATCTTGTAAAGACGTAGTATTGCTGGTGGCTCGAGTGTCGGAACTTGCTTCTAAATTCTTACTTCTTCTCCAGCTTCTTCTTTCACCATGCCTATCTTCTGATTTGTATATTAGAGGTACAAGTAGCGCGGAGAACTCTAAAAGAAAGTGAAACGGATTGAAATTTGCTCGTAAGTTTATAGCCTTTCAAGAGCTACGTTTGTAACTGAAAAATCTAACAAAGACGAAAGTTCCTGCGCGAATGTCCAATATATGATATTTCACTAATTTAATACATAAAAATATCCTTTTGGTACGAAAGTTAATATGCAGTGATATTTTATATACTTTTTTAACTATCGGTGGATGTTTGGCTCTGTTTCGAGAAACAAAACAGTCTTTTAGAGCGAAGTATGAGAAGAGTGTATAAGAGTAAAGAATTTTGAAGGAGTTGTTGTGAAACGCATGGCTGACTTTTGAAACCACTGACCAATTTCAACGGCATTTCCCAGTTGGAGTTGTCATCACTATAAACGACGTAAAACATAAGAAATTAACCATAATGATACCAAATACCAATTAAATCAATTAACAATAATGATACCAAATACCAAGTAAAACTGCTGGCCAATGGTTTCCACAAGCTACGTTATTCAAAGACTTCACGCAAGTGAGTAAACGATCCTAGCGAATTTTTTAAATTTCACAAGAGAGGATAGAGGTAAGAGATTGAATCCAACACACTCAAGGTTATCCCTCTCGAGTTATTTTTAGACATGGTACCCGGTTCCGCCGAAGACAATTAGGGACTTTAAGAAAACCACGACGGCAACGGCAACGAGAACGTCACTAAACAAAGGGTTTAATGATGGCTGTGCACGTGCGTTATAATTCTTGGTACATTTCGTTACCGTCCTCTGCAAAATAACAGCGTGAAATGACAGGATTCTGCGTTGTGTGGAGAACGTAAGCCACAGGTAAACCGTAAGTAAAATATAAAGTCATTGTATAATCGACGTTGTCCTCGGCGTCGCCGTAGTAGCTTCTTAAACTCCTTAATACTACCACAAGCGTTGCGTTGAGCATCAAATGTATGTAGAGCCATTTGGGCTGTTCACGTGAGCAAAATCCACGGCACAGGATTGGCTATTTCCAGACGCTCGTGGGATTACCGAAACCTCGGAGTACGTGATCTAAAAATAACTTCAGAGGGATTTACTTTGGGAATAAATTAACTCGCTTACTCTTCATCTTCTCTCGTGATAGATCTTTTAACTCTATAGTTCACAACTGAAATTTTTACCTTCTAAACTCATCTTCCTTTCATCAGTGATTCTAGCTTTCTGTATAATTTCATCCACCTCATCGATTGGGACATCGGTTAAACTTAGCAAAGCCTTCTTAATGTGTATTCCTTCAATAAAACCGTTATGCTCAGGGTCAAATACACTAAATATCATAAATAAATTGTCATCTTCTTCTGTACTGTTGTGCTCCTCGATCATATTTACAAATTCCTCAAAATTAATTGTACCATCACCTGTTAAAAAACAGAAAGAAAAACGCCTGCATTATAGTGTCTTGTATAACTCTGTGATAATTAAATAATGCATAAACTATAAGGCCATTGATGGGGCTACATCATGGTTTGCGCATCATAAAAAGTTTAGCCTAAATTTTTCAAGTTCGTCGTTTGTAATCCGTGTTAATCTTCTCCATCCTTAACCATCCTTGTTCCTTTATGGTTTATTATTATCTCTTTGTTGTTTTTCTTTCTTTGTAAACTATTATTTTCAGGTTTCCTTCAATTTAAAAGTACGTGGCCAAAACACCTTGACAGAGCTCCTTTAACCACTGGAATATCCAACTGAAGTTATCGTCTTTAGGTCCTAAAGAGACGTGGTTGAGAGCCAAGAAAAGATATTCAAACTAACGAAGTCCCAAAAGCGATTTTTAAGTTGTTGAAATATTATCTAGACTCAGAACCCGTCCTGAGAATTCTATAACCCCGGCGAAAGTTGTATGTCAATAGTAAGATTATAAGGGTCGCCTAGCTTGTTTTTGAGTTATAAGCACTCACACACTAAGGGTATTCTTGGAAGATTATACAGTTACTATGGTGACCTGTTAGGTTGAAAACTATGATCATAAATTGTTAACCAATATTGTGAAGTTACTTCAGTTACTCTCTCTACGCATGCCCAGAAACCGTTATTGATGTTGAATGCATGCGCAATCAAACCGAAACCGGCGATCGAGATTGCCTAAAATCCTATTGTTGCACATGCGCATTTCTTACCATCAAAATCTTTTGCATTCACAAGGTCCTGCACTTGAGAGTCCGTTGGGTTTGATCCAAGCATGCGCATAGCGTATTTGAGTTCCTTAGTTGACAATGTTCCGTTTTCGTTCAGATCGAAGCATCTAAAGGCTTCGCGGTACTCTGTAAGGAGAAACGGGATTTGGGCAAAAACTCAGTAACTCAGCAACAGTAGATGAAAACATATCGCTGGAAAAAAGAAACATCTGCTCGATGTAGCCTGCAGAACAGGCGGACTAGCGGGCTAGCTAGCTAGCGAGTTGAAAATAAATCAGCCCGTAGTCACGCCATTGTTTTCGTGTATCACGCTTTCCCGCTAATCCACCTGTTCTGCTGCAGGCTCGCGTGGATTTTGCTAAGTACAATAACTTCGGATTACACCAACAAAGATGATTCATGTGATATTATAATCGACAATAAATGTATGTTACCTGTACAAACAGACAACTCGCCGACTTCGTGATCGCGCAAGTGACGTCATGACTCTGACAAACAAACCGGAATGGCGGACGATTTTCCTAAAACAGTTTCTAAAACAGCTGGTGTTCCTAAAACACATTTTTGAAACGGAAACTTCGCCTAGATCCCCTCTAGTTCTTTCAGAATACGCTGATGTTGTATGAGCCTCGTGGGGGATATAATTATTTGCATTCTATTTTTAGGCCTTGCGCGCTTCCCTATTCGGCGAGCTAAGTCTATTTCAGTCATGTGAGAGAAAACGTGACAAGAAATGACAAGTTACCTATTTATGGCAGTTTTTAAAACCTTTATGTCTCCAATGTTTTTTTTTTTCACAGTAAACCTACCTCCAATTTGGTCCCGGGTAAGGAAATCCTGTCCATTGCGTAAAAGAAAGTTGCAAGGAAAATGAAATTGTTAGAAAATGAAAACTACTGCTAATATTCCAGTAATTGTAGTTACACAAAAGAGATTTTTATAGTTTACACAATATGATAATAGTAATGGAATCTTTTTCTCTTCTTTTCCTTTCTTTTTATGTGTGCATTTGTGCTATCTTGCTAACCTGTAAATTTATTTTCATTCAACGCTGATGTCATCTGGCTGCCTGCCAGTACTTTACTTAAATCTTTATTTAAACACGGTTTTTAAAAAGTTATCTATATTTTCTGTAATTAGTTATAAGGCAAGAAAATGCAAATAAATACGTGCAAATAAAGATTGTTGTATTTGTTTGTTGTTTATTTTACCATTATTCGCTGCCAGTAAGTTGTATCTTTTTCGTCTGTACCAAAATTATTGAAATTATTAAAAACTGGATCATTGGATAATGCAATTCGAGAGTTTTCATTGGCTTAGCCATCATGGGCTATGAGCCATTATACCATGCTCTACGAATATGGTAAGCGTACGCGTGATTTTTTTTAGGCGTTTTTATTTTTTTTAAAGTTTAGTTTGCTCTGTTTTTGGGGCGTTTTTAATAAAACAATTATTCCACTCGCCCTTGTTGGATATGAGATGATTATAGCCAACTCGGCGCTATGCGCCTCGTTGGCTATCTACCATCTCATATCCAACGCGCGCTTGTGGAATAATTGTTAATTATAATTTTCAATCCCATGTTATGATTCCTTCACGTGAGCATAATATTACTTAATTTATTGTGGCCTCAAATGTATGAGGAATCGATTCATTGTCAAACGATTCGAAACTTATTTCCTTTTGAAACTATTTTCAATTTTTAAAAAAATAAAAGTTGGCTATTCATTTTCCTTTCGTGTTGAACCCCTTTTTTGGAACATGGAAATTTATGGCAATTTTTATTGGCAATCTAAAACAATGATACGCACTGATTTGGAGTGAAACAAAACGTCATTATAATAGATCCTGCTGGTCCTTAAATCTAAAGGAAATTTTTTTCCCCATCTATGTTTCCTTCGCTTCCCTTGCCGACCTCTTGAATAAACCTTCTTCATTCTAAGGGAACGTGACTCTTTTTAAACACATGCAGGGAAGTAGGTTTTGGTTGCTGTAGCAACCCCGAAAAAAAACAGCAGTTAGGACGTGTGAAACATTTATCCAGCAGCAATTACCGTCAGCTGACGACAAAAAGAATTTCTAAGTAGCTTGTTAACTCAAAAGTATCTTTTGACAGCTATAGATTAGAAAGAGGCTTTACACTGGACGTTTAGGAAACAATTTAAATTCCCGGCGAAAACTCGCATGTTAAATGTGCTCTTTTAATATAACTCTTTTAATAACAACATTAATTATTAATTCCGAAGTTCGGTTTAAAAGCTCTGGTTTCTATTTTATCAAGATGATGTCTCAAGATTAAAAATACTATTGACTTTAACATGATAGACAGCGTTCCTTCTCTGGTTTCAGATCTCGTCAACTCACGAGAATTTCGTACTTTTCATTTTGCAACTTAATGTTTTTTTCAAGGAAATTTATAGCCTTCTTACCAGCTTCAACACAATTCAAACCTTGGTCTCAAAATAAACATAAAAGGAAAATAATCTTTGTCATTTAAATCGATGCATAAGGTACATTTTAATTTTGTATAATAAATATATTTTCTGTCTAAGTGCAGACAATTAACGTAGGTTCTATGCACACAAAATACCTGCAATTATTGCTTCCTTTTTATTCAGAAATTTAGATGCATTGCGTTCGTATAGACCAGACAATTTAGATGGCAATTCAAGAGGATTGGAACCGCTTCTAAACGTCCAAACTGCATCTTTAAAATCGACAACTCAAACTTATAAAACGTTCATAGAAATCAGTAATAGTCACACTTAAAAATAAGGAAATAATTATGCTAACAGTAGAGTTTGGCTCTCACCAGTGAGATATTCGCATAAACCCGAGCACGACTGACTCCGAGTGAACATAAATTTAAACGCAATAGAAATTCAGCGATGATTTTCCAAACATTTCTGCTGTATGTTGCGTAGAAGCTTTTCCTTACCTCGTAATTCGAAGATAACATTGAACTTAAAACGTCGTGGATAATTAAAGAGTAGACCGCACTGCATGTGATGTTACCACTTTCTATCGCGGGATCAAAGCTATTTGTGGTCTTTCCAAATCGGAAAGGCATCACTGCTCGATTTTACCTCGAATTTGAGATGTTTTCCTACGACTAGCTATTTGTTTAGACAGAATGGTTTTCCGTTTACCTACCATTTCGGCTATAGATCGTCCTGGCGGACATCTCATTAAGAAATCAATGGCATCAAAAGCGATGCGATGACTTCTTTTACAAACCATGATGTATTCCAATTCTTGAATGTTTATAGCGGATTGGACCAACCCCTGCTGTTCCGCTGTCGTTGCCATGGCAACCAACCGCAGGCAGTATTTAATTTAAAATGATGGTCGTGTGATGCCGAAATAGACAAAAAGGCTAATTAAAAAACGTCGACTGGCATTGTTTCGTGGATAATTGAAAATTTCCTGGGGCACGAACACAAAAACAGCCATTTCAAGCTGGTTTTGTGAAAACGTTCTTTACGAAGGCAACAACATACCTGTGCTTTCGTAGACTCTTCGTACCTTCGCGAGGAAATACTCTTTCGTTGATTTCGCGTTCAGTCGTGAAAAATTCACAAAAGTTCTTCTTAGAGAAAGAAACGGATAGCTAAATAATTAATCACGTCTTAGCGGAAGAACCAACACGAATTTGTAACTAGCCGCTTTGCATTTCCACGAAATCTTTCCAATCTTGGGATAACAATCTTGGCGGCAATTGTTGACATATTTTAACAGTGAGCTTTTGCTCCCTAAAAACGTGATTTACGCAAAATCGCATTAACTGGCCAATCCTCCAATGTTGTGTCTTAAAGCCGAGATTATCAGAACTGCTTCATGCTAAAAAAGAAGGATTTGCAAGGATAAAATCGTTCGGCATCATTTTGGTTTCATGTAGTTGTCTATTATTTCAAAGTCAACATAATTTATTCACAATTTTACTCTTAGTTTTAAAGGGGCTATGAAGGAAAGTGGTTTCCGTGACTTCGTCAAATTGCCTTTGACTGAGGGAACTCCACGTTTGTTATTATTAATTAATCAGTCTTAAATCACCCGCCATTCCGTGATCGAGCTATTGTAGAAGGGTTTGTAAGTTAAACACAACTCTTTACAATCTGTGAAGTCAATCTGAGTTGCTATATGACGGACAAAAAAAATCAGCCATCTTAAGAGCTATCACTCAGAAATAAGCAAAGTGTAAAGAAATTAAAACCTAAAAAACAACAGTAAACTAACGTAAAAAGTAGGATGGTTTAAAATGGCAAAGATTTTGATAGATTACGAAGGAAGTTGACGCAGTCCCTTCACGAATCCGCAGGACATGACGCAAGCTGTTGCTTGAGTCGGTTAAGTTTTTCAGTGTGGAACCCAGAAGGTCGAATAAAATGACTCCGAGTGATCTGTAATGGAACTTCTTTCTTCGAAAGGCTTAACTTGTTCGAAACGTCCACCAGGGAGGAGAGGGTGAGTTCATTCTCGTCACTTTTCTTGCCAAGCTGTAGCAGATAGGTTGCCATGCAGTAGCCGGTCATGAAAGCATCAAAGCCCGCCCTGTGCCCGCAGTCACGTGTCTTGGCGTTGCTGAGTTGAGCCACGTGAACATCACGTTGTTGAGTCACGTGATCGGGGTTATCACTTGCGCCCAGACCCTTTGTCGACGTATTATGATTGTCACACTCTGAGCTTGCATTGGGCGCTTTGTCGCCTGTGAAGGAATACAATATTCTTGATGGCGTAGGTTTAACCTCGCATTCTGTACATACACAAACTTTTTTTTGACGGAAAACGGAAAAAGGCATTTAAATTTCTCAGTCAGTGTCATCTACCTACGCTCCAAAACATCTTTCCAAAATTTCCCTAAACTTCGTCTCGAAGCTCACTTGTAAACTTTAAACCTATAGCCAATAAACAAATTCTCTTTTCCGAGCTCCATACATTTCCTGAAGTACTAGTTGAGAGAATTTATTGAAATTATCAAGACAATTACTCTTTGGGGATTGTTTTCTCTCTTCTCTTTGTGTATGCTTGATTTATATACTAATATTACCAAGAGAATTCATTTTCTGATCATTCACACTCACCACAAGAGCTTCGATGTTTCCTTTTGCGTTTCTGCCTTTTCGCTTCTTTCATTTTCCACTCGCGATCCAAAACATCATTCACGTCGTGAGAAAGAAGACAGGTTTTTTCACGAGGACAAAATCCATAGGCCTGCGAAGAAATAACCGAGTTAAGACATTCACTCTACGCCAAGATTTAGAAGCGATGAAGGAACGACCTGTTCCAGACCAAGAAATAATGTTTTTCCCATAAAATTCGAGAGTGGTATGAGGTAAAAACAAAATTAAGATGAGAGATACACTACTCCAGACTATTTCTGTTTAATGCTTCACAGTTTTTACTGACTATCGTTCTCTGACCAAGATCTCTAATCCACCGCTCTAAGTCTTTTCTTCCAAGAACAAAGAACAAATCCTTTCTCGTCTAAATATAAACCACACTGTCACTTCTTTTGGTGGGAACTTAATTTCGCGAAAATGGAACAGGCATATTTCGCGGGACATAAATTTCGCGACTTGGCAAAAAACATACGTTAAAAGGAACTAAATTTCGCGAAAATCGTCAAAATAGTGATCTTCATTAACAAACAGTTAGTCTGAGAATTATCACAACTGATTGTAGTGGTTTCCAGTGACACTGAACAAAACCATATAACAAAACGAAGGAGAGAATAAAGGGGTAAGTTTCTATAGAAACTGTGGTGCTGCGTCGGTGGGCCAGTATTACAAGATAATTTGGTTTTATCAACTGAGTTGATAGTGTGAATTAGCCACCGTAAAGAGATTTGAAAGCTGACGTTTCGAGCGTTAGCCCTTCGTCGACGATTCCCTCCGACAAAGGGCTAACGCTCGAAACGTCAGCTTTCGAATCTCTTTACGGTGGCCAATTCACATTATCAACTCAGTTGATAAAACCAAGTTATCTTGAAACAGAGATTAGTTTGACGTGTTCCTTTGTACCAAAGCAGAGCTGTACAGAGTACACGACGCCTTCTATTTGAATTTTGCTCTCACAGTTGAACGACATTGTCAATTTCTTTAAGTGAATACTACATGTAATGCTACATTTCTTTCCAAATGCTCCTCTTTTTTGGGTCACGAAGCTCCTCCCATGAAAATCACAGCAGTAATAGTTTACAGGGACCGGTTAAAAGACCGATCTGGAAACAGAGCAGGAGAACCGTAGTCTGCGAGAGTGCCCTACTCTTTCTGACCGAGCAATAAGAGAGCGGAAAATCTCTCTCGCAGGGTAGAGAAACGAAAATGGCGGAGGTGGCGAGGGGAATGGGCACCAGTAGAACCCATAGGAATTGAACCTTACCGCATATTTTTCACAGACATTGACGTCAGCACGAACAGCCTCGCTTCCACCATGACATCCACAGTACAGTTCCTCAGTGAAACCTGAAAGCGCGGACTCCTCTGGAAATTTCAAACAGACGTGCTTTTGTCCCTGCTTTTGATGTTGCAAATTGTTTCGCTGGCTAAAATGAAGGAGCAACGTCTATCAGTTAATGAGAAGTTGTTAAAAAATCTATAGGAAACACGATGACTGAAGCCAATCTTGACCAATACTTTGTTTCACCCCTGTGGCCCATTTTAGTAACCTGCTTTTTGTAATCTAATTTAGAGCAGTTCACCATGAGTTGTAATTTCAGATCAACTGTGACTTCTGGACATTTCTAGCTCAATGCCTGCCTATCCAGTCCAACACATATTCTCTCTCCAAGACAAGTGTGCATACAATCTTCTGGTTGGTTCAAATAAGAATCAGAAAGCACTTTACAAAATGAATATAGGAAATATCACATATTTGAACTGTGGATAAAGGTGTGAAGTTTAAGCTTAAGCTTAAGCTGTATAATTAACTGCAATGATTATTGTCTTCATAGAAATCACTTTGTTACCAGACTACTTCCTCCTAAACATAGTAGCAGCCTTAGAAAGAGACAGTCTGATAGCTCAATCTTTGCTTGCTGTTTAAATTGTGTGACCAGCATGACATGACACTGGTAGAAAACATTATGTGACCACTGTCATACCAGATGTTTATGTCACACAATGTTTCCTCTCCAGCTGGAATGAATTATTGTGTGCTCCCATGCGGTGGCCTCAAGGTTAGTGCGCTCGAGTCCAGAGCTAGCGCTCTGGGTTCGAGCCCTGGCCGGGACATTGTGTTGTGTTCTTGGGCAAGACACTTTACTCTCACAGTGCCTCTCTCCACCCAGGTGTATAAATGGTTACCGGTGAATTTGATGCTGGGGGTAACTCTACGATGGACTAGCATCCCATCCAGGGGGGAGTAGAAATACTCCTAGTCGCTTCATGCTACTGAAACTGGGATAAGCTCCGGCCTGATGAGCCACTAGGCTCGTATGCAGACTTTACCTTACCCCATGCATGCCACCATAACAATCCAGCAAAACATAATAGGGAGCTTAAGCAAAGGCGTTTTGAGCGACGTACAGCAACCGGAAATGAGATGTTTTCTCTTTTCACTTGCCTTGGCGCTACCACATTTGTAATACTAGGTGTCTTTACTCTTATAGAGACAATTTACTTGAAAATTAGAGCACATCCACTGCCCAAAAATGAGAAACATTCACTTCTGGTTGCGGTACGTTGCTCAAAAACGCCTTTGCTTAAGCTCCCTAATCTTATCAACTCACCACTTGTTAAACAGATAAAGCAGGAAGGATGCTGGTTCTCTGACACTGTTCTCAGAGACAAACTTGGTATCAAATATCCCAGCTGGAAACATTTCTGATAAATCAGCAGTGAACACTTGCAGTTTGTCAGGTAACATGCCATAGAAGTTCTCATACAAGAAAACTAAATCTAAGAATCCATTGTGAAGAACAAGTGGCTTGTTGGCCATGATTAGTTGATTGAAGAGATCTCGTACAGAGTGCTGGGGTGCACATTTAGAAGGTTCCTAGAAAATGCAGATGAATGTAATGTGTAGTTGCAGAAAAAAAAATCCATTCCTCCCCTTCAGAAGGAATCTTTTCCAAGACCTCCCCTACCCCTCTTTTAAAAAATTTCAATGAAGCTTGATATATTTCTTTAAATGTTTTGGTCTTAGGGAACCCCCCCCCCCCCCCCCCAAGGAAATTCTAATCCCTTCTTTGGGGGAAGTATGGATATTTTCTAGAACTGTACAATGGTCAAAAAAATTTTTTTTTAATTTCAATACCAAAGGCAATAATTCTGTAAGAGGCCCATATGGGCAGCCAGTAACAAATTAGAAAATACAGCCCATGCTTTATATAGTAAAATTCTTGCATGAGTCTAACACCTCCTGAATTCTTCATGCCATGCAATAAAAACCCTTAGTATAATTACTCAGGTGATTATGGAAATTTACATGCTCTCAAGGGTGTCATATTCCGCTATATTGATTTCACCTTCGACTAATTTTCAAAATAGCTGCCTCTCACTTTGTCAATGTCTCTGAAGAAGAAATGAATATAATGAAAGAAAATGCTACTCTGAGAAACACCCAACATGCAACAAAGTTCGGAGTGACACTATTCAAAGGTTAGCTGTGAAAACTGTGCTAAATATAACAAAGAAACCTTTCAAATTCCCGTGAAAATGTCGCTTATGTCGATATGCATGAGTAAATCAAAACAACTATTAAATTTTTGCAACACTTCATTTAGTTACTTTTATTTATCCAACAGAAAAACAAACCGAATTTACCACTGACTTCGAGACAAGTTTAGCCTCCTTTCTTTTAGAGGTAGAACATTTTAAAACATGCATAAAAACACTTGCCATTTTGACCATGTGATGTACTAAACCATGTGATCTGTGACTGAAGTTGTTCATTGACAAATAAAATTTGTTTTTCGGTTGATTCTTTGTTTAGGTATTTCTATAGTCACCCGAGTATACTAAAACACTAATTATTCGCCTCAGACTCGTAAATATCAGTGAATATTCCCCACCAATATTCACTTTGCCTTCGGTGAATAATATTATTAAATATGACTTCAAAACACAGAGGTGTTACATACCTTATCATCTCCTCTTGTATATGGAACTCCTTTAGCATACTGTTTGTTAAAGTCAAAACCATGTCCAACTAAAAACTTCAATGATGCTGGTTCGACAATAAAATTTTCTGTACATAGGACGACAATGTTGTAAGTCTTGACCCTGATATTTAGCCTTCCTTCTGATTCTTTGTTCTTTGTGTCGTTACTAGCCTTTGATTTCTTCAACTTGAAGCATGAAATGCCAAGGGAAAGTATTGCTCTGGATTGTGCCACTTCGCGCATGTATTTGTACCGATCTTCTAGAAATCTGAGGGACAGGTTGGACATTGTCAATCAATAATCTGTTTATAACATTTAGTGGATGTCATGAATGTTCATGTTTGTGACAGTACCTCCAGTGAGCATGTGTTCCCAAGACATGGTTCAAAAGTATGTAGAACTGGCATATCAATTTATGCCTGTTGTATTGCGAAGGGGGACATTGGGGGTACCCAATATCGCAATACTGCAAGAAAAATTGGCAAATACTGAAAACCTATGTCGAAAATCAATGAAATCACCAACACCGCATTCAGATCCCTTAATAAAGTTGCATCCATCTACATGTAGTGTGTTTATTTATCTCTACCTTTATAGTTTACTTATTGAACTTTATAGCTTACTGTGATTTGTTTTGCATAGTGTATTGACCTGTATGAGGCAGAAGAGTGCAAATGGACGGTACCGCAATGCCGTGAAAGACCTTCTTTTACCGAATACCATCAGCCAAAAGGATGAAAACCCACATACCGCTGGGCTAGATGATACCCCAATACTGCATGTTAAGATTTAGATTACCGAAATTCTGCATGAAAAAAAAAGCTGAATACCGCCATACAGTAACCTCAATGCCCCCCTCTATTGTGATCATTTCAGGACTTTACAACAGAACAGTTTAAAAAAAATGACTTTGTTATCTGAGCTGGTGAAAACGGCAAAAGAGAATGATCTCACACATTGAAAAGTGAACTGGATCAGGCTAAATGTATGCTTGTAATTTAAATCACATTATCCAGTTTCTAAATCAAATTACTGTGTATCATTTAAACTTTAAAGCCTTTATCAAACAGACATCTTTCGTAAACAAACTCAAGAGACACCTGTGATTCAGTCAATAAAATCTCATCTTGGTGATGGTTAATTAGCTCAGTGAAGAGTCTTTCAAATGGGACAAGATTCAAGAGAGAATGTACACCGGCGCGGGAGGTGTATAAGTTTCCATGTAATATTCAAGCTATAATAGCTAGGTCCTGTGTAAAACGTTATTTGACTTATTTACAACTCACTGTGCCATAAGATTCTTTCTATCTCCAATACCACTCATTTCCTACAGAGGAAAATCAAAGGCATGTCTATCAGTGCAAACATTCTTCAAGACGGGGCATCTAGGACATTACTTGCATGAGGCACTTACCGTATCGACCGCCACGAAGGTAGATTTCTTTACTGCACGGACAATCGAAGGCCATACCTCTGAAAAATTGTCTGCTGAAACTTCCACAACGGGAACATACTCAAAACGCGCAGTCATTTTGAAGTTCTTTTTGACCAAACCGCCTTGCACAGATAAAACGCAAAAGCCGCCAGGCGCGTTCTTTGGCGTGTAAAATGATAAGGACTGGGGCGAGCAACGTTCACGTGTCGAGCAAAGATGGCGGCTTTCAAGTGACGAGAAAAGTTTGCAGAAAGAAAGCCGTTTATCTGTTAAATTCTCCGACTGTAGTCTTGTTTAGATTGTAAAATTAGTTTCAAAAGATATCGTGGGACCTCTTTACATATTTATCAGAAGTTCTGACGGTGGAAACCAGTCGAAAAAATGAAGTTAACTGCAGACCTTATTCTACAAAGTCCGCAGTACACAAACGCTTTGCGAGACAGGGAACTTGATTTGCGTGGTAAGTGAGGTTTCTTTCACTCGTGGACTTGATTAACTGAAATTTTGGACCTAAAAGTATCCAGTTGTTGGGAAGATTGCGTCGTACAAGGAATGCTGTGTGGAGATTTGAAGGCAAAAATACATTTGTCATGCCAACGTGTGTGCGTTACCATGTGCATTTCAAAAACTCTACACCAAACAGCCATTGCCTGTGGAATTTACATTTTGAACCACATGATCCACAGGTCTTCAAAACTGTATGTGGTTTAGCTAATGAATGCCTATTTTCATTGTTAAAGTAGTGGAAAGATCACATGCCAGTTCGCAGTGTATGCTAACAAGTGACAATCGCAAGCCTAAAATTTCACTGCTTGTGACCCTCTTCACTTATCCAAGATCTTTGATCTAATCAACTTAAAATGCTCCCGGGTTGTCAAATAATTCCGTAGTCTTCAAGAAGAGAAGCCGATCTGTAAAGTTTCATCTGAATGGGAGTCTTTTAAGATCACAATAAGCACAATGGGTTGATCAATTTGATTCTGAGAGTTGGTGGTTCTTTTCTTGTTTATTGCAGGTTATAAAATTCCAGTAATTGAAAACCTTGGAGCAACCTTGGTATGTAGTTAATATGTAGAAGTAACAAAAGAAAAATATTGTGGCTTGTTGCATACCGGTATGCGAAATTTGCGATAAATATGGGTTTTTGAGACCTTGTGAGCATATAATTTGACCAGAAACACGGCTGAGAACCTATAACAGTTCTTAATAAATTTGTTATTGTAGATATTGTTACAGTTTATTAGAAGGTCTGACAACTGCTTCATAACTGATTGGAGACAGTTGCACAATGTAACACAAAACCCCTTCTCCCTGTGAAAACTGAATAGAAGGCAGATTTGACCATTAAAACTCAGATATGGTAATGGAGTTCACATGGCAAAATTTAATGAAAGACTTCCTCTTTGTAGTATGTTCCCGTATCAGGTTACTGTCACATATTACACTTTATGTGGTCAAATCAAATAATAAAAGTTACCAGAAATATTTCAAAACTTAATTAGTAATACTATGGGTGTTAAAGTTGAATGGTAAGGGAATTGGAGTCCAAATGGCACAGTCCAAGTTGAAGTCCTGACCAGGGTTCAGTATGTGTTGTGTTCTTTCTACAGAACATTTAATTCACACAGTACCTCTCTCTGCCCAGTAGAATAGACAGATTGTGACAGGGCTTTCATTAGTTTTAAGTAACATGTAGCCTTGTTCTCGATACCCGTAGCAAACTTGTTGCTTTGTGGGTGAATTCTATTAACAACAGGCAATTTCACCCATAGGATCAAATGAAAATCAAGCATGCTCAGCCGCGAGAGGTGCTGTGGGTTATGGCCCGACAGCCCTGAGTAAACTGAACTCTTAGGGAAATCAAACAAAATAAAAATGCTGGGGATATCTAATCTGTGATGTTGGGGGTGGGGTGGGGGGGTACAGCTAGTGTACAGTGTAGTAAATCTCAGTTACGTCTTGTGTCAGAAACTAAGGTATTAAGCTCCTGGTTTCTTGGGCCTGTGACTTCTACCTACATGTAACAATTACATGTAGGTAGAAGTCACTGGCCAATGCAGACCACTGGCCCATAACATACCACTTAACAAGGGGTACAATTATTGTACCCCTTGCAAAAGTGGTATGCTACAGTTACAGCAAACATACATGTACAATCTTGTAAGTGTTAATTGATTTGTATTGTAGAGTTACAAAGGCATTCTCTTTGTTTCCAGGATCAGTTTGATACTATTGATATGTCAGAAAATGACATCCGTAAACTGGAAGGATTCCCACTACTAAAGAGACTCAAGAGTTTGCTTTTGAACAACAACAGAATATGGTATGTTGGTCTCTAGCATAAACAACATCTGTAATATTTTCTTATTGTTTTCAAACAATTGGTGATCTCCGAATTAATGTACATATATTAGACATAGCACTCCTTTCAGTATGTTTTGAATGGCGATGATTCAAAGTTGTTCTTAAATAATTATCTTTGCTTAAAGTTTGTAAAGTAATGTTCTGTTTGCATTATTTATGTGATGATGAATTTAAATCTTCTGACAATTTTACTGGACATACCACCAACATTTTTCTATGGCGTTACATTGATGGCAATTTTTTGGCATGGCACAGACTATGGAATATTGTGTCCTTGAAAAGTTAGATAAATGTCATTGAAAGTAATGTACATGTATTTAGAGGTCTTTGAGATTCTGGCCTAAAACAATCAATACAAACCTGGTAATATTCAACATGTTATTGAACTTTTAAATATAATTACGTGTATTGCATGCCAAAAAATGTTGAGTAGTGCTGTAACGCAGTATCTAACATTTTTAAATATATATCTCAATGAAAATTGGTAAGTGGAATGGACAGTCAAAGGATGGAGGTATGTGGGTACTGTGTGTGTGTCTTTGGAATATGGCGTCACCCAGATTCCTAAGAAATATCCTTGACTATACAGTAGCTCATTGCTTAACCTATTTGATGTTCAAGTAAAAAATGCAAATATGCAGTATTTTGTATCTTGATGTTATACTTGTCTATCTTACTACACATTTAAATTTATTTAATGAAGGTGTTTGTATTAGTTTAATACAGAGATTGTTACTTCAATTAGTTCTGATTTCTTTTTGTTCCTTTGCGCATGTATTTACTTAATGCAGTATACAATGTTTCTGTACTGTATTCCTTGGATAATTTTTTTTATTACAGTTTCTATCATTATTTTATTTTCCCACCTAACACTCAAAATTAACTGTTTCTTCCAGCCGTATAGCTGAGAAGCTGGAAGAATGCCTGCCACACTTAGAGACAATTGTTATGACATCAAACAACATGCAGGAATTGGTATGTTAGTTCACTGTACAGCGTGAATCTATGTTTCATGTATGTTGGGTTGTGTGAGATTAACTAGGGTGATTTTCTTTGGGATGATTTGGATCAGAATCAGTTGGATAATCCTGCATCAAAGCACTTAGCCTGCTTGCAGGCTGTTACTGGGGGTTTCATTGCGGAAAACCCGTTCCATTCACTAATCGGGCGCCATCTTGGATTTTTGAGGCGCGCGTTCCCGGGTACGAGCGGGCGAGCGCAAACACGGAGGGAGGGGGTAGGGAGAGGGAAGGGGAAAACCTCTCTCTCCCTCCCGCCCCACCCCCCCTCCCTCTGCATCGCCTTTTTGTCAACTATCGCTCGTCCCGCTCCACTGCGTTGCGTATTATCCAAAATGGCGGCCACAAAGCAAACACCGGGTTTTCTCGCTGAAGAAAAACTCCCAACGCCTACCGGTAGGCTACAAAGCACTTGATGAATCCTTACTCAGAGGAGATCCAATGGTTGCTTTCATGCACAATGGTCCAAGTTATCCTACATGTACATCGTAATTCCTGATCCAAATCATCCCAAAGAAATACACTTCAAGAAGTAATACATCAAGCACAAACGACCGTGCTTGACCATATTTTCAAACACAGAGAAGAGAGTTGAAAATATGACATGCAGTGGAGTATTTTAGACGAACATTGAGGTGTTTGGTATTGGTTAAAGACTGTCTTGAGTGTTTGATATATCGTTGAAACTAAAACTAAGGAGAAAATGGGGAGATTAAATTATGTTCTGATATCCAAACGCTGGACGTCACAGTTGATTTCCTTTTTTAAACTCGATAAATTATTTATGAGTTTGAGAACACAGCAGTAAACATGTCCTAATGTATGTTCATGCTTGTGAAGACAAAGTATATTTAATTGCTGTCTTTTTTTGTCTATTTGGATTTATAGAAAGAACTGGATCCACTGAAGTCTGTCAAGACTCTTCAATATCTCAGGTAACACTGTGTACACATTTTTCATTTCATGAATAAAGCCTCTGTTTCTTTGTCTTCATGTTCTGCATGTAATAATTTTGCTCGGTTTTATCTATTTTGTATGTTTGATAGAACAGTCCTTGTTTTTTTTTTACAACAGTAATGTTAAGGTAATGCTAAATTAATTTGTTAACTGTAGGTGGGGTTAGTGTATTGCGTGTGTTCCTTCTCTGCTTTATCAATTATTGATGTTCTTTTCTGGGTCTTTTTGCAGTTTGCTTCGAAATCCAGTGACCAACAAACCTCACTACAGATTATACGTGATCCACAAATTGCCGCAATTAAGAGTGTTAGACTTTCAGAGGATCAAGCAAAGGGTAGGAAGGAGCTATTGCCCTTTTTGCTTTTGTAAACGAATATTATCTTGCTAGAGTAGATGCTGCAAACATATAACATTAATTTTTCTCTGAGCTAGGTTTCTCCGAGTTCCCTCCAAGTTCCCTCTGGCCCCTCCCTTGGGGCAGGGGGTACCCCCAGAAAAATTTGGTGGGGATGTGCGGTCAACTTCCCAAAACCCTTAGCCCATTTAAGACAAAAGACCAAAATCTGTGATTACCATTACCCTACTCTACTTACACACATGACCTGATTAAAAATTTGATTCCCTATTTTAAGACCAGAATCTTAAATCAATACCCTGCTTCATGTTGAGACCGTCAATATACACACGCTTAAAAAGAGAAGACGAACTGTTTAATGCATTCTGAGAATATACCGCCGCACCCACATGTGCAAGGTTCTCACATTCATAGGGCGGTAAACAACGTCATGTAAAAAGCACCAGATGTACAAGGGTGTAAGTACTTTGTGTAACAACCAGGATATAACACTTCAGACCTGCCTTATAATTAGTTCCCTTATTCAGACTGATATCAAAAGAATTGTGAAGCGCTTTTGTTGATAACGATGAAAAAGTAGCTTCTTCTGAAAAACCTACCCATTTCAAGGCTGTAAGTATGTACAACAAAGTGGCCTAGCCTGCCCTTGTGAGCATAATCTTGAGTCTTGGTGCAGTACCTTAACCCCTCTTTTCCCTTCATACTGAACATCTTGAAGACAACAGTGGTTTTTGACCCAGTGATAAACAGCTCTTTCATATGGTTCTAGTTTGGTTGAAATGCTGCTGAATGTTACATTTTTTGTTTTTGTTTTCTAGGAAAGAGAAGCTGCAAAGAGAATGTTTAGTGGCAAAAGAGGAGAAGGTAGTCATAAGGGGAGAAAAACAAAAACGTAAGTAGTACGTGACTGTACTAGAAGTGTTATTGTTCAGTTGGTATTTTTCAGTTTAATAAGATTTTGCATAATTGGTAGAGTTTTCTTTTGCAAAATCATTATAAATGGACAACTAGTAAGTCACTTGCCATGTGCCCTCATTGTATATTTTCAATGTCCTACCAATATAGGTTCGTCCCTGGAGAACCACCAGCTGCCACAAGACCGCTACCAAGTAAACCTCTTCCGCCACCCACAAGGGACATTGCCGCAATTAAGGTAAATCCTTTATGACAGTGTGATTTGTAAATGAGTAATACTGTGTGTACAATATGCAAGGTTGGACAGACCAGCATCAATAATGTGTTGGTGTGAGGAGGGTGAGGTGAAGACAAAGCCATTTGTCATGAAAAAGGTAAAGTGTCCCAATAATTTTGACCAAGATTACAGCATTTCTGTGTGAACAAGAGCACAGGTGGCCATCTATTTTGAACTATAATGTACACAAATACATGCCAAACTGAATGTTATTGTTGTTAAATAAGGTGATATTCAGTGGAACCGTGTTGATCCAATCACCAACGCGCCAGAAAAATGTGGCCATATCAACAGGTTGGCCTTATCAAAGTGGTTTTATAAATAAGAAAATGACTGATAGAGCTTTTGTTTGGGCCAGAACAAAGTAACCGCAATAACGGGGTTGCTGTAATAACGAGGTGACTGTTAGGCAGGATTTCACTCTATATCACAAACCATTTAACAAATACAAATTGTTTTGGTATTTCTAAAATACAAATTACCATATTCTTTATCCCCAGGCTGCTATTGCAAATGCTCGTTCTCTGGATGAGGTACAAAGACTAGAGATGTTATTAAAAACAGGACAGGTACCTGGCAGGGGCAAACAGAATGATAATGTCGACGAAGAGATGGAAGACGTGTCAAATGGCGCGTGAACAGACTCAATATTAAATGTAACATACATATAACCTTGTTGTCTGTAAGTGTACCATGTGCCCTAGCTGACTTCTTTTTTATAATGGCAGCAATCTTTTGTAATTAGATGTATTTAATACAAGACCAAAGCTTTCAAGTTTTATGAGATTCTATCACCATCTTTGTAACCATTGTTCAGTTTGTCACGCAAAGGTTCTTCTCCAGTGAATCACACTGTATGCTTCCTTGTGTATTGTTACATATCTTCTCTGGTTTGTCACGCAATGCCTTTCTCTAGTTTGTCACACAACCCTTCTTCAGTTCGACAATCTTGGCATCGCAACCCAAATAGCAGTAAGAGAGACTGCTATTTTTTTTATTGGAGACTAAGAATTTGAAACTATTCAAGTACTTCTATAATACACTACCAAGGTTGCTGTTTGACAGCTATTTATTTCACCAAAGTTCTGAATTAGATAGGCAACCATAAGAACAAATCATTTTTGGTTTAGTACTATTGAAACAAGTGAAAGCTTTTTGATGAGGATGAAAACGTCATGTAACATGAGTTAACCAATCAGAGGAGAGCCTCAACTTTCTCGTCCAATCAGGTGTGAGGTAAAATCCCATTCACGTGACTCGCACGACTTTTTGCAGCGTTTCCAGCTTAAGCCAGTGAGATTACTACGTTGAGCTTTGCTTTCTCGTCTAGTCACGTATCCAAATCGACTAGTCACAGCTAAGTAAAATAGATTTTTTGGCTGTAGTTACCTCCACATTAGTAAAAGTTCTTTTCAATCGAGTGATCTACGAAAACGCTTACACCATAAAGAGTATCTGTATTTTTTCTTCCTATAGCAAAAGTTTTTCTGTTAAAGAAATCACGAATTGTTTGATGCACTTAACAAATTTCATTATGATTGATTTTGTGTTATAAAATATAGATTATTTGTAACTAGCTCTCTCTTATTTTTTGTAGATAATAACGTCAGTGAAAATAAAATGTAACGTTTCCTTGGCTTTTTTCGTCGTGTGATAATGATTTGAAAAACGTAAAAAAACATTCTATTCTGGAGCTAGATGGCTAAGTTCAATAAGACAACAACAAAGGTTTGTTTTTCAGAAAGTTGTCCTGTCACTTGCACTGTCGTAAAAACTAAAACAAAAACAAACCCTCCCCAGCCAAAACTCGTGCATTTTCCACCCCACAACGGTATGGCTAGCATCCTCGTCTATTTTCTTCATTAATTCTTACTCTTCTTGACAAAAAAAACAGGGACAAAAAATTTGCATCATTTTTGCCTTAGAAAACTGTCTTTAGAATTGCAAAAGGTACTTTTTCTATTTACCTTCCAAAGTACAACTGAGGCGTGAGAGACAAACGATATCGAATCCGAAGAAGCGCCTCTACAACTTCGTCCCCAGGTTCATCTCATCGACGATTGAGGTTGCCGCCACCCATCACTCCTAGGTTCTCAACCCGACCAATCGCAATTTTAGAAAGCTTAACGCTAGAGAAGTCCGTTTTTCGTGGTGCAAAATCTAACACAAATGGTAAATTTTTGCCATGAAATCGTTATTAACCATTTGATAAGTCTCTTTTGTTTTCGTTTTTTAATTTACATTTTTTTCAAAACAAAAGAGACAAGACGATCGAAAAAGAGCCTTATTTTTTTCCCCTTTTTTGCTCTACCTTTCTTCGCTTTAATTTACAGAAAGGTTCACGTGTTCTGGAAGAAAGCCAACTCCTAGTCAGGCAGTGGCTTCTAATTCCCCTTTCTCGTCTGAAAAATAATATATTCTTAGGAACCTTTTCCGTTTTCGATTATCGCCAAAAGCGGACTCCTGAAACTCGTCTAGATATATTAAATGACAGATAAAGAGGCCGGGTCAGGTAAGGAAGTTCTAAGGGTGGGGGTGCTGGGTAGGCCTTGAAATCTGTCGTTCGGGTTGATTTATTTTAGTAACTTTTCTCACGGATTTTGACTCCCTCAGATCCTGTACAAACACATAAATTAGAAACGGTCCCTAGTTTACACAGAAATGTAAATAAGTCCATTAGAAACGGTCCCTAGTTTACACAGAAATGTAAATAAGTCCAATTTTCAATTGTTCTTCCATTGCTGAACAAAACATTTACAAGTCAATACATTATTTTTTGACAGCTTTCCGTTTCTATTTCGTTCGCTTGGAGACAGTGAATTTTAGCGGATTTTGGGGTTGCTACAAAACGACAGTTATTAGGACACGTCATGTCTTGGTTTCAGCTTCACCCTGCTTTCTAGATAGGGTGGGGAGAGGTGACGGGAGATCGGTACATACACGACACCGCCAGTCACATTCGACTTCAAAGGCCCTATGAGGGGTTCGGGATACGGGATATTTAGGTAAAAAAAAATACCGGATACGGGATATTTGGGGGAACAACTAATTGGATATTTTATAGATCAGGTAAAACGGGATATAGAGTAAGAAAATTGGTAATTTTTGCAATTTTCCTTCAAGGGATATGGGATATTTAGGCCACTGAAAAATAAGCCGCCCCCGCCTCCCCCGACGGGGCCAAAAGGGCACGCAGAAAAGGGAAATAGGAAGCTGAAGCGACCTAAAGTAGTTGAGGAAATAGAAAAATTCTTCAACGCAGGCTTACTTCGAATAGTTCTGACCTCGCATATATATAGAAACCACAATCGTGACTTCAGTTATCATTAGTAGTTTACACAGAAAACGTCGACTGAACAAATAGTAGATTTCCTTGAAAGCTAACACGTGACCTGCCCAAAAAATTTGTCCAATGAAAAGTCGTAGGATTCGAAGTTTCAACTTCGAGCGCTAGCCCTTCGCGAAAGATTCTGAAAGAGTGAGCTTCAGGGAAGAATTAAAAGGTATTTGAGAGCTTTTGCAGCGGATATAATGGCTAAAGGCAGAGGTCGTGGTAACTTTTCTGACGGAGGGAGCAAATGTGGTCGTTGTTGTTCGGGCTTCATGCGGCGAGTTCGCAATGACTTACTACTAGTGCTCATTGTCATTGGCGTTGTGATCGGGTTCGTTATCGGAGCTCTCGTGAACGACCCTGTAAACAATATTGACGATGTGGAAGACAAGAAAACTGTGATCATGTTGATTGGATTTGCCGGTGAATTGTTCATGAACATGCTCAAAATGCTCATCCTTCCATTGATCGTGGCCAGTCTTATTTGCGCTTTAGCTTCTCTCGACGCAAAAGCCACCGGGCGCGTTGGGAGAAGGGCGCTTTTGTACTATATATCGACTACCATCCTGGCTGTCATTCTTGGAATCGTCTTGGTGGTAAGCATTCGACCCGGAGACACCGAGGTGGAGAAGGAAAAGAAAGACGTCCAGAAGATTCGAACACTGGATGCTTTCTTAGATCTCATCAGGTATGCGCTAAAAATATAAATACTAAGCTTGCGTTAAACTTAATTTAATTTTTTTTTCTCATTATTATGTATTGAATAAACTGATTGATTGTTACAGAAGATTCCCTGTGGTTAAATCTTCACCCTAGGTTCGAGTCAGGTGTAAAACGGCCTTGCTTTACTTACTATATTTGTCTCGAGTTTCTTATCTTGCTATGTTTGTTTTTCTCGATGTTAAGTTCTGTGCTACCTACGTGCTTTATTTACAAAAGGTCGAGTGTCTGTCACATTGCTCAGAGATCTTACAGAGGTTAACACTAAATCAAACTGTATTCGTGTAATTTTGAAGTCCCATTATGCAAGATTAAGATCACGTTCGCGCTTTGCAAACGTAAACAGCTGGAAACTTCGTCGATTTCGAATTCTGTGGGCGCGCGACGAGAATTTTAAAAGTATTGGAAATTAATCGATGTATGCATTTTAATGGCTTACTTTTGCCAGAATCAGGCCTATATTCGTGATGTTCCAATCTCAGATTTTGACGGGTCACATTTGCTTGTGGAAAATGTGAATAAATATTTTGAAACTTTGGTGGATCAGTGTTCCGATAAAGAAGAACAGACGAAGAATCTTTGATCTGTTATTTATAAGTGGAACGAGTTGACTTTTTCGTGGACCGATCTGACTTAGAACGAACGATCTGACTGGATACCTTTTCCCAACCAGTTCGTACGACAAGTCTTATTTTCTTTCTATTAACGATAAAACTACCTCCTCCGGCAGGCTAGTGTCTCGATACACTTTAGGGTTCCACTTCACTTGAAAGAAAAACTATAAAATTAATAATATGATTGTTGGCACATTTGTTCTATTTTTCTTGTTCTTGAATTGATTTGTGAAGGCCATTGAAATCCCAATGTAAACACGGTGCATGCCACTCAAGACTTTATAACTAAAGGAAAGTCTGCCTTTAGCTCTAGGCAAAAAAGAGATTGGCACTTTGAGGTGATATTTGTTTAGAAGGTTGTTGGTTTATCTTGTCACTGACCTATTGTAAATTAATTTTCTCCAAATTTTAATTAAATTATCAAATATTGAATTGTGTAGTTCCAGAAAATATCCATACCCCCCCATGGAAGGAATTTTTTCTTAGACCCCCACCCCTCTGGAAATTCCAATTAAGCTTCATACATTTCTTAAAATTTTCTGGTCTTTGAGAACCCCCCATTCCCCACCCCCAAGAAAATTCTAATCCCTTCTGTGCGAGTGTATGGTTATTTTCTGGTACTGCACATTTAGTCTGGCATCATCTAATCAATTCCATAATGTGCAAATGCCTGACTTTCCTAGCAGTTTACAGTCCAGGTCATACCATAGTGGTTTGATTTCCTTTTGGTAACTCAAGAATGGGGGCACCTCTAAGGGGCAGAGCACATATTTCTCTTTGAACATATACATCCGAATGTGATACAATATTAAAATAAAAAAAAAAAAAAAACAGATACTTTAATAACTCAAAAACTGTAACAATGGGGGCTCTGATAGTCGTAATGTTCAATAAATTATGTTCAGATAAAAAGCAAACTTTATAATTCATTCTTGTGATTCTATTTTATGTCCCTGTCTCGATGTGACTTTTGCCATGGTGCTGCAGAGGGGGACGCTTATTTGAATAGAGTGCCTATTACAAAAACAGCACTTGAGGGGAGCACTTGTTAGAAAGGGGGAACCTATTGGAGGGGGGGGGGGGTGCTAAATTGAATCAATGAAACAATGCAGTCCAAATATAAGCAGACCAAGAAAGATGTATATTTTGCCAAATATATATGGTACTCTAATGTCAAGTATTTTGTTAATAACAAGATAAAATATTTTGCTTATCAATTTTTTCCTTTGTCAGGAGCTGTTTTCCAAGCAACATTGTCGCAGCAACCTTTCAACAGGTAATTAGAAAATTAACACAATCATCAACAGTCTTATCAGATGTAATAAACTGTTCAAAACCCAACTAGGATTAGCAAAGTGTGTGGCTTCATTTCACAGTTTTGGACATAAGTTTTAGTTTTGTGGTGTCAATTTCAAGCCAATTTCTATGGTTGCTAAGAGTGTAGATCGGAGGAGTTAAAACAGAAGGTTTGGTACCCCTTAGGGGTTCAGCCTCAAGAGATCCATAGTTGGAGCTTTTGCAGTATCTTTTAGGGTATCATGAGCCAAAAAAAGTCAATATCAGTTTGTGTTGTTATTGGTACCTCTTTGGGATGAAAAAATTTCAAGCCATGCCCACAAAACTGTACCTTGGTAGCTCTTAGGGGTCCTTTTCCAAATTTCCGATGAGTACCCCCATCTTTTTTACATGGAAGTACCATTCCCAAAGTTTTCACCTATGGTCTACAATCTTATTAACGGTGATCCATAGCTCTCAACCAACAAAACATACAAATTTAATATTAATTAGAAAATGAAATATATAATAATTATCATGAACCCATGTTTGTGCATTTGCCTCAGTGTAGTGAAATTTATCTTATAGAAAAAAACCAAATACACCACTGATGATGGAGAATTTAAATATGTCAATGTGTCAATGAATGGGACAAATGGAACATCTAACGTGTTGAAGAAAGAGGTATTGAGGAAAGGCTCTGAAACCGTCCCTGATGGATTGCAAGTTGACCCTAAAGGTTCTATTAATGTACTGGGGCTTGTGGTGTTTTCTATTGTGTTTGGAATTGTTTTGGGAAGAACCGGTGAGCGAGGAATGCCTCTTAAAGCTTTCTTTGAAGCCCTGAATGAAGTGATAATGAAGATGGTAGCTCTAGTTATGTGGTAAGTCTTTTAGTCAAGGTCTGACTTGTTTCATCTTTTGTATTGTGTAGTACTTTGGGCGCGGTGACCTCATGGTTAGTGTGCTCTACTCTGGATTGAGCAGTCTGGGTTTGAGCCCTGACCAGGGACATTATGTTGTGTTGACACTTTCCTCTCACCGTGCCTCTCTCCACCCAGGTGTATAAATGGGTACTGGTGAATTTAATGCTGGGGGTAACCCTGTATGGACTAGCACCCCATCCAGGGGGGAGTAGAAATACTGCTAGTTGTCTCATGCCACAGAAACTGAGATAAGCCCCAGCCTGATGGGCCACTTGGCTCGTATACAGACTTTACCTTTTACCATGGCATATCAGATTCAAAACACTGTCTGCTCCCAAGACTGCTCAACAACATCAATCTGCTGCCTTGTGATTAGCCACAAAAATTACAATTTTCAAGTGAGTGTTTTCAACATAAGTGAAATGTAATGAATTGTTGTATCTTTGCTACCAGGTTTTCACCGATTGGTATTTGCAGTTTAATAGCAGCAAAAGTAGCGGGAATGAAAGACATCATTGAGTCTCTAAATATGGTGGGATTGTATATGGCAACAGTGATAGCTGGTTTACTGATCCATGCACTCATCATTATACCATTACTGTATTTGATAGTAGTGCGTAAGAACCCTATCAGATACATGATTGGTCTGAGAGATGCCATTATTACCGCTTTTGGAACTTCTTCAAGGTATATGTGGTTTAAAATAGTCGCTCTATTATCAGTTGTGTTAGTGACATGCTGGCTAAAATGATTAGTGAATTATTAAAAGTGAGATATTTCTGTAACAAATGGCTTTGCTGTTTTAAGGTGCTATCATTATGACTCTAATATTATTATAAGCATGTACCTTTAATGGTCAACAACCTTGTGTGGTATTGTTTAGGATGTTCCAATGCTAATTTTGACAAATTCCACAGTAGATATGACATCTTGACATCTCCTCGGGTACATTTTCAAACCAATTATGCAGCTGCAAATATAGAGTCGGAACTTTCCTCTAGGAAAGAAACTTCAAAACTACATTTTATTAACAAAAAAATCCCTTTTACTACACCAGTGCATCTATCAACTTAGCTATGTCCCACCCCCCCCCAAAAAAAAACAAAAACTGAGGCATTTTGAATTGGTCTTCTATAAACTTATTGTCTTCCCTCAATCTGTCAGGGGTGGGTGCAGTGGTTGGTCTGACAAGTGTACAGTGGTGAGCCTTGTTAAGAAAGTGAGCCGCAGTTCTGTTGTTCATTATTTTATCCAATAACAGTTAATAAACTGTTAATAAGTAAAACTGGGTTGTAATTAAAAAAAAATATTTCAATGCCATTTTAATTTTCCTTAGTTCGGCAACTCTTCCCACCACAATACGTTGTCTTGAGGAGCATAACAAAGTTGATGCTCGTATAAGCCGTTTTGTACTGCCACTTGGTGCCACAGTTAACATGGATGGTACAGCTTTGTATGAGGCCGTTGCTGCTGTGTTTATTGCCCAGGCCAACAGCATTACACTGAATGTTGGGCAGCTGATAACAACATGGTAAGTAAAGAAGGAAATAAATAATCAGATTGGTGAAGTGAAGGGCAACAACAGTTTAGGATTTCTGTCTGCCTGTACATTGTTTGTCTGAATGTTTTTGCTGTAACAGTGAGGCTACTGCTTGAAATATTAATGCCAATGGTTTTTCAAATTTTCTGTGATGTGTAAGTCATTCACCTTAATGAACATTTAAGTCTATTGGTTCTTTCTCTGTCTGTCTGTCTGACTGACTGACTGTCTATGATGTCATAGCCACAGTGAGTATAGTTGTGGTTATTTACAACTTAAATGATTAATAGTAACCTAATATGGACATTAATTTGTTGAATTAATATTATAGCTTCACTGCTACTGCAGCCTCTATCGGTGCTGCAGGAATTCCACAAGCAGGCTTGGTTACCATGATCCTTGTCCTTCAGGCTGTCAATCTTCCTACTGATGACATTGGACTCATCCTGGCAGTGGACTGGTTTTTGTAAGCTACTCGTGATTATAAATTAAAGTAGTATCAAGAAGCACGCAGTCAGCAGCAAACCACTAACTTATTATGAGAGCCTGTCTCCAACTTGGTGTAGATTAGACACAGGACTCGTCACAATAGAACACCGTCCCACAACCCCATTGTTTTTTTCTTTTGTTCCCTAATGTTCAACATCAACTTTGTCTTCTACACAAAGTAAGGGTCTAGAGCCTGTAGATGTTTTTGGCAAGGTTAATTCAAGCGTCATTTCCGTGTTGTGTGCACTGAGACACTGTTTAGATTTAAGTTTAGTTACTACGGTATCTAAATTTACAATTGGCCAATCAGGAGCCTTCTCCACCGTCCTGATGATACCCTACAATATCAAGTCACCAACTTCATGTGGAGAGCTACAGTGTAGATTAACTGGCTTTGCAATTCGAGAAGAGAGAGATTATGTATCCAGCATCTTAAGTGACTAGTGGGTGTAGACTGTGGAGAGACTGTACATTAGGTGGGTCTGCAATTTCTGCAGAGAGATTTGCATCATAGGTCTGCAATAGGTGCAGAATATGATTGAACAGCATCATAGGTCTGCGATGCATACAAAGAGCCTGTAATGTTTGAAGAGAAAGGTAATCTACTATTATAGGTCAGTATTAGATTTTCTGGGTCTACAATTTGTGCAAAGAGAGATTATCTTGCATCATAAGTCCAGGAAGCAAGCAGGACATAAGATAATACATAGCATTTATGTGGGCAAAGCTTGCATCATAGATCTGCAATTTATGTAGAAATTAAGATTATTTAGCACTTATTGTACAGGTCTGCAATTCATCATAGCATCTCCAAATCGAAAAGTTACATACTTTGGTCAAGTCCAAGGTTAATGCTATAATTCCTTTGTGCAGGGATCGTATCCGTACGGCTGTAAATGTGGTTGGAGATGCATATGGAGCTGGCATAGTCGAACACCTGTCACGGAATGACCTGATGTCAATGGACTACAGTGCACGGGAAGAAAGTATTCCTCTGGAACCCTTTGAGAGGTACACGCCCAAGAATGAGGATGCCAATAACGTCCATGTCAGCGATCCTTCTCTGAGGGCCACCAACTTCTAAAAGATAACCTGGAGTTGCTATTCTGTATAATTTGGAATTAAATTTTGTCCTCACATTTCTGCTAAAATAAGTGCTGGATGTAACAATAGTATTGTAAATTCCATTAGTTCCCCCCAAATCCCACTGCCCCTTCACAAAAATTCCTCCAATAGTGAGGAATAAATACAAGTCCACAATCTTATATTTTAATGTGGAGAAATCTTGTGTGCACCTAAAAATTAATATTCTAGATGCTAATTTCTTTCAAATGTAAGCTAAACGTTTTTGAAATGAAAAATCCCTTTTGACGGTAAACCCCTCCAAAAACGACATAAAGCCACCCAAACTATGTTACTCATTATATTGGAACTGGAATGAAAACTAAATTTATCTCTCACAATCTTTTTAACTGGCATTTTTTAAAATGATTAACAAGGAGTGCATATGTGCACAAGGATTGGACCAAACTTTATTATGCAAAGTGTTAAATACATCTACATAATTTGCTGTTTGTTTGTTTTTTGCTGTTTTACAATAATAATAATGCATGTCATCTGCAACTAAAATAGCCTCCTAGGCAGATGCTGTTTGGGCTCATCACGCAAGATTTCCTCTGTATGTCGGGAAGGAGTGTGAACATCTGTGTAGGAGGTTACAACACACAAGTATAACTTGTGTTCCTGGAAATATCTTGTAATAATTCCAGATAATATAATTGCATGAAATAGAAATTTTGAGCTAATATAAGAACATAATTTATTTATGTAGGCATATACATTAATGCATAGCATAACCGCATGGCTATAGTACTGCCAAATTACGTTTTTTATGTTTAGTTGCGACAAGGCCCTCTGGGTCACAATAGAAATTATCATCAGTATACAAACTGGGAAGAACTTTCCGTGTGCATGTCAGGGGTGGTGAGTGGCAATGCGACACTTTGCAAGACTTCAAAGCACTTTTAATGCAACTGTCAGACGTTCACTTGTACACATCGTTTATAAATTAAACCAAACAAAACTTTGACATTGCAAAAATCCAATACTCTGAGACAGCTTGTTGAAAAATCGAGACTGCGAGACACACAACAGCTAAAAGAACAAGATTGCAAGGCCCATGATGAAATTCGACAAAAATTTTACAAGATCCGCGGTTTTTGAAGGGCTATTCACCATCCCTTGTGTTTTGTCCTGTTTGATCATAAAATGACGGCTACCCAGTGTGAAGTAAATATCGTTTTAGTTTTGGAAATATTATGACTTTTTGTTCTTTTGGGCAGAGGAAAATGTATGGTACGGATCCGTTATATAGGGGAATATTTAGACATCACGGCATGCATTTTGTCTCATTGGCGTACACCTTGACTATAAGCATTTCATAAGCTTGTGATTGATGAAACAGTTAGTTCTCTGGATGTTGTATAGTAGGAGGTATTGGTTTCAAAAACTGCAAAATGGAGTGGCAAAAGAACTAATATATTAGTTAGCCCACATACATTTACGCAACAAGCATTTAACTGAGCATGCTCAAATTTCATGGGACAGTTAACCATGCCTTGCTTGTGTCCTTGTGTACATTTTTATAGTTTACGCAGGGACTGAAGTGTTTATGCTAATGAGGCAAACAATTATTGCAAATAGCGAATTTATGTTATTCCCTTAAAAGAGGTCAGGGTTTCATTAAGGTTTTCAGTAGGAGATGAACTGGTTTTCACAAGTGGACAAAAGGTTTTGATCTGAACTTCTTTATAAGAAGAACTTTTCTCTCGAAACCAAGCAGGCGAAATCATCCTCACAGCCTGTGTCTAGTTGTTAATGAATCCCTAGAGGTCCTGTCAGGTTTAGGGGAGGCGGGGGGGGGGGGGGAGGGGGAAGGGGGAAGGGGGTTGAGGTCATGAGCTGCTTGTTTGATTTTCAATTTTTCCCTTTATTAGTACTTCACACTTGTAAGAAATCAGCAGGAAATTGTTGCAAGAATAATTATTATAATATAGTAATATTTTACTTGTCACAATTCTCTGTTATGTGTCTGGCATGGGCCATGTTGCTTGTCGCTTTTTTGCTACGGCAGGGCCTCTCAAAAGAATGCAATGTTTGTAAATTTTGTGAAGTTTTATTATTAGTTTAGTCAGCATTAAAAACTGCAAAGCATAATATTTATCACACTAACAATATGTAGGATTTAAATACAAACTGTAGAAGTAGGTTTCATTAATAAAACAAGTTATGGCAATTTTGTGTAATGTGTTTGCTGCCATCGACACAACCCAACAAAAGCAACCCTAATTTTAATTGTATTATAGTTCTCGAACAGTGAGTTGACAGGTTGATCATGTAAGCAAAGAGGATTGCCGAGTGAATTTACACTTGAAAGTGTTTTTTTTTTTTGTGAGATCCTTTCCTTGCAGTTCTACTCAAAGTATTATTATATTATTATTATTTGAACACTACCAGAATGAGATAATTATGTAACTCAACTCCCTAAACTTATTTTCAAGAGCACAGTAGTGCAATCTGTGGTTATCTGTGCAACTGGTGTCTCTAACAGTCTAAACAATGGCAAAACGGAAGCCAAGCTGAAAGGCTTGAACACATATTTTTCTGAGTTCTAGTCAGTGCCATTTTGTCAACTACCAACTGTGCAGTCAAAGTGCAATCCCTGTTTGTCTCGCTTAACTTGTATCCTCACTGGAAAAGCCAGCGTTGAGCTGCACTAAACTGCTTCCCGAGTTGGTTCCTAAAATATCTTGACTTTACCCATGGATAAATCAATTCCCCTTTGGCCAATCTCCCAAGCAGCATGGGCCAGCTGTAGCCTGCATGATCAGAGTACTGGTCTGTCAACCGGCACTGAAACAGATCCATTATTACGACTGGTTGATTGTGAAGAACCAGATATACAGCTGACATAGGACCTGTTGTATCTTTGATGAAAGGCTGGAGTTTGTTGAGATCTGTTGTCAAAGTTTCTGATGAGCCAAGAAATTCAAACTTCACTCCTCCTAAAATGAATCAAGACAACACATTTTCATTAAAGACCCAGACTTGGCCAGGATGCATTGCCTGCTGAGAGCATTGGAAAACAATAGAAATCCTGCTATCATGTAAACCAAAACAATGACAGATGCATGAATAGCATAATGGTCAATACTGGGTCTTTAATAATTATTAGTAATTTCCAAAGCTGACTGACTTATTCACACATGTTGGCTAACTGAGTGTCATAAAGTGTAAGGAGATATTACTCAGGGCTTGCAACTAGTAGAACCCAAATAGATATGTTCTTGCAGTGTTGCCAGGATCCTAGGGTTATTAGTAGGATCCTATTGCTCTTGAGGATTTCAAGGGATCTTGTAAAATCCTATAGAAATCAGAATCCTATGCAATCATTCAGGATCCTTTCTAAATTTTAACCAGGGAAGATAAGTCAGATAATGTAAAAAATATATTATTTTGCCTATCACCTTTTAGTTTTAGCTATCAATCCTGTTTTGAAAGAAGTTAGAAAACCCAGTCTAACCACAAACACAACTTGTTTTTGACTCTCTAATTTGTAGACTCAAGTATTCCTTCCAAAACTTCAAGGATACTCCTGCCCAAGTGTCCCTTGCAGAACAAAATAGTGAAACAATAAAGAAAATAACCTAAAAAACTCAGAATTACAGTCTGAATGTATCACATACCTGGTATCAAGTCTGACCTCACAAGAGCAATTATCAATGGAAACACTGGAAGATTGTGCATCATATCAATCACTCTGCCAACAATGCCTTTCACAAATAATACCATGAGCCGCAGGGCTGTAAACACAACATAGTATGCGGCAGTTGTCGGCAAAAGAAAAAGGAGGATTGTGAAGCACAAAGTTCCCAGGAAGAGTCTGTCAGCTCTGTATGGGACAATGTCCACTTGGTTCTTCTCAACATTCCATTTTCTTCCTGATTAAAAAATGTGAGTGAGATTATGATTAATCTGGTTGCTTTATAATGCTGATTGATTTACAACTCCCAATAAATTATTGCAGGTAAATCTGGAGGGCCCCATGCTTATCTTTCTAACTTGTTTTTTAAGTAGCAAGTCATACAAGAATGAACCAATGATTTTTGAAAGAATATGGTCTGTGACTGAGTGGAGTAACAGAGAGAGAGAGACAAAAAAATCTCAAATGAATTAAGAACTGGGCTGGTTCCAAGCAATTGGTTCCAAGCACCCTGCCAATATAGAGTGGTTCTCAAATGAGCCTCATAAAACCAAAACCAAAGTAATTGCGTGATTACTTTCGACACTCGATTGAAAATCACTCTATCAAAGTGAAATACATATTAAATAAATTATAATGATGCTAGAAGAGATAAAATAACAAGGCAAAGGAGCTTTGCTCAATACAAATTTTCTAACCTGTGAAAAGTTTGGCTAGCGTCACCAACTTCTGAAGCTGGAAATTGTAAATTCTTGCAGCATAAACATAAAAGCAGTAGATATGTAGTGTCACAAGGGACAAAACATCTGACGCCAAAGACAACAAGAATGTCACTCCAAAGCAACCAGACATGATAATAAGACTGATGATGATCTGTAGATAAGGTGTGATACAATTCAGGTAAATTTGCCAAAGATACACATGATAAAGAAAGAACGCACTTAGATACTCTGCCAGATGTTTGTTCAGTTTGAGCCCGGCAGGAGCTCCCTTCAACCAATCCAGTAGTGCGTTGAGCAATTCTACAACAGTGTCGGTCTTTTCCATCATAAAATCTGTGGCACGCATGTTGTAACCATTTGAAAAGAGCCATGACACAATGAGAACTCCCAAAGCAATGTCGACTGCCATTGTACAGAGCAAACTGCCAAACCAAACAACAGGAAATGAACGATCTGTAGTATCATTCTCTAACGTTTGATTTGCCTTGTCAGATGATGTTGGCAGCGATGATGATGGCGATGATGATGACAACAATGAAGATAATGATGTTTTTCCTGACTGTGCTGAATTATCATCTTGTTTATCCTTTAAGCTTCCTGGCTGATCAATACACATACACAAAGCCTTAACCTGCCTAAAGCGTGTACACATCTGAAGGAAAACAGCAGATAAGCTTGACAAGAATTTGACTATCTCTGCCAAGATAGGATGACGTTGCTGTCTTCTTCGAGACATCACCCCAAAAATGCCAGTAAAAGCCTTCACTACCAAGTTGTAGAAGAAGTTGCAACGAATATGCAAGAGTCCATCAGGAGTTTTTGTTTCAAGTATTTTCTGGATACTCGCCTCAGCATGATGAGATTTATTTAGCAGAATCAGCACTTCAGACAATTCTGTACAAGGCGTTTGTTCTTGACACAGTGATCGTCTTAAGAACTTAACGTTACTGACGTTTGAAGGGCCAGTGGTCAAGAAAGCATTTCCTAACGGCTGTTTGTACAAAATCACCACAGATCCATTCAGCCCAGATCTTAAATTTTCCGCACCAAAGTACAGCTGAGGGACAGTGGCGTTAATTCTTGCCTGGCGTAAGATAATCAGTTCATCAGGTAACGATCTAGAAGCGGTCTCCACTGCTGCCAACACTTCACGAACAGACTTTTCATGACTTTCGTTTAGCCAGACTCCGAGAATGGAGAAATAAAGCTCTTCAGCTTTTTCACAAAAAAATTGCAATTTAACCGAATCATCAGCTAGATAAATGACTGTTGCAGCGACAAATATGTTTTCTTGTTCTTTCTTCCATCCAAAGATGAAGCCACTCTTTGCACTCAAGCAATGACTTGGGAAAAATACTTTCATCTCCCTAATCTCGTCTTCACTTCGAAAAGCAGATGGAAGCTGCCATCTTGGAATTGAACGAGAGGAGACTGGTGATTATCCAGAACGAACGCGCGTGAGAGGTATAAAATGGGTAAAAAATGGGGTGGGTAACCATGGTTAAAAGAATAAAGAGGGCCTAAAAGGGCCTTGTTTTGACCACGAGCCCGCGCACTTATTGGTCAATTCGCGTAAACTTATACGACGTAGCGGACGTAGCGTCGGTTTGGTAGCGTCCTTCGGCGTCAACTTGGAGGAGAGAAGCGTATGGAAAGAACGGAATCCAAAAGAAGAAAGGCGATAGTAGAACAGCAAATCGACAATAACTTACCAACAAGCTCAGTTGAAGAGGATCTGGTACGTATTTTATATTATTTAATGGCACTGTATTTATGGTTTGTTTCCAACAGTTTTCCACACTTTACTGCACTTGGCTTTGTCGTTTTCACCAACAACTCTCTAAATTTGCGGGTAATCAAACAAGTGTCTTTTACTTTTAGCCCTCTAAGGTACCACTACGAAGAGAAATATTCACCTCCTAGATGGAATGGTCAATAAGCACAAAGCTACTTATTTTGAAGTATATGTTTCAAGATCAAAGTGATCTTGAGAATTTGTTTTAGATTTGGCACCGATGGTTGATATGTAGTGACAAAAGGCAAGATTCGTTTGCTTTCTTTTTGTTTTGGTCGGAGGGCTAATTTCCTCCCTTGAAATTTCACCTCTAAGATAGTCGTCTCAATTAACTTCTCCGGGTAACCTCTCTCGAGAAGATTTGATTTAAAGGCTTTGATTTTCTCTTCAAATATTTTCTTAGAAGAGTTTGTTCTGAGAAGCCTTAGAGCCTCTCCTTTGTTGAAACCTTTTTTCACTCCTGGAGGGTGAGATGAAGTGAAATGTGTGTATGATCTTTTTCTGTGTTTCTGAGAGTAAAGTAACTGTGTTTCTAATGATTGTATTTCATGCAAGTCACTATTTATTTGTACTATTCATCCCATCTATTATTTTTATGTTTTTCTTCCAGGTATCAGGTGTCATTGATAAAGGCACTGTGTCTTCGTATTATTTACAATTGAAAGTTTCTCACCATTCAATTATAGTCCTCGATAAGGCTGCCACAAACTTTTTTTACAGGATTTCAATGTGAAATCAAATAAACTCTGGGTAAGTTTTTTCTTAAGCTTTTGTTGAATGTTCATTGTCGCTTTGACCAAGACTATGTCTAAGAAGTTCTAAACAGTTGTTATACGTGTGTGCATTGACAGTACATTTGTAGTCATGGGTAGCGCACCCTTTGAAGTGCATCTCAAATTAATTTACCACTCTCTTGCCGAACTACAATCTCCTTCCACGTGAAGAGATAACAAATCACTGTTAAGGAATTAGCAATTTTTTTTATTCATTCCAAATTTTTGAATTTTAGTTGGTGAGCACTGTAACCTCTCATTTTGGTTTTTGTCTGGAGATAATACTTATGTACATCTCATGGATTTCAGGAACAAAAACCGACTTCTCGTAGTCTAATGCCCGTAATATATTTCAAAATTTCTTATTGATTCCACCAAGAAAGGACTCTGCTATCTCCAGACAAGATTCTCATATTGAGAGGAGATTTTTGTCTCATATAAGAAACAAGGCAATAGGTGGTAACTTGCTTTGAGTGGTTCTTTAGTATATTTTAATAGAGAAGGGCTCAATAGTATATTTTTAAATTCTAACAATCCACCTTCATCATGCAGAAATTTCAGCAAAATCAAACAAAACAAGTTTTAATTATTTAGAATTTGTAACTGATACCTTGCTCAAGTGCTTGTCACATACAGGTTAAGAAAACTGACCTCTTGATAATTTTAGCTTTAGAAGCCAGTAACTGGTCGCAAATTACTCTCGATATCCTTACAAATCTCCTGACATCTTTGAAAGATTTGGTCCCATTTTTTGAGCAAATATACATTTCGCCGATGGTGACAGCCACTTCAGTGGCTGACATAATCTCGAGTGGGGGACAGGCCGGATGTAACACCAATTTTCTGTCACACTTTTAAGTAGACACCTTTACATGAATGCACTCATTTTCTATGATAATTTCTAGTAATATTATATTGTTAAGTTGCCCCTATATTATATTTATTAGTAGCCATTTACACTTTTTTGTAGATAGATGCCAACATATATTTATAAGGGTTTCTTAATGTCGCCCTTGCCAAGGCTTTTACTTATAGCACTCAATCAGGGCACAAACCGTTTACTCACTGCTGCACCTCCTGCACATTTCTTTTTTCCTGCATATAATAATGATAATAAAAAATAACAATTATCATAATAATAATAAAAATAATACAATGATTCAATAATATTCTTCAGGATAAACATTATGTGTCATTGACACGCAAAAGCTGAGTATTCGAAGAAGTGCCTCAGTGGATTTATAGCTGTCAGTGCGATAAAGCCAAAAGTGATCTGTTTCAGGCTACTGGACGAAGCATTCACATGACATATGAAGGTACATTTTTTTCTTAGCATCAATTGGTGTATTTTAACACCATTATTTCAAGCTGCATTGAACCTGGGTCATATGAAGCAAATCAAATTTGAAGGGAAAAGCTTTACCAGTACGGCAAGCAAAGCAAAGTCTTTGTCATCAAACATGTACAGTATGTGACAGCATGCAAAGAAAATTAATTTTACAGCTTGCCCTTCGGGCAAG
>OZ026608.1:7308678-7371178 GCA_964020085.1 Micromussa lordhowensis | reverse complement strand
GTCCATATACAGAGGACAGTTATCAGCGTAAAGCCACCATCACATCCTTGGGGAATTTTAACAGTTGGCGCCCAAGGCATGAAGTGCCTCATTTGTACATTCAGCAACTGTGTACATGTCAAGTTTGTGGTAGATTCCCTTGAAAAGGAGTGTTGCCCAGATTTTGTGACAGAATTCCATGCTGCGTGTACCAGTGAATTAGCTAGTACATTACAGTCGACCCAGGAAAGCATAAAAAGTACCTGTCTTTCGTACAAGCAAATTCCTTTTGAGGATATTGGAACTGTTAAATTCTTGCTTGACTTTAATGGCAATGTTCTATCAGCTGTAGATGAGGGTGGCATTTGCCATGTTTGTGGAGCTGGGCCACTTGAAATTCAGTCTCCTCCCAAGGAACTTACTCTTTTCACCCAGTATCGAAGGAGAAGTGTTCTCAGTGAGTTTTTTTTATATACATCAAGTAATCCAAGCTAACATGGTTACTTTACATTGTATTTTATGTTATTTACATTGCATGACATTCAAAGTTCAGCTGCACACTTTCTCCCTGCACAAAAATACCTAAGGATAATATACACTTCATGGGAAATCTAAAGTGAAGACATTTTGCCAGTCCTTTAGGCCTTCATTATATAGAGGTTCCACTGTTATGTACACATAAGATGCATTTAAAATGATATACATTGTAAATATTTGCACACTGTATATAAACATGTGCATACAAATATCAGGTGGTACAAATATCATCATAAGTTTTGACAAGTTCATTCCATTGAACTAATTATTATTTTTTCCTTCTTATAAAGTCCACAATGCCATTTCACAGTGCCAGCATGTTGTTCCATTTGATGGCTCACAATATGGAATCCTCAACATGGGCAAGTTTTTAATTGGCCATGATGTCAGGGTCAGGACGAATTTCTCACAAATGTGGGAAATCTGCGCGAGCAGTCTGAATCGGCGTGCCAAGTGGTACAAATAGCTGCATTCAGGACACATGGCATGCTGGCCAACAACCCCCTGTTAAGGCTAAAAAAAATTAACACTTGGGGAGACTTCAACGTTTTCTTAGGAAATTTAAGGAAATGAGGGTAGGGTTTCATTTTTTTCTTTAATTTTTGGTTCATAGTAAACGTGCCCTGGAGGTACCAATAGTGCGTTCATCTAATTTCTCTTACCACAGAAACTAACTACAATATCATAGATATTGGCTTCTGCGATATCTCAAATTCTTCATTTTTAAAAACTCGCTTTCATTGGCTAAATCTGATGTGGTGGAAAAACTGAAAAGTGATTAGCGTAAGCTCCGATGAACAAGTAAAAATTGATAACACATAGTATTTACTTTATAAATACTGTTACAACTCAGATACAGAAGACAAGATGGGAAGATAACATTTTTTATTTAATCTTTTTATTTTTATTTCCGATATTAAAGTGACGAGGTGTAAAAGTGAAGTTGTACAAGACGATTATAAATAAAAACCTGTGATCATATGTATTGAGTACTTTATCATTATTTTCAATTTTCAAGTGAAGTTTTGTATAAGAAGGAAAAATGTCGAGAAAATTACAAAAACTTAACATGGAAAAATTATTATCGAATTATTATCGAGCCCTCGATCCCATTGCCTCTTATACCAACAAAATTACGACGCCAATATCTTGTTATTTCAACAAGCCTGTCATTCACTTCGATAGATGACACCCCTCTCTGGTGCATAGGTTTAATTTACGTCATAATACCGCATTTTCTACTGGTCACTTAAGATGTGACGAGCACTTGAAATCCAGTCTTTCTAATTCTTTAATATTTTCAAAAGGCTGAAGTGACTTCTCTTACATTCTATGAAATGAAATGGGAACCATTCTCTTACAATTTCCAAAGCAATCATCACAGTTCCTGGCAGCAGATTCACGGATATTAAAATCAGACACATTTTGCAAGCCGTCTTATTTTCGAGATGCAAAGCACAGCGCCAAACCAACGAAAAAGTCAAAGATACCCCTTCAGACACGTTGTAAAACCCCCAATAGGTACTAAGCTATCCAGTGCAAGTATATCCAATAACATAGCTTTGCATACTTTAGAGAGAGTGAACTACTTATTTTTTTTCCTCTGTAACGAGTCTACAAATTTTTTCTTTAATACACCACCAAGTTAAATACTGTGCACAAGGTCACGGCCAGTGGCTATTACATAAAGAAAACCGATAACACAACAACAACAACAATATTGAAAACAAGAACAAAATAAAAAGCCAAGAACGTCTAAGCCACCCCGGGATGGGCGAGGACTTGCATGTGAAACAGACGGGGATGCTCATCGACTCCCTTAGGGGTGTAAATTTCGGATTTTAGTCTCACTTAGGGTATAGAGGAAAAATCGGCAATATTTTCAGCTCTGTTTAAAGTAGTACCCAAAGAACTATAGCAAAACAGCTTCTATTTTTAACTCGCATTGTTTTCCCTTAGGGGTCAAAAATTTGTGACCCGCATCAAGATTAGTCTCCTTTAAGAGTCAATTTCAAAATTTTCGACAAGCTGCCCCGTCTGCGTCATAAGAGAGTAACCCCAACCCCGGCTAAGCCGTCAATAGGCTTTTTTAAACCCTGTCACCGAAACTAATAAGCATGCATTACTTTATGCTTTACAAATTTCAGTTAATTACATCCTTGTTAATAGCACATTATTGGTAGAGCCAGGCTTATTTGAGGGTGTGAATGGGGTTAACCAACTAGCGACAAAGGGATAGAAATATTACGGACTACTGACAAAACGAGGAAAAAAACTTAGCGACTAGCGCCAAAAAAATTAACTGGGATTTACCGACAACTGACAAAGGTCAACAATTTTTACTAACAACCGACAAGGTAATGAAATTTTACCCTACAACCGACATGAGGACCCACCCATGAGGACCCTCTTGATTGGCAAATTGAGTTTTGAATCGCTTCATAGTAGCCTTTTCCGAAACACGATTGGGCATTTGGTAATAAGCAACGTCAACAAGTTTATTTTGAGGGATTGCTTTGAAAGGCATCTTATTCGTTATTAATCAGATATAACGGCCAAGTAGCTATTTGCATGTGGAAAGCGACCACACATTTAAGTGAGTGGCACAGTTTTTCAGCCTAGACGACGCTAAGAAGTGTAAAGGAAACAGAATTTTGCAGAGTCTAGAGAAATAGCAGCGAGCGAAAAAAAAAATTACGTGGTGAGGACGCGCTAAAAAGTGCATCTTTTTCACCATGACAATGACCACCGTCAGAAAGCGACTAGAGATTATCAGGTACTTTCATGCTATAAACTCTTTGTTACGACGCGTTTAAATGTCTAAATTTGAAACAAATGTAATCGCAGCACAAAATCTTCCTTTATAACAACTGGAAAACTTCTAAACTTTTGCTTCGGTACACTATACACCCGCTAGTGACACGTTTTCCGTAAGCTCTGTAGGGTTGGTCAGAAATAAAATCTAATTAATGTCATTCCGACGCCAATTTATGGAATCATACTTTAAGAGTGTTTGACCTTCCATTTAACAAACAAACCTTGGAACTGAGTAAGAAATTACTTCAGCATGTCTATTCTGCAGGATACTAACTTGTGCCTTGTAAGATAAACCTTCTAACTAGGACCGAGAAATAATTCATGTCGGGAGAACTCAAGCTGAAATCTTTGCAGAATGGAGCAGTTTGTCAAACAAGAGAACAATAGCCCATTGCAGAAACGTGAGAGGACTGGGACGAGTTTCTTATATTGATTAGATTGAAAATCTAAACATTTCAACTGAAATGTTACTGAATGAAAAGCTACCCAGCCAAGTTTGAGAGTTTTCAGTTGAAAATTGTTCAAATGGGAGAATCTCAAAAGTTGCAAAATTCCATACAAATCCTTATAATTTTGTGGCTTGTCTACCCAATCCATACAAACTCTCTATTTTAGATGATATTTGAAGAGCTACCATTTTGCCATTTTCCTTCTCTAAATACTTCTATTCTTGGTAAATACTCTCGAATTTAGTTGATCTTTCATTTGAATATCTTAGTTTTTCAAACAAACGGAAAACAACCATACTCTTTCCCAGTCCTCTCACGTTTCTGCAATTGCCTATTAGACGTTTAAGGCAAACGTTAATTTGCAAAGTCGAAAATCATTTCACGCCAGTGAAAAGTTTTGATACGTGGTGAGCTTGTGCTATTTGGAGCCTGTTTTCTACCATGACCACAACAACCTCGGTAAACAAACAAAACTTCAATCGTCTGCTATCATTTACACGATAAACTCTATTTGAGGACGCTCGTAAGCTTTTTAAATTTTAGTTAAATTTATTTGTAATACAGAAATTCAACAGGTTCCTAACAGCACCATACTTCGATACTAAAGCCGTGACGACTACTCATATGCACTGATCAGCTCCTATTAATAGCACATTATTGGTAGAGCCGATCTTGATTGGCAAGGGAAAAATGAAATGTATGTTCTCACTCAACCACCAATTGAGTTTTGATGCGCTTCACAGTAGCTTTTTTTCCGATAATAAGCAACGTCAACAAGTTTATCCTGAGACACTGCTTTGGGAGCCGGGCATCATATTGAAAATTTCTCAGGTAACGGCCAAGGAGCTACTTGCATGTGGAAAGCGGAGACCGCAAATTCAAATGACTGGCACAGTTTGTCAGCAAAGACGACTCTAAGATGTATAAAGGAAACACAACTTTGCAGAGTCAAAAGAAATAGCAGCAAGCAAAAAAAAAATACGTGGTGAGGACGTGCTAAAAAGGGCTTTTTTTTCACCATGACAATAACCACCGTCAGAAAGCGAATACATATCAGGTCCTTTCATGTTATAAACTCTTTGTTACGACACGTTCAAATCTCTAAATTTGAAACAAATGCAGTCGCAGCACAAAATCTTCCTTTATAACAACTGGAAAACTTCTAAACTTTTGCTTCGGTACACTATCATTTTTGTTGATACACTCGCAAATGACACATTTTCCATTCTGTACATAGGGTTCAGAGCCACCTTAAATTTTCGAAAATTTAAGGTGGCTCTGAACCCTATGTACAGAATTTTCTTAAACTTTGCCAAAAGTTGCATCTTATCCCGCTTTTCAAAATTCTGCAATAAGAAAAAATTTCACAGTGTCGTTTGTGAAATATAACCGCTTAAAGCTGATATTGAGGGTGTTTTAGCAGGTCATAGTGTTGCTATGGTAACCTATTGTTCCACGGAAATAATACCAGCGTGGTTATCAGTGATTGGGCAGTTTTTTGATATCATGATTGTAGCATCAATTGATAACGAGAGGTAATTATGACCCATCAAAATCTACGTCTTGGAAAGTGCTGGAAAATGTTTTGAGCCACCTTAAGTCAATCTGGAATAAATAAACACCGCAATAAACAAACGGTCAAGGCGTTGGCGTGTTAAAAAATTCTACCGATAAACTTTTCCAACCTACACAACAAATGGTTATTAATTTTACTAAAAGAATGTACTTGTACTTAAATGGACAGTACTTCCTGGCACACGTACATTGCTTGGTAACAATCTGGTCTTCAAATAAAACAGCACAGATCACGTTCAATATTACTTTCAGTTGCAGCCTGAACATTGCCGCTAAAATAAATACTGTCGCAAGATTTTAAATAAAACATTGTATCGTGCATAAAAAAGAAATATTGTACCATGTATTGGTTAAGGGCTGCCTTTGTTACACGGACAAGTGCATGTATAAAGCAGAAGAGTTTTTATTTCTTCGTGTGCTGAATATTGCTTTTCAGTTGCAGACTGAAAATTGCCGCTAAAATAAATACACACGGAAGATCATCATTATATTAATGAAGAGTAAGAAAGGGCTTCAGAACTGCGTTTCGCTAAAAATATCGCCAGTTGATTTTTTCTTGCGCCATATTCTCACTATTTGAACAAGAAATTCGCCCACAGAAAGAGCACTTTTTGTTTGGTATCCAGCGAGACTAAGTGATTTATATACTTTCTTAAAATATAAATCAATTGGTAGAAGGCGGAAGAGTTCCTTCCGACACATAAAACTTAATGAGCCGCCCTAACTGTTTCAGTTAAAAAGGCCAGCAACACCACAAGTCAATGTCGCCAAATAACCTTGTGCTGCACAAGGGAAACAAAAACATCATTTCTTTGCTTCCGAGTCTTCAGACACTAAACACATCTTGCCGACATCGTCACTTTCACTTACAAATATGCCGGGCAAGGAGTTTGTTTGAATGGCCGTGGTTAACGGAGATCTCCGGGATTTTTTATAGTCAAACACCCGTGGTTAATGGATGCTTATTTTATAGCGTTTTTGACCACGCAAATCACAATGCAACCGGAGGTGGCTTAGAATTTATTTACACACCTAGCATTCCTTCTCGCAATTTAGAAAAAATATACCCGCATCTGCTGTTGCCACTCTTCCCGGCCGACTGAATTGGCGCAAAGATAGTAATCTTGCGAAAAAAACTGACTACCGTTTGGCTGATCTATGTCGTTGAGTCATCACATTTGCGTCATCTCGCCATTTCTGTAGTTGGTATCATCACAGATCTATCAATGCAGTTAAAGGAGGTTTAGACACATGCGTACATATCTACCATGCCAAGTCACACCTCAGTGAAATATCTCCGCATGCATTCTTCCGCAAAGCCATCTTGCCAGAAGGTAGTACTTTTTGGCTAATCAATCTCGTTGCGTTGACACGTTGCCGTAATCTCGCCTATTCTGCAGTTGGCATCATCAAAACTGAGAGGAGATTTCTTTTCGGTTAAAAATACCTCGCAGTACAACTCTTGTCAAATGGAAGAAACCGTTTAACTCATTTCCGAGAGCGTTTGGGTGATGTAAATCAGGTGGTTAGCAAAGTGCCATTTTTAACCCTATAAGACCACTTGACAACTTTTTAACTCTCGTCGAATAATTAGTGACCCGGGCTTGATGTACTTACAACGAAGACTAAAGCTATTCACGGAGAAGGCGATTGGTCATCGGTGAACCTAGAGCATAAAAAAGAAAACATTATACCGTGTTTTGGTTAAGGGCTGCCTTTATTACACGGAGAAGTGCAAGTATTAAGAGCAGAAGAGTTTTTATTTCTTCGTGGGCTGAATATTACTTTTCCTTTGCAGACTTAAAATTGCCGCTAAAATAAATACACATGCAAGATCCCCGTCATATTAATACAGGGTAAGAAAGGGCTTCAGAACTGCATTTCGCTAAAAATATCGCCAGTTGATTTTTTCTTGCGCTGTATTCTCACTAATCTAACAAGAAATTCGTTCACAGAAAGAGCACTTTTTGTTTGGTATCAAAGCGAGACTAAGTGATTTATATACTTTCTTAAAATATAAATCAATTGGTAGAAGGCGGAAGAGTTCCTTCCGACACATAAAACTTAATGAGCCGCCCTAACTGTTTCAGTTAAAAAGGCCAGCAACACCACAAGTCGATGTCGCCAAATAACCTTGTGCTGCACAAGGGAAACAAAAACATTTCTTTGCTTCCGAGTCTTCAGACACTAAACACATCTTGCCGACATCGTCACTTTCACTTACAAATATGCCGGGCAAGGAGTTTGTTTGAATGGCCGTGGTTAACGGAGATCTCCGGGATTTTTTATAGTCAAACACCCGTGGTTAATGGATGCTTATTTTATAGCGTTTTTGACCACGCAAGTCACAATGCAACCGGAGGTGGCTTAGAATTTATTTACACACCTAGCATTCCTTCTCGCAATTTAGAAAAAATATACCCGCATCTGCTGTTGCCACTCTTCCCGGCCGACTGAATTGGCGCAAAGATAGTAATCTTGCGAAAAAAACTGACTACCGTTTGGCTGATCTATGTCAATGAGTCATCACATTTGCGTCATCTCGCCATTTCTGTAGTTGGTATCATCACAGATCTATCAATGCAGTTAAAGGAGGTTTAGAAACATGCGTACATATCTACCATGCCAAGTCACACCTCAGTGAAATATCTCTGCATGCATTCTTCCGCAAAGCCATCTTGCCAGAAGGTAGTACTTTTTGGCTAATCAATCCCGTTGCGTTGACACGTTGCCGTAATCTCGCCTATTCTGCAGTTGGCATCATTAAAACTGAGAGGAGATTTCTTTTCGGTTAAAAATACCTCGCAGTACAACTCTTGTCAAATGGAAGAAACCGTTTAACTCATTTCCGAGAGCGTTTGGGTGATGTAAATCACGTGGTTAGCAAAGTGCCATTTTTAACCCTATAAGACCACTTGACAACTTTTTCAGACTCTCGTCGAATAATTAGTGACCCGGGCTTGATGTACTAACAACGAAGACTAAAGCTATTCACGGAGAAGGCGATTGGTCATCGGTGAACCTAGAGCATAAAAAAGAAAACGTTATACCGTGTTTTGGTTAAGGGCTGCCTTTGTTACACGGAGAAGTGCAAGTATTAAGAGCAGAAGAGTTTTTATTTCTTCGTGGGCTGAATATTACTTTTCCTTTGCAGACTTAAAATTGCCGCTAAAATAAATACACATGCAAGATCCCCGTCATATAAATACAGGGTAAGAAAGGGCTTCAGAACTGCATTTCGCTAAAAATATCGCCAGTTGATTTTTTCTTGCGCCGTATTCTCACTAATCTAACAAGAAATTCGCTCACAGAAAGAGCACTTTTTGTTTGGTATCAAAGCGAGACTAAGTGATTTATATATTATCTTAAAATATAAATCAATTGGTAGAAGGCGGAAGAGTTCCTCCCGACACATAAAACTTAATGAGCCGCCCTAACTGTTTCAGTTAAAAAGGCCAGCAACACCACAAGTCGATGTCGCCAAATAACCTTGTGCTGCACAAGGGAAACAAAAACATTTCTTTGCTTCCGAGTCTTCAGACACTAAACACATCTTGCCGACATCGTCACTTTCACTTACAAATATGCCGGGCAAGGAGTTTGTTTGAATGGCCGTGGTTAACGGAGATCTCCGGGATTTTTTATAGTCAAACACCCGTGGTTAATGGATGCTTATTTTATAGCGTTTTTGACCACGCAAGTCACAATGCAACCGGAGGTGGCTTAGAATTTATTTACACACCTAGCATTCCTTCTCGCAATTTAGAAAAAATATACCCGCATCTGCTGTTGCCACTCTTCCCGGCCGACTGAATTGGCGCAAAGATAGTAATCTTGCGAAAAAAACTGACTACCGTTTGGCTGATCTATGTCAATGAGTCATCACATTTGCGTCATCTCGCCATTTCTGTAGTTGGTATCATCACAGATCTATCAATGCAGTTAAAGGAGGTTTAGAAACATGCGTACATATCTACCATGCCAAGTCACACCTCAGTGAAATATCTCTGCATGCATTCTTCCGCAAAGCCATCTTGCCAGAAGGTAGTACTTTTTGGCTAATCAATCCCGTTGCGTTGACACGTTGCCGTAATCTCGCCTATTCTGCAGTTGGCATCATTAAAACTGAGAGGAGATTTCTTTTCGGTTAAAAATACCTCGCAGTACAACTCTTGTCAAATGGAAGAAACCGTTTAACTCATTTCCGAGAGCGTTTGGGTGATGTAAATCACGTGGTTAGCAAAGTGCCATTTTTAACCCTATAAGACCACTTGACAACTTTTTCAGACTCTCGTCGAATAATTAGTGACCCGGGCTTGATGTACTAACAACGAAGACTAAAGCTATTCACGGAGAAGGCGATTGGTCATCGGTGAACCTAGAGCATAAAAAAGAAAACGTTATACCGTGTTTTGGTTAAGGGCTGCCTTTGTTACACGGAGAAGTGCAAGTATTAAGAGCAGAAGAGTTTTTATTTCTTCGTGGGCTGAATATTACTTTTCCTTTGCAGACTTAAAATTGCCGCTAAAATAAATACACATGCAAGATCCCCGTCATATAAATACAGGGTAAGAAAGGGCTTCAGAACTGCATTTCGCTAAAAATATCGCCAGTTAATTTTTTCTTGCGCCGTATTCTCACTAATCTAACAAGAAATTCGCTCACAGAAAGAGCACTTTTTGTTTGGTATCAAAGCGAGACTAAGTGATTTATATATTATCTTAAAATATAAATCAATTGGTAGAAGGCGGAAGAGTTCCTCCCGACACATAAAACTTAATGAGCCGCCCTAACTGTTTCAGTTAAAAAGGCCAGCAACACCACAAGTCGATGTCGCCAAATAACCTTGTGCTGCACAAGGGAAACAAAAACATTTCTTTGCTTCCGAGTCTTCAGACACTAAACACATCTTGCCGACATCGTCACTTTCACTTACAAATATGCCGGGCAAGGAGTTTGTTTGAATGGCCGTGGTTAACGGAGATCTCCGGGATTTTTTATAGTCAAACACCCGTGGTTAATGGATGCTTATTTTATAGCGTTTTTGACCACGCAAGTCACAATGCAACCGGAGGTGGCTTAGAATTTATTTACACACCTAGCATTCCTTCTCGCAATTTAGAAAAAATATACCCGCATCTGCTGTTGCCACTCTTCCCGGCCGACTGAATTGGCGCAAAGATAGTAATCTTGCGAAAAAAACTGACTACCGTTTGGCTGATCTATGTCAATGAGTCATCACATTTGCGTCATCTCGCCATTTCTGTAGTTGGTATCATCACAGATCTATCAATGCAGTTAAAGGAGGTTTAGAAACATGCGTACATATCTACCATGCCAAGTCACACCTCAGTGAAATATCTCTGCATGCATTCTTCCGCAAAGCCATCTTGCCAGAAGGTAGTACTTTTTGGCTAATCAATCCCGTTGCGTTGACACGTTGCCGTAATCTCGCCTATTCTGCAGTTGGCATCATTAAAACTGAGAGGAGATTTCTTTTCGGTTAAAAATACCTCGCAGTACAACTCTTGTCAAATGGAAGAAACCGTTTAACTCATTTCCGAGAGCGTTTGGGTGATGTAAATCACGTGGTTAGCAAAGTGCCATTTTTAACCCTATAAGACCACTTGACAACTTTTTCAGACTCTCGTCGAATAATTAGTGACCCGGGCTTGATGTACTAACAACGAAGACTAAAGCTATTCACGGAGAAGGCGATTGGTCATCGGTGAACCTAGAGCATAAAAAAGAAAACGTTATACCGTGTTTTGGTTAAGGGCTGCCTTTGTTACACGGAGAAGTGCAAGTATTAAGAGCAGAAGAGTTTTTATTTCTTCGTGGGCTGAATATTACTTTTCCTTTGCAGACTTAAAATTGCCGCTAAAATAAATACACATGCAAGATCCCCGTCATATTAATACAGGGTAAGAAAGGGCTTCAGAACTGCATTTCGCTAAAAATATCGCCAGTTGATTTTTTCTTGCGCCGTATTCTCACTAATCTAACAAGAAATTCGCTCACAGAAAGAGCACTTTTTGTTTGGTATCAAAGCGAGACTAAGTGATTTATATATTATCTTAAAATATAAATCAATTGGTAGAAGGCGGAAGAGTTCCTTCCGACACATAAAACTTAATGAGCCGCCCTAACTGTTTCAGTTAAAAAGGCCAGCAACACCACAAGTCGATGTCGCCAAATAACCTTGTGCTGCACAAGGGAAACAAAAACATTTCTTTGCTTCCGAGTCTTCAGACACTAAACACATCTTGCCGACATCGTCACTTTCACTTACAAATATGCCGGGCAAGGAGTTTGTTTGAATGGCCGTGGTTAACGGAGATCTCCGGGATTTTTTATAGTCAAACACCCGTGGTTAATGGATGCTTATTTTATAGCGTTTTTGACCACGCAAGTCACAATGCAACCGGAGGTGGCTTAGAATTTATTTACACACCTAGCATTCCTTCTCGCAATTTAGAAAAAATATACCCGCATCTGCTGTTGCCACTCTTCCCGGCCGACTGAATTGGCGCAAAGACAGTAATCTTGCGAAAAAAACTGACTACCGTTTGGCTGATCTATGTCGTTGAGTCATCACATTTGCGTCATCTCGCCATTTCTGTAGTTGGTATCATCACAGATCTATCAATGCAGTTAAAGGAGGTTTAGAAACATGCGTACATATCTACCATGCCAAGTCACACCTCAGTGAAATATCTCTGCATGCATTCTTCCGCAAAGCCATCTTGCCAGAAGGTAGTACTTTTTGGCTAATCAATCCCGTTGCGTTGACACGTTGCCGTAATCTCGCCTATTCTGCAGTTGGCATCATCAAAACTGAGAGGAGATTTCTTTTCGGTTAAAAATACCTCGCAGTACAACTCTTGTCAAATGGAAGAAACCGTTTAACTCATTTCCGAGAGCGTTTGGGTGATGTAAATCACGTGGTTAGCAAAGTGCCATTTTTAACCCTATAAGACCACTTGACAACTTTTTAACTCTCGTCGAATAATTAGTGACCCGGGCCTGATGTACTAACAACGAAGACTAAAGCTATTCACGGAGAAGGCGATTGGTCATCGGTGAACCTAGAGCATAAAAAAGAAAACGTTATACCGTGTTTTGGTTAAGGGCTGCCTTTGTTACACGGAGAAGTGCAAGTATTAAGAGCAGAAGAGTTTTTATTTCTTCGTGGGCTGAATATTACTTTTCCTTTGCAGACTTAAAATTGCCGCTAAAATAAATACACATGCAAGATCCCCGTCATATAAATACAGGGTAAGAAAGGGCTTCAGAACTGCATTTCGCTAAAAATATCGCCAGTTGATTTTTTCTTGCGCCGTATTCTCACTAATCTAACAAGAAATTCGCTCACAGAAAGAGCACTTTTTGTTTGGTATCAAAGCGAGACTAAGTGATTTATATATTATCTTAAAATATAAATCAATTGGTAGAAGGCGGAAGAGTTCCTTCCGACACATAAAACTTAATGAGCCGCCCTAACTGTTTCAGTTAAAAAGGCCAGCAACACCACAAGTCGATGTCGCCAAATAACCTTGTGCTGCACAAGGGAAACAAAAACATTTCTTTGCTTCCGAGTCTTCAGACACTAAACACATCTTGCCGACATCGTCACTTTCACTTACAAATATGCCGGGCAAGGAGTTTGTTTGAATGGCCGTGGTTAACGGAGATCTCCGGGATTTTTTATAGTCAAACACCCGTGGTTAATGGATGCTTATTTTATAGCGTTTTTGACCACGCAAGTCACAATGCAACCGGAGGTGGCTTAGAATTTATTTACACACCTAGCATTCCTTCTCGCAATTTAGAAAAAATATACCCGCATCTGCTGTTGCCACTCTTCCCGGCCGACTGAATTGGCGCAAAGATAGTAATCTTGCGAAAAAAACTGACTACCGTTTGGCTGATCTATGTCAATGAGTCATCACATTTGCGTCATCTCGCCATTTCTGTAGTTGGTATCATCACAGATCTATCAATGCAGTTAAAGGAGGTTTAGAAACATGCGTACATATCTACCATGCCAAGTCACACCTCAGTGAAATATCTCTGCATGCATTCTTCCGCAAAGCCATCTTGCCAGAAGGTAGTACTTTTTGGCTAATCAATCCCGTTGCGTTGACACGTTGCCGTAATCTCGCCTATTCTGCAGTTGGCATCATTAAAACTGAGAGGAGATTTCTTTTCGGTTAAAAATACCTCGCAGTACAACTCTTGTCAAATGGAAGAAACCGTTTAACTCATTTCCGAGAGCGTTTGGGTGATGTAAATCACGTGGTTAGCAAAGTGCCATTTTTAACCCTATAAGACCACTTGACAACTTTTTCAGACTCTCGTCGAATAATTAGTGACCCGGGCTTGATGTACTAACAACGAAGACTAAAGCTATTCACGGAGAAGGCGATTGGTCATCGGTGAACCTAGAGCATAAAAAAGAAAACGTTATACCGTGTTTTGGTTAAGGGCTGCCTTTGTTACACGGAGAAGTGCAAGTATTAAGAGCAGAAGAGTTTTTATTTCTTCGTGGGCTGAATATTACTTTTCCTTTGCAGACTTAAATTGCCGCTAAAATAAATACACATGCAAGATCCCCGTCATATTAATACAGGGTAAGAAAGGGCTTCAGAACTGCATTTCGCTAAAAATATCGCCAGTTGATTTTTTCTTGCGCCGTATTCTCACTAATCTAACAAGAAATTCGCTCACAGAAAGAGCACTTTTTGTTTGGTATCAAAGCGAGACTAAGTGATTTATATATTATCTTAAAATATAAATCAATTGGTAGAAGGCGGAAGAGTTCCTTCCGACACATAAAACTTAATGAGCCGCCCTAACTGTTTCAGTTAAAAAGGCCAGCAACACCACAAGTCGATGTCGCCAAATAACCTTGTGCTGCACAAGGGAAACAAAAACATTTCTTTGCTTCCGAGTCTTCAGACACTAAACACATCTTGCCGACATCGTCACTTTCACTTACAAATATGCCGGGCAAGGAGTTTGTTTGAATGGCCGTGGTTAACGGAGATCTCCGGGATTTTTTATAGTCAAACACCCGTGGTTAATGGATGCTTATTTTATAGCGTTTTTGACCACGCAAGTCACAATGCAACCGGAGGTGGCTTAGAATTTATTTACACACCTAGCATTCCTTCTCGCAATTTAGAAAAAATATACCCGCATCTGCTGTTGCCACTCTTCCCGGCCGACTGAATTGGCGCAAAGACAGTAATCTTGCGAAAAAAACTGACTACCGTTTGGCTGATCTATGTCGTTGAGTCATCACATTTGCGTCATCTCGCCATTTCTGTAGTTGGTATCATCACAGATCTATCAATGCAGTTAAAGGGGGTTTAGAAACATGCGTACATATCTACCATGCCAAGTCACACCTCAGTGAAATATCTCTGCATGCATTCTTCCGCAAAGCCATCTTGCCAGAAGGTAGTACTTTTTGGCTAATCAATCCCGTTGGGTTGACACGTTGCCGTAATCTCGCCTATTCTGCAGTTGGCATCATCAAAACTGAGAGGAGATTTCTTTTCGGTTAAAAATACCTCGCAGTACAACTCTTGTCAAATGGAAGAAACCGTTTAACTCATTTCCGAGAGCGTTTGGGTGATGTAAATCAGGTGGTTAGCAAAGTGCCATTTTTAACCCTATAAGACCACTTGACAACTTTTTAACTCTCGTCGAATAATTAGTGACCCGGGCTTGATGTACTAACAACGAAGACTAAAGCTATTCACGGAGAAGGCGATTGGTCATCGGTGAACCTAGAGCATAAAAAAGAAAACGTTATACCGTGTTTTGGTTAAGGGCTGCCTTTGTTACACGGAGAAGTGCAAGTATTAAGAGCAGAAGAGTTTTTATTTCTTCGTGGGCTGAATATTACTTTTCCTTTGCAGACTTAAAATTGCCGCTAAAATAAATACACATGCAAGATCCCCGTCATATTAATACAGGGTAAGAAAGGGCTTCAGAACTGCATTTCGCTAAAAATATCGCCAGTTGATTTTTTCTTGCGCCGTATTCTCACTAATCTAACAAGAAATTCGCTCACAGAAAGAGCACTTTTTGTTTGGTATCAAAGCGAGACTAAGTGATTTATATATTATCTTAAAATATAAATCAATTGGTAGAAGGCGGAAGAGTTCCTTCCGACACATAAAACTTAATGAGCCGCCCTAACTGTTTCAGTTAAAAAGGCCAGCAACACCACAAGTCGATGTCGCCAAATAACCTTGTGCTGCACAAGGGAAACAAAAACATTTCTTTGCTTCCGAGTCTTCAGACACTAAACACATCTTGCCGACATCGTCACTTTCACTTACAAATATGCCGGGCAAGGAGTTTGTTTGAATGGCCGTGGTTAACGGAGATCTCCGGGATTTTTTATAGTCAAACACCCGTGGTTAATGGATGCTTATTTTATAGCGTTTTTGACCACGCAAGTGACAATGCAACCGGAGGTGGCTTAGAATTTATTTACACACCTAGCATTCCTTCTCGCAATTTAGAAAAAATATACCCGCATCTGCTGTTGCCACTCTTCCCGGCCGACTGAATTGGCGCAAAGACAGTAATCTTGCGAAAAAAACTGACTACCGTTTGGCTGATCTATGTCGTTGAGTCATCACATTTGCGTCATCTCGCCATTTCTGTAGTTGGTATCATCACAGATCTATCAATGCAGTTAAAGGAGGTTTAGAAACATGCGTACATATCTACCATGCCAAGTCACACCTCAGTGAAATATCTCTGCATGCATTCTTCCGCAAAGCCATCTTGCCAGAAGGTAGTACTTTTTGGCTAATCAATCCCGTTGCGTTGACACGTTGCCGTAACTCTCGCCTATTCTGCAGTTGGCATCATCAAAACTGAGAGGAGATTTCTTTTCGGTTAAAAATACCTCGCAGTACAACTCTTGTCAAATGGAAGAAACCGTTTAACTCATTTCCGAGAGCGTTTGGGTGATGTAAATCACGTGGTTAGCAAAGTGCCATTTTTAACCCTATAAGACCACTTGACAACTTTTTAACTCTCGTCGAATAATTAGTGACCCGGGCTTGATGTACTAACAACGAAGACTAAAGCTATTCACGGAGAAGGCGATTGGTCATCGGTGAACCTAGAGCATAAAAAAGAAAACATTATACCGTGTTTTGGTTAATCGATTAAATTCGAAAAGGTAATTTCTTCTAAAAGGTTCGTTTTTCAATTGAATATTTAAGTGTTGTTGCAACGTCTTAAGTAACGTTAATAACTACTGGCTTCTTGATTTGATTTCATTTGATTTAATTTTGTGTGATGGCATTGTAGGCAGATAACTTTTTTTGATAAAGCACCTCCAGCGGCATTGAATGATACGTGGTTAAATACACTTTAAAATAGAATGGGTAAACACCTTAGCCATTTGTGTTTTAAAACAGGTCTAATAGACTCGGAGACAAGGAAAAGCTCTTTTCTGTACAGTAAAAGCTAGCTATATTAGCTCACATCTACTCGTGATCTTAAGAGCATATTGCCAAGGAAAAGAGCAGGGTCGGTGGTACACTAACTGACTTAAATCTGTCGGAAGGAACTTTGATAAAATGATAGGTGTGTAAATACATTCTAAACCACCTCCAGTTCCATTGTGACTTGCGTGGTCGAAAACGCTGTAAAATAAGCATCCATTAACCACGGGTGTTTGACTATAAAAAATCCCGTAGATCTTCGTTAACCACGGCCATTTAAACAAACTCAGTCCTTGCCATTTGTAAGTGAAAGTGAAGATGTCGGCAAGATGTGTTTCGTGTCTGAAGACTCGGAAGCAAGGGAATGTTTTTGTTTTCTTTGTGCAGCACAAGGTTATTTGGCGACATCGACTTGTGGTGTTGCTGGCCTTTTCAACTGAAACAGTTAGGGCGGCTCATTAAGTTTTATGTGTCGGAAGGAACTCTTCCGCCTTCTACCAATTGCTTTATATTTTAAGATAATATATAAATCACTTAGTCTCGCTGGATACCAAACAAAAAGTGCTCTTTCTGTGAGCGAATTTCTTGTTAGATTAGTGAGAATACGGCGCAAGAAAAAATCAACTGGCGATATTTTTAGCGAAATGCAGTTCTGAAGCTACCCTGCGAGCAGAGTCTCCTTCGATCTTCCTAGACAAATTCGGGAAGAGGAAGGAGACTCTGCGAGCGGCTTCAAGATTCTTTGATCCGCCGATCATCCAAAAACATGGATGAGTCAGTCCAGTTTCGAACCAGTCGTACCGGTTTTTCATTGACGCGCATGATCATTCCCCGGAATTGCTGACTATTTGCGCGCCCACGTTACGTGGTAAACGTCAATCATCTCCGCCTCCTTGCCGACTGTATGGAAAATTTACCCGAAAGAAAAAAGTCTGAAACCTTGCAGCGGTCCACTCGAAAAAATTATCATTTTACTTTCGGTTTGTACGGCTAGCTCACTATATACATTTTCATTAAATATTCCTTGAAATCTATAACTGAAGACGTTTGTCGGGTTTTTCAACAGCCATTCGCATGCATGAATGACCCTAAGAGATTTGCACGCGACCGAATAAATTATTTCTGCACGTATTTTTCTTAGGGCTACGGACAGAACAATACTTAACCTATAAAACTTCTAACTTATTAGTTCACAAAATTATAAGGTTTATAAGAAGTTTAAGTCTTGTTCAGTCCGTAGCACCAAGACAAATACACGTGCAGGAATAATTTGTTCGCATGTAGATTTGCTTGATGTCGGGGTCATTCATGCATGCGAATGGCCGTTGAGAAACCCGACCCGCCCGCCAACAGTTATAAATCTCAAGAATATTTAATTACATGTTGTGCCAGTGTATTTAGCGAGTTAGTGCATACTGAAAGTAAAATGATAATTTTCACGAGTGGACCGCTGCAAGATTTAAGCCTTTTTTTGGAAATTTTGCAAAACAGTCGGTAAGGAGGCGGAGATGATTGACCCGGCACCAAAACTGAAATTTTGTCTAGACGCTTTGGCGCTGAAGGTCGCGTGTGATTGTTGATTGAGGCTCGGTTACATTTGCATTGGAGCATGCTCAATAGGAATTGTGCAGGCCGCTCGCAGAGTCTCCTTCCTCTTCCCGATTGTCTAGGAAGATCGAAGGAGACTCTGCTCGCAGGGTATGGGGTGCCAGTTTTACGAGTCATTTTAACCACGCTGAAAATGACGCCGTTTTGTCTAAATAAAGCTAAACAAACGAACAAAAGTTGAGATCTTTTGATAAAAGCAATAAATAACACGAAGTGAAAAGTATGGAGTCCCAATTGATTGATATAAACTGATATTATGAAGTGGTTGAAATAGGCACGTTTTTAGACCTCTTTATTCTTTTAACCATGGTTAAGTACCCTAAAATGACCTGTTTTATATGTGAAGCGCACGTGGTTGTGAACACGAAAAAAAAACGCGAGGGAGTGTGTAGGGGAATGTCTGAGGGAGGTGGCTTTTTGTGTTTTGTTTCTGTTTATTGTGTTTATCGCATCGAGAAAGCTTGAAATTCGATTTCTGACAAGATGAGAATCGTATCAGGTCCTTAACTGACTCAGCATCTTCCTAAATAGTCGCTCTGAGAGCACACAACAAGAATGTAAATGGAAAAAACTTTGCAACAAAGAGTGTTGTGGCGAGTATTATGTCATCATCTCTTGCCCCGGGCCTTTTTCTCCTCCTCTTCCAAGATGGCGAACGAATCGGGACAAAAGAAGCTCGAACCTTTGACACCTTTCCCGCATTTCGGTACCTTGGCGATTCACGCCGGCCAAGAACCCGAGCAATGGAACTCAAGGGCTGTTGTACCGCCGATCTCAATGTCTACGACTTTTAAACAAGATGCCCCTGGTGTTTATCGAGTGAGTTTTCACACCTTTACGATAATTAACTTATCAGTTGTAATTATGTAACTTACGTAAGATCAGTGTACATGCACTCTCCATTTTAATTTATGAGAAGCTGTGTGCGATTTCTCTGATTTTGTGTACCTTTTAGGGATTTGATTACTCGCGTTCTGGAAACCCAACAAGGAATTGCTTTGAGGCGTGTGTTGCGGCTCTGGAAGGCGCTAAACATGGTGAGAATTTAAAGTAATTAGTTAATACAACTCATGTTGCTCGTCGCAAATAACTTGCTAACTTACTCATAGCCTAGTTGCCACGGCTTTTGACGGACATCACTACTTTTCTTGAACAAATTTACATTTAATATTACACACTTGAACTCTACTGTTTGTCAATGTACACTTAAAGAACCCACACACTTATCGAAAAGAGTAGGGCACGTAGTTCCCGGTGTTGTGGCCTGGCCTTGTCTCACGAGTTGGTGCTTTACATAGAGTAATTATAAACCTCATTGCACCTTTCCCCCTTGGACAGAATAGACCTCTTTAGCTTGGATGGTTTGTTTTCCCATTTAAGAACATGTGATATTCTCTTGAGAATTGTTCTTTTATCCACCTTAAAATTATTCATTCATATACACGGGACAATTTGAAAATCTGAAAGCAAGAATTCCCAAGAGTATCATCACATGGTCTGAAATGGGGCAACAAACCACCCGAGCTAAATAGGTCTATTGTCCAAGAAAAAAATCACTATGACTTCTTCATGGGCCGTGTGGGAGGTTGACTGGCCTGTTGATTTAACAAATAAAGAAGCCTAAGCCGTGTATAAATACACTGTGATAAAACACGACGGGCTTTTGAGAACACACGAGGGAAATGTAGAAAACACAAGCCAAAGGCAAGTATTTTCTACATTTCTCAAGTGTTCTCAAATGACCGGAGTGTTTTATCACAGTGTAATACACGGATTAGGCTTCTTCATTTGCTTTATGATATAGATTTTACGCGCGCAGACAATAAAACACGCTTTTTCTATGTTTTATACTCTGATAAAACATGGGTTTTTGACCAATCAGAGCGTGCGCAGGGTCCTATCTATGATATAATGCATTATAAAGCGAGACATCATTTAATAAGGTGTCTTCTCTTATATGGTTAGCCCTCATGCAGGCAAGATGAACAGAAAAATCCTATGTAATGATAGAGCTACTTAAGGCAAAATTGGGATGTCTTGCTTGCTGTGTCGTGTAGCAGACAAGACACAGATGATAAATCTTTTATTTTCCATGCTTGTTTGGTACAAAATGGTGGATATCAAAGTTCTTCTTTTATGAATCTCAACTGCATCTCGATTCAGAAAATATGCACAACATGAACTTGGCCAATATCCAGCAATCTTTGCTAAACAAGCTTGGTCAGTAACCCTATACTTATTGCTTTCTACTCCTAGGTTTGGCTGCTGCATCCGGTTTATCAGCAACCATGTTGTTGACTCACCTACTGAAGAGTGGTGAACACATTGTTTGTATGGATGATGTTTATGGAGGTACATGACAAATTGTTAAAATTATATCACAATCTACAGAGGCCAGGAGAAGGGCAGTGACCTTAAATGATTGGTGCCCTGAATTGGGCAGTCTGGATTCTAGTCCTGCCAGGGGTTATTATGCCGTATGTTTTAGCAAGGCACTTAACTTGACTTACAGTTTCTTTTGCCTTCTAGCTGTATAAATTTGATACCTTGAATTTAACGACGCCCCATTACAGGGGGGTCTGAGTTTCCTACATCCCATTAATTTTTGGCCTCAATATCCCAAATCCCATTCATTCCGGTTGCAAAAGTTAATGATTTTCCTACTCAATATCTGGTTTATCTGCAGGGCTCAAAATAATAGCCGGCTAATGGACAATGTCCGGACTGATTGGGGATTTGACCAGTCAACCTTTTGTCTTGCCCTCTTGCCATTTGATCAAATTGAAAATGAAACAAATTTAAGTTTCCATTCTATTCAGTTGTTTCAGTTGTTATCAGTGTGTAGAGAGTCGCTATGTATTACTTAACTTTGATCTGAAATCCTGGGTGAAATGCAACTAGAACCATTGTTTACAATTCATGCATTGAAACAGACGTCAGGTTCCGGCACACCTGAATTAAAATGCCTGGTTTTGAAGCTTTTCTCAATGTGGACAAATTCTCTTCCCTTGTAATGAGGAGTAACATAGATTACTGGTGGAATCTCACACCATGATACATCCATCAGAAATCATTATATTTGGAGACGCTGGACCAATTTAATGTGTGTGATAATGATTTTTACGATAACTGCAGAAATTCTCGCGCGCTCATTGGCTAATTTTTATCGTCAATATGCGGACAGACACACGAATTTGAAATTCGTGCGACGCATCAGCGAGCGAGAGCGGACAATTCGACCATTTGTTATCGTAAAAAACAAATGTTATTGACAATGAATTTCGTCATCACATTGTGAAAGTAGTCTGCGGATCCACTTGGCTATCGCCTCGTGGATCCACAGCTACTTTGACAATGTGATGATGAAATTTATAATCAATAACAGGACAGACGCATGAAAACTGACGTCAATTTGTTAAATTTAACAATGTTATGTGAAGCTCTAAGCAATGACTTTTTTGGAAATATATAATGCCAGTTTTGCTTCACGGGCCCCTGTTTTAAGAGTTATTTATCTTATACATCAAGAAATCAAGAATTTAAGCATCATACAAACAATATGATGTTTAGCCAAATTTAATTACAGTCTGTGATGATCATTGTTGTTATTTTATTATTAGGTACCAACAGGTATTTTTCTAGAGTGGTTGCCACACAGATGGGAATAGAAATATCATTTGTAGATGTAACTGATTTGAGTAAACTAAAGAGCGCTATTAAACCAACAACCAAGGTATGAATTGCTTGCTTTACATGAAGTATATCATTTAATATTGATTATAACAATCGTTTGGTACACAGTGTGTACAAAGAACTACCAGTAAGTAAATCTAGCCCGTTGCACACAGTACATGCCTATGATACTACAATCGGCGACATAATTAGTTGACACATTGTCTTTCCTTAGTACTTTTAGTGCACCAAATAACACCACTCTTTTAATCGTGCGAAAAAATTGTGGAAAAGGCCCCGCTCCCCAATTCAATGTTGCTTGTTTGTTCCTCAAGATCACAGCAATTGCGGTACAACATTGTTTGAGGGTGAGGGGGGTTGGAGCTACATGTAGGAGGGCCAAAAAGGGATCACAGTGATGAAATCGGGGGTTAGAAGGGGAATGTGTCAACAATTTTGTCACTGATTGTAGATAAATTCTGTTTCTTTGGTTAGTCTGTACCTGTGATGGTAGAGTTTCTTCCGATGGCTAACCTGTGCTCCCGATATAGCAGGGCCAATTAGCTAGTAAAAGGCAAACCAAAGCACAAGTTTGCCTGAGTCATTTGTTTCCATTTTTGTTTTTATAGTCATCATAAACACCCTAAATACCAAGGAAGAGAATTTAACCACATACATTCAGCCTCAGTTTTTTATGGACATTGCATAGATCATAATTCTTTTCTGGCTACGGACCTGTATAGTGTGAACATAACTGTGCAAGTACAGGCAATTGCAAGTTGTGACTTGGTCAGTCAGTATCCCAAAAAGCGTCACACAGGTGATATGTCACCAGATGGACCTCGTCACCTGACCATTTAAACCATGGCAATATACAGCCAGAGTGACTACTAACAATGTTAGATTACATGGAAGTGAAAATAAACTTGCTATCATGTCCCAATGTGAAGGTCTAGAAAATATCCATACCTCCCCCAGTAAGGATTTTTCTAAGACCCCCTACCACTCTGGAAATTCCAGTTAAGCTTATCATACATTTCTTTAAATTTTTTGGTCTTACTGACCCCTCCTTCCACCCCCAGAAAATTCCAATCCCAATGTGTTATATGTCTATCTAACTACTAGATGGGATCAAAGTTTCACCTGTGGTTTCATTTTCCAATTTTGATTTATCTGATTAAAAATGATGAACTTTGAGATCAGTTTGATTAATTTGATTCCAAACTGTATTACACAGATGGTGTGGATTGAGACACCAACTAACCCTTTACTGAAACTTGTCGACATTCAAGGAGCTGCAGACTTAGTCCACCAACATAAGGTATGTTTGGTGGAAGATAGTCTTTATGATCAGGTTCGAAACTCCCATATTTTAGATCTGCCAATGACTAACAGTTGATATTGAAAATTTTGCTCTAGGGAGTGATTCTAGTGGTGGACAACACGTTCATGTCATCATATTTCCAGGTATGGTGTGTTTGAGTGACATCTATAGCTAGGTAGCACATTTTGTAATAACTAATTACCATATGCATGTAGGCATACAAGGCATGCTGTGATGATCTGTCTGTCGAGATTCTCGCTGAGATCTCTAGATCTTGGTGATCTCACCGGCCCAAAACTTTCTGAGATTCTCAGCATATAATTCTGACTTTCTTTTGCAGAGACCTTTGTCTCTTGGGGCTGATGTTGTCATGCACTCGGTCACAAAGTATATGAATGGTATGTTTCATTTTAACACCCACTATTAATAATAAATTATTATTAATAATAATATTATAGTACACCATGATATAAATATATTGTCCATGTTTGGAACAGCAACATTTCGACCCACAACTATTAATTATTCATAGGGGAATTCTCAGACCAATAATTATAAAAGTTTTACTGAATTGAACTTCTCATCAACTCCCAACACATCCACACACTGTGTAAAAACATATTCAAAAATCTTGTTTGAAATTACACAAAAGTGCTGATATAACTTTGTTGTAATTCAGTTTTGTTTTTGCAATTGCTTAATATATCAATTACAATAGGCCATTTTCGATATATTAAAATTCTAACATCGCTCCGAGGCTTGGGGGAATAAAACAAAAGAAATTAATTATTCATCCCTCAACCTCGATGTGATTGCCTTTGTTTTATTCCCCCAAGCCTCGGAGCTAAGTTAGAATTTTAATATATCGAAAATGGTCCATTATTGTACCAGTTTAATGTTTATATGTATCTTGTAGTCTTAGTACATTGTTGTTCTCAGGGCTCCCATTGATAACAGATTGCTTTCTGCATCTGAAGGGGCTACCCTGAGCAGTATAAATCAATAAAGGTTTATCTATCTATCTGAGTTACTATCCATATTTACCAACACAGAGCTCTTTGTATTTTCCCGAGTCGCTGATCACACTGTACTTTTTCAGGCCATTCTGACACTGTAATGGGAGTGATATGCACCAATAATGAAGAACTCTGCAACAGGCTGAGGTTTCTGCAGAACTGTAAGACTGTAGAACCACTGAGTTTTCGTAGTTCGTATAGTGTGATCGCCTGGGTGAGGGTAGTTCTGAGAAGAACTGTTCTTGGTGACCAACAACAGTCACCAACAACAGTTCTTCTCAGAACTACCCTCACCTGGACGATCACACTATATGAACTACTGAATACTCCTGGGTTCAAACCATTTACTATGTTACCATAAGATTGAGTTTTGTTTGTTAATTAATTCTGTACTCTTTTGGAAACTGTTTTGTTCAAACTTATTTATCACACCAACCCAATTGGATAACCTAGTTTTAGAAAGATAATTTATTATATGAACACCAATGAAATACAAGGTAAGCTTTCAAAGAAAAAGTTTGTACCTGCGCACAGCCATGTACATGTTACATCCTCCATATTTTCAATCTTATAAATTGTTAGGCAACATTAATGTGCTGTTTTGCATTATGTTTAATAACCAGTTGTAACGCAAACCTGAAGATTAATTTATGTGCTTGTGTGGCTTATACATGTAGACTAACTTACAATTTACTGTTCTTTTGATTCAATTAGCTATTGGTCCCGTCCCCAGTCCCTTTGACTGCTACCTAGCCAACCGTGGTCTAAAGACTCTTCATCTACGCATGCGGCAACATCAAGTCAATGCTATGGCTGTGGCTAAATTTCTGGAAGAAAATCCCAGGGTGGAGAAGGTGGTGTATCCAGGTACAGTGTTTGCCAGGGAGGAGGTGGGGTAGCTACATGTAGGTTGCCATGTTCAGGCTTTTTTTTCAGGGGTAGAAGTTCATGTGATAAATCAACTTTTTTTCTTAAATGTGCAGTTCCAGAAAACGTCCACTCTCTCCCCATGGAAGGGCTTGGAATTTCTTGGGGGTACAAATGAACACTGACAGCACTTCAAAAAATACTGTATGATGGTAGAATTGCACCTGCAAGCTACAGTCTGGTAACCTCTAAGGGAATTCAAATAATTTCCTTTGAACAACAGAAATGATGTTACAATTGCAGCCAGTTACTACATCGTAAAGATTAACAGATCATTCTTTTTGTACCCATCTGCTGAAGCCAATACAGTTTAACCCCTTTAATAGATGGCTGCTTAAAGGGGTTTGACTGCAGTCATCAGATTTCATCATCATCCAGTCTGTGCATGCCAGTAGTCATCAAAATAATTTACAGAAAATAAAATAATGTGTCTTGTTTCCAGGTCTAGAATCTTTTCCTCAGCATGAGCTTGCTAAGAGACAGATGACAGGCTTTGGTGGAATGGTGACCTTCTTCATCAAGGGAGATTTGGAGAATGCCAAACAATTTTTTAAATCATCCGAGGTATAACTTACTACTAGTTAACTCTTTGTGAAACAATATAACAACAACTGGATGGTTTTAGATGATTAAAAGTGGATATCCCTGCTGATTTCTTTCAATTAATCTTTGCTTAAATAATATTCACAACCTTAATGATGGCCTGCTTCTCCAAAAGGGGTGGCTATAGCTACCCTATCTACCCCCCAATCCACACCCCCGTAAATCTGCCCCCGAAAACACTATGTAGTTATTGATAGCTCATGGCATGCATTACTTGTACGTGCCTATAACGGTATATTATAGGTCCAGACGTGTATAATTTATAATTTTGGTTGATTAGAAGATAGGTTTCTCAGAAATAAAAGAAAAAAATAACATGTGTCCTTGGCTGAAGACGTGGGGCACTAATTTCAAATAATATTTATTATTGCAAGTTATTTGAGGATGGGGAGTTGGGGTCTACAGTCACCTAATAATGGTGGGTGCAATATTAGGAATGATTTAAAGAAGTATTTGACACAATGTTGTATTAATATTTTGTATTATGATTTTCAAGCCAAGAGCTGCCAACATAAATTAATTCTATCTACTTCCGAGTTGCAGTGCCAGGCAGATGCAGTGATAATGAATCAATGAATTGTTTGGTGGTTGTTTTTTTTTTCAGTTATTTACTCTCGCTGAGAGTCTCGGTGGTTTTGAGAGCCTGACAGAATTACCGTAAGTTTTGTGTTGAAAGGAGGAGGTGCAGTGGCCTCATGTTTAGTGCGCTCGTCTCTGGATCAAGCGGTCCGGGTTCGAGCCCTGGCTGTGGACATTGTGTTGTGTTCTTGGGCAAGACACTTCACTTTCACAATGCCTCTCTCCAGGTGTATAAATGGGTACCGGCAAATTTAATGCTGGGGGTAACCCTGCAATGGACTAGCATCCCATCCAGGGGGAGTAGAAATACTTCTAATCGCTACGGAAACCGGGATAAGCTCCGGACTTATGGGCCACTTGGCTCGTATGCAGACTTTACCTTTACCTTGTGTTGAAAGGCAAAACCATTATTTTGTTTGAACTTGTTAACAGCACAGAAACTAGTATTAATAAATGTTAGCAACATCTTGATTTCCTTAAATTACTCCAGGAGGGATTGTTATATCATGTGATAGGTTAATATGCAACATTATTCTAATCGACACTGATCTTCATTTCTCTTGGTAGAGCAATCATGACTCATGCATCAGTTCCAAAAGATCAGAGAATAGCATTGGGAATATCAGACACTCTGGTGAGTTTGAATTTGACAATGCGACAGTAACATTTACAAGTGTTGCACATCAAGTGTCTAATTATCAAATAGATTCCATGTTGAGCACTGTGTGTCTGTTCAGAAATAGATCACGTGGTGTCATAGTGTGGTAAGAACAAAAAAGTGGCACATATTGAGCGATGAATGAGGAGTGTGTCACTGATGTTCTTACCTCATTTTGACGTCTTCTGTGATCTATTAGTGAACAGACACATGGCAATGTGGACTCCCTCTGTGATAGCACTGGACTCCAATAGATCACAAGTAAGAACCAATCAAAATACCAAGAATTATTCGACTTACTAATAAATAATTTGTATTTTGTCTATCAATGGTGCTACTCTTTATAACTGTCTTCCAGATTCGTTTGTCTGTGGGACTTGAAGATACTGAAGATATAATTGAGGATTTGGACAAAGCACTCAAAGAAGCAGTGAGTGGAGTTATCCTGCAAACAGTATTTTTACGATAACTGCAGAAATTCTCACGTGCTCATTGGCTAATTTTTATCGTCAATATGTGGACAGACACATGAATTTGAAATTCATGCGGGCAATTCAACCATTAATATTTTGTCATCATAAAAAACAAATTGATGTCAGTTTTTAATAAGTCTGTCCTGTTATTGACAATGAATTTTGTCATCACATTGTCAAAGTAGTCTGCGGATCCACTCGACTATTGCCTCGTGGATCCACAGCTACTTTGACAATGTGATGACAAAATTTATGATCAATAACAGGACAGACGCATGAAAAACTGACGTCAATTTGTTAATTAGAACATTAAGTGCCATGTACAGTCATCTTTAAGGTTAACAGAGAAACATTCCATTAAGCTCTGCAAGCAAGTTCAACAGGCCATCCATCTATTGATTTTTTTTAAGCAGGTTAATAAGATAGGTTTAATCTATGGGGCAGGAAAAAGTGTTGTTTAGTACCATGTGCTCACAAAGCCTTATTCGCACTTTTGACACACCTAAAATGTTAAGTAAAATTATGTTTGTACAAGGCTTTTCCTGACAAAGTAAAAAAACAAACAAACAAATTATTTACTCTGTTTGGTTCTGAATAGTGGGTTATTGTTTGAATGGAATGCATCAAAAATTAACTTGGGCAGTAAGTTATGAGGAGTACCGGTATCTCCCAGTTCCGTATGTTAATGTAGTGTATAAAATTTGCCATTTTCAGGTGCCAGATTCTCTTCTTCAGGGAAAGTAATAAATACAAAATTGGAATGACAATTAAGGTAATTTTATCAACAGAACAGATATACTGGTTTTATGTGTGAAACAGAACCATTGAAACCTTATTTTTTACTTCAATTCTTGTGGATGACATAAGAAGCATGTTTGCCAGTCTTAAATATGCTTGTACTCATGTTTATGCCGTCAATAATATTGTCTTCACTCTATTTTGTGCCTATGTGTAACAAGTTTCTTGCTTGTATCACAAGAAAAACCAACCTTGCACTTGTTTTCTAGAGGCTTAAAATAATAAATTGAGAAAAACTTTCTAGTGGTGCAGGTTTTCTTTTAAATAATTTAAAAGAAAACCTGTAATTCTTTACAAAAATTACAAATAATTCAGCAGACACTGCAGCAGGCTTGTAGCAGATTTATATATAAACTTTGCATGAAGAATAAAGAACTGGCTTTATTTTACTATTAATTCTTTTACTCCCTTTATACAATAATAAATAGTATTTTATAGTATATTATTGGGTTGAGAACAAAAAATATGGGGAAGGGTTAATATGTTTTTGTTAAGATAATCCAGTAACTGACCATCGGCCAACTTGAAATCTGATTGGCTACACAAACAGTAACTATCAATGATCAAGAACGTAACTTAACAAAATGTTAAATAAGTTTCTCTGTTGAATAGTTCAGCTACTGGGCTGGGCTGCAGCAATTAGACTCCTAACTCACAGATTTGCTAATTATTTGATTCTTAGCTCAATAACAGACAGAAACCTCAAGTTTTCAAGTCTAATTGTAAATATTATCAACAACAAACAAACCTTGTTCCCGGCGTCTCTCTCTCTCCTCACGGCCAGAGAGAGACCCTGGGAACGAGATTGACAACAAACGTGCTCCATTGCTGTCCACTTGTTATATTTGACAAACAATTAAATATTATTTTAATACATATCTAATACTTCTTTATAACCTAAAGGCATGAGAAACCCTGAAATTCCCCAGACAAAATTGCTATCACTGTTGTGTTGAACCTCGAACAAGAAAGCCATTGTCCAACAAATTTTATTTGCCTCCTGTTGCCAAAGGACTATTTACTGAGTAAATAATGTTAAAGCTTAACATACTGAGTTGCATAAAAAGTCTGTAAAGAAAACAATATATTTTTTTCTTTTTTTTTCAGGTTTCTATAGAGGCCTGACTAGTCACGTTACATCTGATATTATGGAATGCAATAAAAAATACGGTTGCATAAATTTTGGTGTGTGATACTTGTTTTTGTTTGTGGTCATAATCCCTCGACCTAAAACCTGGGGGGGGGGGGGGTGTTTACATCCACCAACCCAAACAAAGAGGGAGGGGGTAACATCTCTTAGCCCAAACCCTGGGCATTGGGTTTGAGAGGCCTGGAAATGACGAAGTCCTTTGAACAACAGAAGAATTGAGTTTGCAAAGTTAAGTGAGACCAGTGCTGGGATTGCATAATGCTTTTTCACAATGTACCTCATAAGATAATACTACACAGTATTTTAATGACTGTTACTTATAGTGCGTGGCGTGGGGGCCTGTGTCTTGTTGTCTTTTTCATATCTTCTTTAATCTTCCATCTCATCAGCTCTAAGCATGCTGCTGCATCTTCATGACTGTCATGGCCATCAACTGGAATGCAAAAGAAAAAAAAAACCGTTCCAGAGCCTTGAAAACTTGGAGCAATCCTGCTACTTGTCTGTGGTTCATACATTTCCTTGTCGCAAACGTTTCAAATTGAATAGTGTAGACTTGGAAGCACCCAGATTATGACTACAGTCCAATCAATGCCAATGGACACCTCCAATAAGCTGACACTTAGTATGTACTGGTCTCAGCCATACACAAACACTACATTTCTAACCTCCCATAAGTGGACGCCTCTCTTAAGCAAACACTTCATAAATAATGGTCCTAGCCACATACATTACACTGTTCACAGCCTTTCTAGGGGAGAGCGAAGTGAGCCAAACAAAGAATAGAATATTGTTCTTGGTTCCCACCCCCTACCCTGTCAGGTCTCCCATTTTGCACTGGCATCCAGTTGTCTTGCGATTCTATCTGCATGTTCAACAATCAAATAAAAATACAAGAAAATAGAGGGCTATGAACAGTCTAATACAAACACTGCATTTTTAACCTCCCATAAGTGGACACCCCTATTAAATGGACACTTCATAATGGTCCCAGCCATATACAAACATTAATTTTTTAACCTCCCAGAAGCAGACACCCCTCTTAAGGACGTTCGCGCGAAAATTTTCCAGTCGATAGAATTTTTTTAAATTTTCACTGCAGTCAGATAATGAATTACTTGTGTCAGAAATGCAAAAAAAAATTGGGGGTCACCAGCTTCGTTTCACAGATAAAGTGTGTGGAAAACTACCCTGATTTTGATAAATTGGCGCACGTAATTCCGCATGTTGTACAGGGGTTTATAGTTAAAAATATCGAAGGTGAATCAACGGAGGCAAACAATCTTAGTCATACTTTGTAGAAGTGGGTCTGTTGCGTAAATAATTCCAAAAGTTACGAGCGTTTTCACAAAACTTTACTCTTCAAAAGGCATTTGAAACCGTCATACAGATAACAGAACGGAATTTGATGGTGCATTTTGCAAAAAAATTCAACTTCCAGTCGATAGATTTTCTTCATTTTTTCGCTCAATGTAGAAAATCGGTAGAGAAAATGATCCATCAAAAGAAAAATAGGGGTCACCGTACGTCCAAGATCGTTAAATCCAGGCAAAGCTCCAGCAATGGCCATCTGCCCTATCATTTGTTTATTTTATTACTTAGCATGCGCTCATGCATGACGTGGCATGTGAATTTGCGTGCGCAGTAAGGATGCGCAGAAACAATTAGCGCAAACGTCCTTAAGTGGACATTTAGTAATTGTCCCAGCCACATACAAACAGTGCATTTTTAACCTCCCCTAAGTGGACACCCCTCTTAAATGACACTTTTTCTGGTTGATGTTTGACTGGAGTATAGTATGAAACAGCATTCCTCGCCTGAATTTTACATTTAACAACTCAAATTTGTTGTGGACTCACTTGGCTGCACCTCATGAGTGCACAACATTTTGACCACTGTGATGACGTATGATGATGTTGATAAGAGTACAGACCCCGCTAAACCACATTTTGATTTGTTTTTCACCACAGTATCAATGTCAAAGAAAATGTTTTTTCAGAGCACGAGCTGAAAAAGGCATTGTGTGACACATAAGCATTGATGCAAGCAGCGTTGTCCAGATGCTTATTGGCAATGGAAAATTAGCCAATCAGATTGCGAGATTAGTAGCAATTGTGGTAAAAATCATGACTTACCGCTATCCTGAATAATCTTCTTCAGATGCTCAGCCATGAGGTTACGCAGTGCTCTCTTGTAAGGAAGGCCCAGTCGATGAGGAAATACCACAGAAGTATCCACCACTTTACTGTGGATTAACTGGGAAGAAAAAATACAATACCTTAAAGTTCCAAAAATAAAACGTGACAGCCCCCTGAAAATAGTAATAAACTATTAATTAACAGTTGTTACACCATGTACCTAATTCCAAAAGTAGATAGATTAAATGGCACTTATTTTATCTTACATTTATATCAGGGTCGGCCCTACAGAAGCAGTTATAGCACCCAACATCATCAACTTAAAAGACCTAATTAAATTTACAAAGTTTAACCGGTGTGAAAATTGAAATTGTCACGTTTGCTGCTTCAACGTATCATTAACCTGCGATCAGGCGTATTTTTTTTTGGGAAAGACGAAGGGAAACGGGAGAGTGAAAAAAATACGCCCTCCTTCGCCGCGTCTGAATACAGAGAAGAAGGGCATGATCGCAGGTTAACGTATCATTGAATTAAAAAATATTATTATGAATGGAAACAACATAAAACAGGAGAGTAAACAGTAATTGTAAGTTATTTTTGGACCTTGAATTAAAATACTGTACACACATGAAACAAACACACTGCTAAGATGATTTCTTATCAAGGTTTCTGTCCATTCATATTCTGCAAGGGAATGGAGTGAACCGGGCTGGGTTCTGAGACCTAGCTATCAATTGCATTCTGCACTATCAGAGATTGTCTCGCTAGTTTGTTGTTGTTTCCTTATTGCTCACGTAATATGATTTGTGCAAGGTACCTTAGTTGCTTTGAGGTCACTCTCCAAGCTATGACCAACCAGTATAGTGTCCCTATGAATCATGCTGAGAAGCACAGCTTGTACTTCATGGATAGTTGTTGTCACACCGTGTAATGACTCTGCTGTTACGCCACTGAACCTAAAACAAACAGAAAACATTTGTGTAAACTGCATTACAAGCATCTAGCTCTTCTGTAGCATGAAGTACCTAGGAGTATTCTTTAAATTTTTTGGCTTTGGAGAATCCCCCGTCCCTCAGGAAATTCCAACCCTTTTGTGGAGTATGGATATTTTCTGGAACTGTTGAATACAATTTGTTTAATCTTGCTACTTACAGGTTAGGTATTTATGGTGTGGCTAATTGTACTTGCAATAGACTTGACTTACTAAGGGTGCGTCCCTTTGGGGTGATCTAGATCAGGATCAGTGATCCAAGATCTGTCTGGATCATGGTGCAGCAAAGGAGCCAATGAATCCACCCCAGTGACAGAGTAGGAATGCACCCTAAGAGTGTTCTTTCTATTTTTGGATTCTAGACCATTACTCATTTTATGCTCCTAGTCAACAAGACCAAGACGCACTGTGAGAGTAAGTGTCTTGCCAGGAAATACACCAACCCTAGGCCTGATAGAGTTCAGTGCACTAACCATTATTAACTCAATGCCCCTTCTGCGGGGTTTACATGTATGCGTGACGAATGATGGGGGCAAAAATTAGTGTGTGACACATGAAAAGCAACTAAAAGACATTACCGGTATGTCATTTGTGAAATTATGAAAAGGAAACCATAAAAGTATATGTGACACGTGAATTTTGTTTAAAATATGCGTATGAAACAGAATCACTTGTCTGCTACCCTCCTTAATTTATGCAAAAAGCTTTCAAATTGAACTTATTTTAGGGAAAAGGGATTTCATTATGACAAAGATATAAAAAGGCACTGAGTGATTTTCAAATCACAAAGTGACGTCATCCTCTGATGCTTAGACAACTACTGGAAGACATGAGCAGTGTTTTACCTTGTATTGTAGTCCATAATAGTTCTTTCAGGCAAGACAAATGAATCATACACTCTTTCTAAATTCCAGTTCACAACAGTAATCCGAGTCAGTTCCAAACCTGAAGTGGTGTAGCACTAAAAGGACACAACAATTAATAACCAATTTCTGCTTTTGCATACTTTGTTCATCCGGCCTCATGAGCCAAAAAATTTCCATACTAGGGGTGAAAATTGGTAAAATACGAGACTTGCTGAGACACTGAGATCCTTGTTTGAAAATCCAAGTCCAAAGCTTAAATTTTTTTGGACTCCAAAAAGAAAGAAAATGAGACCTCGTGACTTATCATGGAGGGTTCCAAGATTTCAAGACTGGATCAGTCAAGTATCCAAGACCTAAAATTTGCCATTGAAACTGATACAAGTTTGACTCTCTCATAGGAGACAAAAGTGAGAGCGAATTACCAAAGTGATACACCTGTTTGCTTCAAATTAACTAATGAAACAAATAATTCACTGACTGATTCGTTTTCAAATAAAAGTACAACTTACCATTTCACAGTCCATGGAAAAGATCTTCTTTCGTTGGTCTGTCAATGGACTCACTATGGTGGTCATGAAACCATCTGTGCTGTACACATTGTCACTCACGTGAACCTGTCAATAGGATAGATAAAAAATGTTAGAGCCCATCAAGGGTCGGCAGTAAGGCTTAAGGGCTTTCTCAAACCATGAACGCAAGAAAGGGCCCAAAGAACAAGATAATGCAAAAAGCTCTTAGTTGTACCTAAATATAATCTTAGAACATATGGATATAGAGCGTTCTCTCATAGAGCTCCAACTTTGTGGAACGCCCTACCCGATGACATTAGGCAAGTGGACCTCCTAGAAACATTTAAGTCCAAACTTAAAACTCATTTGTTTAGGCAGTTCTTTCATTGATTGTTTTATTTTAAATTTTAAATTTGCTATTCAATTGATTTTATATTTATATCACTTTTACTGTAAAGTGCCGCTGGATCTCTCAGAAGCGTTGCGCTATATAAGCGATACATTATTATTATTATTATTAGTAGTAGTAGTAGTAGTAGTAGCAGTAGCAGTAGCAGTAGCAGTAGCAGTAGCAGTAGCAGTAGCAGTAGCAGTAGCAGTAGCAGTAGCAGTAGCAGTAGCAGTAGCAGTAGCAGTAGCAGTAGCAGTAGCAGTAGCAGTAGCAGTAGCAGTAGCAGTAGCAGTAGTAGTAGTAGTAGTAGTAGTAGTAGTAGTAGTAGTAGTAGTAATGTGTCTGCGATAATCATTATTTAGTGTCTTTGTTTAAATCCTAACAAAAAGCTCTTAATGATGCTACTGGCCTGAGTATGTTACAATAGTACATGTAAATTAATTGGTTTAACATCTTTATACTACATATTATAAAATAACTGAGCCACTACGTGCACTCTCATTGGTCGATAGGTGTGTTAAGATGAGAGTATGTAAACACAGTTGTGACATTTTAGATTTGTGCGTATTATTAAGGATTATTTTATAAAAGCAATAGAACACTTTTTCCATGTCTACATAGCCTCATCTAAACACTCGGAGGGTTGGGAGAATTCTCAAAAGTTATACAAAATTTCGACTACGTCTCCCTTGTACTCCTCGCAACAAATCTTTTATCCTCATCAGGCATAAGAGGGGGTAAAATTTATATCTGTTAATTATTTTTACAGCTCAATAGTGTGCTTTATTTGGAAACCAGCATATTTTGAATTTCAGAGTTATGGCGGTGCGTGACACAAAGCTACAATACAGTACAGAAAATCAGTCGCCTAAATAGCCAAAGTAAGTTCCAGATGTTTACAGTATTTTCCGGCCCCCATATTGGCGCACCACAGAGGAGCACCAGCATGGCGTTTCCATCCTGGACTCTGTAAATTTCTTCAACGAATAGTGCCAGTTTGGGAAAACGCACAGACCTAAAACTTGATCACAATTTCTTGAATGGTTTTCGATTTATTTTTTTATTGTGCGACAGTGAAATGATCTAAAGATCTTGTCTCAGAACAAGTCATGCAAAAATTGGTACTCACTGGGGTGTAGAGTGCATTGATCATGCTTGCTAATTTTGTTTTCTCTGGCTATCATAAAGATTTGTCTAACATGTAATATTCACATACAGTAAGGTCTGGAATAAATTAATGCTAAACCCAAAGTAAAAGCCAGTACCTCAAATTAACATTTGGGGCATCTATTTATAACTTGACATTGTAACCTAGCATTTATTTGAGACACAGCTGCATTCAATCAAGAACAATAATTATTATATGACTTGGGTTTGTAGCCGATCTAACACATGCTCTGATTGGCTAATACTAGGGCATTATTCTCCCATAATGCCCATGGGCCGATTACAGGCCTGCAAAAGCCAAGCAAAAAGCCATATAATAAACAACTTATTAACCTCGAACATTCGGTCTTTACGGAAAGTCTCAAATCTCGGCCTTGCCGTATTGACCTCGCTATCGCTTGGTCAATACGGCAAGGTCTCAGTCCGAGATTTTCCCGTAAAGACCTCACTCTCGGTTAATAAATAGTTATTATTACACATCTACAGGATATCAACAGTGCTTAATAAAAAAAGTTGAAGAATACCTTTCCAACACAGCAGCCAGGACTACCTGCATCTCCTTGACAGCAGGAATAGCTTGTGATAGGTTCTCCTGTAATGATAAATCTCGGGTCAATATAAGTAATGGTAATAAGGCTGGTAAGGTAAAAAGGTAAAGTCTGCATACCAGCCAAGTGGCCCATCAGGCCGGAGCTTATCCCGGTTTCAGTAGCATGAAGCGACTAGGAATATTTCTACTCCCCCCTGGATGGGATGCTAGTCCATCGCAGGGTTACCCCCAGCATTAAATTCGCCGGTACCCATTTATACACCTGGGTGGAGAGAGGCACTGTGAGAGTGTCTTCTTGCCTAAGAACACAACACAATGTCCCCGGCCAGGGCTCAAACCCGGAGTGCTTGCTCCGGAGTCGAGCGCACTAACCATGAGGCCACCACGCCCCCACAATAAGGCTGAGTGGAGTCCAATTCAGTCTGTAATCATACAAGTCATAACAAAATTGGACGCCTGTGCAGTACTGTAAGACTACTGTACGATGGTACTGTATGTCACTAAATTTCTGCTACCTGTATGTCACTTCAGTCTGAAGACGATATAGAATTATATTTTCAAAATATTACAAGTACATCAATGATTCTTTGCATTTGTTGCCGATACTGACATAAACTGTCAGGAAAAATCTTCACCTCTTTTTCGGAATAGTTTCCCTGCGTGATACACGCATTCCTCTCTTGTTAAGTACTTTCCATCTTCAAGTACCACAAAAGGCTTGCCACAGCGACAGCAAATCCTCCGTGAGGCTAAAGAAAAGGAAAGATAGCTCAAGATTCAAAGTAGGTCACAAGTGTATCTGAAGTTGTTTCATTGAAGCTTCTTGAAGCTGGGCTAAGGGATAGCCATGATAGTTCATCACCATTTAGCAAATTGACGTCAGTTTTTCATGCGTCTGTCCTGTTATTGATCATAAATTTTGTCATCACATTGTCAAAGTAGCTGTGGATCTACAAGGCGATAGCCGAGTGAATCCACAGACTACTCTGACAATGTGATGACGAAATGCATTGTCAATAACCGGACAGACTCATTAAAAACTGACATCAATTTGTTTTTTAAGATAACAAATGGTTGAATTGCCCGCTCTCGCTCGCTGACGCATCGCACGAATTTCAAATTCATGTGTCTGTCCGCATATTGACGATAAAAATTAGCCAATGAGCGCGTGAGAATTTCTGCAGTTATCGTAAAAAATCTACTTGATATCAATTTGTAATAAGCCCCCACTCTCCCCTCCCACCCCTAATAGCCCTTTCGCTTTCCAAAGAGAGCTAACTGAGGAAATTTCTGAAGTTCAGAGACAAAAACAATTTAGAATCTGAAACTGGAAAACTTTTTATTGTACAATGCTTTTTGCTGATGAAGTATATATTATAATGAACTTAAATATATAAACTTCAAGAACAGTATGCACTAGTTGCTTTATGATTTATAATTTATTATAAAATTACTGTTAGTATTAAACAATATCAAATAATAAAGTTCTGAAGAAAGAATGAATAAATTAATTACCCAAACCAATATCCTTACATGTGAAAGATAAAAATGGTATCTTCACTGCATGCGATGAAGATATGATTTTTTAGTAAAAGGAAAAATCCTGGTATTTCACTAGAAAGTGTTTAAATAATAAAGTGTCTTACAATCTTATCACACAACTTTTATCAATATTTAGAGGTCTAACTACTAGTCATACTGAATTACTAATTCAACAAATACTTACAGTCCTTTGAAGGCTGCTCTTTTCTACTTTTGAAAACAGCTTTTCCTGGCGCTGACGGACACTGTCTTGGATAGCCATTCTCAACTAAATCCTCTTCACTCATCAGATACTTGGACAGAAAATCATACATCACCGCTTCTGCAACATAATTTATTAGGAATCAAAAGAAACAATGACACATTAGTCCTGCATACAATTAAGCTAGTGAACAGGAATATTTTTTGCAACAACAGTGAATTCTTCAGAGATGAAACTCAATTCATTCTTGGAATACGACTTCTTGCCTTGGAATGTGTCCTACTAGAAAAAAAAAGCTACCTTGCATTGTTCTATCAATTTTTCAATCTTATATCATAATATTATAGGGAAACATTACTGATTTTTAATTTGGAGAAAGATCAAGTTTATTTGATAAATCATCTAACTTTTGACAGATCATTCTCAAACTCATCAATAATTCATCAGGTTAAAACAAAGGAAATCACAACCAAGAAGGAGGTTTTGATACCCGATCTGTTTACTCTTTAGTTTTTGTTTCGATTGAGAAGGTATATCAAACACTCGAGACAGTGTTTCATCAGCATCATATTTTCAACTCTCTTCTAAGTGTTTGGATATCCCGTCACATATTACTTCTCTGTGCTTGAAAATGTTCCATATATTACATTGTTTTGTGGAAGAATGATAATGGAGATATTTAATTTGTACGGACTGATCAGGGCAAGAGCAAACACTGGACAGTCAAGGTTAAAAATAACTTCAGCTGAAGTTTATCAAGTGGTTGTTAATATTTAAAAAAGTACTAGCCAGTAATTCTCGATTAACAGTTTGGCATGTATCATAGGTTATTAACCAGAAATTCAATATTAAATAATGGTCATAGGATTCAGGGCTGTCATTAAGTTTTGAGTCACCTGTTAGCCTTAATCTTCGCACCCGTAACAAACTTGTTACCTTTTAGGAGAATTGTATCAACTATGGGCAAGATCACCACTCCCCCAAGGAGGCTTTTCAGGGCCAATGGGAACAAATGATGAATCAAATAATGCAAATGAACATGACATGGTTAAAAATCCCAACTGGCAGGAGGCAGACCAGTTGGCTATTTACAAATGAGGCTGAGGAGTTGAACTAGGGTCTGCCAAGAAACAACTCCAGCTTATTGGTCAGAGTGGGGCTAGAACCCATGACCTCCGGATTTCAAGTCTGGCACCCTAACCACTCTAACCACTCGGCCACGCTGCCTCTGTTGCATCAGCATCAAGGGCCCATCAAATATACTCAGCAGTAATAGGTGTTGTGAATTACGGCCCTTAATGACAGCCCTGCGATTAGTGCAAAAATAGCTACTAAATCTACAATGACATTATTAGTAATTTAATCATCACATGTACCTGTGAGTTGTTCAGTTGGACTAACAGGTTTTTCCTGTTTTACAGGACTCTTTGTACTGACAAGAACTGCTCCTGAAGACAACGTTTTGGTGACAGCTACACGTGTTGCAGTCTCCGTTTTGACTGGTGATGGTATTTCCTGCTGTGTCATATCTCGCAGTTTTTTAATTGCGTTCACACAAAGATTCAAGTACACTTGTCTTCTTGTGCTTCTCTCATACAATGATTTCTCCTCATCTACAGCCTGAACATCAAACATAAATTAAAATCTCTTCTTATTTTAAAGGGGGGTTTTCATGGCTCAGTAGATTCAAAAGCTATAAGGTTAATCATTCAATTTCAATGTCTATAAAGCAATCCAAAGTGTGCAAATGATTTTTGTGGGAAATTTGCCTTTGAAAATTTCAATGTCAGTCACGAAAACCTGACGATAGAGGTATGACTTCTCATTAGAATTTCATATGTTCTGACTCCATGCATGTTTTTGTATCAACAAGACTGAGGTATTTCAAAAATCACAGACTATGATTTTGTGATAGCGTAATGATATCCTTCAAGTAGCTACAAGGGTCACACAAAGACTAGCAGAATGACTGGCATCCAAATTTTACAGAAGATGTAAATGGATTTAGACAGAAAATGGTGAATTTAGAATTGAATTTGTTTTCTGGCCAGACAGATTTATTCTGGACCAGATGAATGAGTGAGTTATCTCCTCACATCTGATTGGTTTATAAACAATGGAATTGTGTGGGCTATGTCGTAGCTTCCACATGCGCCAAACCATGAAACTATCCCTTTAAGAAATACCTCTTACTAATTACGTTCAAGGTATGTATGGTAAGTTACCAACTGAGTTTTTACCCCTTTGTTTTATGGCCCAAGCACATTATTGCATGGGCCATAAATTGAAGGGGTAAGATAAGGATCCATTAATAACTTACAGAACAGAATGAGATGTGGTCAGTAAGACATTTATTGTATCTTCATCTGTGTCCGTAGTAGAAATATATGCCCTGCTAAATTAACCAATCACAGTGCACATAGAATTTAACTGAGAGGTATAATCATTAATGGTATGACATATTGAGTCTGTGTTAGACGGAAGTGGTTAATGAGGTTGATTCCAGATTTGAAAAAAGCAACTGGAGGTTTATTTCTACTCTCTTCACATGGCTACCCAGCGTTTAACCTCCTGCTGTCCACTTCTAAATATATCTGGACAGAGCGCAGTACTCTGATGGTACATAGCATCATTCTCAATATTGTGAAGAAGTGTCTGCCCCAATAACACAATTTTAATCTTAAAAAAAATAATTTTAAATATAACAAAGGAATAGCAGTGTAACTATCCCTTAACTACCATAAGTTCGTGAAGCTACCTTTTCAAATGCTTCTGTCTCATTGGAGCATATTCTAAGGTACTCATCCACAATCCTGTCCAGGTACCTTTGGCGCTGACTTTGAGGCACCTTAGCACCATACTCCACAGGGATCCTAGGTCTTGGCAAAGACCCCTCACGGGTATTAGTCTTGAGGACATGGGCCACCCTTTGCTTTGCAGGCTTGTAGCTAACTGCAGAATTGATAGACGATTCCTTGGGGAAAAGATACATGCATACAATCATAAACAAATGTCCTTGATCAAGCCTGTAACTACAAATTTTATTTGCATGGTTGTCCTACAAAGCAAAATGATCCGTTAATCTCATTCTAGGCCTCTCTGTCTATTACATGTAGCTGCAACTTACAGCATTCTCTAATAAATTGTTGACAATAAAAGCAACCGTCGGTTATATAGCACAATAGCTAACCAAAATATATGCGCATTTCCGACAAAATTACACCTATGATCAGAGAAGTAGTATAGAATATGATTATTCAAAATAGCCATCAATAAAAGTTTGAGAAAATCGGACCCTAAAAGTGGTGCATAAGGTGGTGCACTGAATGGGAGGGGCAAGGGAAAATGGTGCTAGGCTGACGACATGGCAAGAGGGGATACCCCCTCCCCCTCTATGGTGGTGCACTGAAAAACAGGGGCAAGGGAAAAGTGGACAAAAAGGTGGCTCACTGAAAAGGTGGGGTTTTGGCGTCATGGCAAGAGGGATCCCTCTCAGGAAAACATAAAATGTTGATATACTCACTAGACATTGAGGAACATGATGACCGAGATCATGAAAGACTGGTTATGGAGGCAGGTTTAGCAGAACGCAACCATAGCAGAAAAATTCAGCCACGTATGTGACGGATACAATGTGGGCAAGCTGGGTCCTGAAGTGATTATCAAGTGGAAAACTTGCCTTTCAGCATGTATCATTTCATTGCTCACACGGTGATCATGCAAAATGTGCTTCCATGGGAGTGTTGTAGACCCCATAGACAGTGGGTATTCATAGAGCAAGGATAGCATGCCCCCACATTCAGGCAATCGTTAGTCGCCCTGATTTGTGGATTGTTCTCAACCTTAAAAGACATTTTCAAAGCCAAATAATGTGTAATGGTTTCAACCTGTCGAATGATGTCATGGAAAACCCCATGGTGTGTGGGAACAAGTACCTGTTGTTACCAGTGAATCCCACTTGTAAACTCCATCGAGTGGGAGTGTACGATGTTTATCAATGAACACCAAAAATACTGGAAAGTTTATAAAAAGGAAGTGCATTGTGAGACGTTTAATCAGACCATACAAATCACAATGGAGTACAATGAGAGGGACGCTAGTGATGATGAACAGATAGTGGAAGAAGACAAATTGAATACACCACCTTTTCAGTGAGCCACCTTTCCGCTCACTTTTCCCTTGCACCTCCTTTTTGGTGCACCACCATAGAGGGGGAGGTGGTATCCCCTCTTGCTATGACGTCAGCCTTGCACCACTTTTCCCTTGCCCCTCCTTTTCAGTGCACCGCCTTATGCACCACTTTTAGGGTCCAATTTTCTCAAACTTTTATTGGTGGCCATTTTGAATAATTAAAAGGAAGGGTTCACCAGGCTAACTTGGCTCCTACACTACTACTATCAGGCGTTTTGTCTGTGACAATTTTTTTAATCATCAATGATGAATGTCATTTTGCAGACGGATAAAATATATCATGTAAGCAAATTGAACTGATTTATGGACTCCTTCTCTTGAATGCTTTTGTGATGCGCCAATGAACAGGTGTTAACTCATATATCATGTGATATCTGAGCATATACTGTATTTGTTTGGTGACTTAGTTGGTCATTATGTACACTTACAAAAAGACAACATAACTATTGATTTGTACCAGTTGGTATATTCAAACTTTGCATACAAAACATGACCATAATAACTGCTCTTTTAATTGTTGATGAAGAGAAAAACACTTTCACAAACAGTTCTTACCAAACTCTCTGGGGGTATTATAGGCTCATTTTTCTTCTGTATTGCCGAGAGTGTCTTAGGGTACCTCCTAATTGGATTGGCATTTGAAGATAATCTCCTAGGCAACTGCAACATAAGACATCATCTATAATTGTCTTTACATGTTATATGTAATGTCTTGCAGAGAGTATGCAATTACTTAATTCTGCCAGTTTTATGTGCTAGATTTGACAACAGAACAGCCCACTCTATGTTTTCCTAAAACTTGAAATTTACTGAGGTTGTCAAGTATATTTTTGAGAATAACAAAAGACAAGACACTGGGTAAATTGACTAGCCATGAGAACAATTTATTTTGCCTTACCTGGTTTGACCAGGTCAACAAAGTTTTTTCTCATAAAGAAGTTCATTTCAAAATATTTGGCTACTGGCCCAAAACCATTATTATGAAAGTCCTTGATCAATAACAGCTGGGATTTCAGCTGGAAGGCACCTGGTTCCACAGTTGAGCAAAACTGTTTGAAGTAAACTTCTTCATAAGAAAATTGTTCCTCTAGTCTGTTAGTAGATGGTCAAACCAGGCAGGCAAATTCATCCTCACAGCCGGTCAATTTGCCTGGTGCCCAGCCTTCAATGAAACCCCTGTAATAACCAGGTCTAAAGCACAAACAGCAGCCCTCCTTCATGCACTTGACTCGGAAAAAGTTTGTCTACATAGTACACAGAATGCCATTCTACTTACTTGACTGGATGTATGAGCAACACGCTGCTTTTTCCCCAGTCCTAAAGCATTCGCCAATGATGGCTGTTTTTCCGTGCTAGTCTCTTTTGATGTTGATGGCATTCTCTTCCTAGGCAATTCATGAGTCTGGTTTTTAACTGGCAATTGTGAATCTTCTTCCAGAAAACTGTCATTTTGAACTGGTAATTCAAAATCATCCCAAATCCTCTTCAAGGAATTGTTTTCTACAGCATTCAAATCCAAGTTGTCTGCACTAGACATATCACTTTCGTCACTCGACAAAATAGTAATAGGTGTAGTTATTTTTGGTTCAGTTTTCTGTACACTCTTATTCTTGTCTGGGCCTTTTCTCTCTGTTTTGTGTGCTTTTAAAGTCTTCACTGGTATCACTTTGATTTTCTTTTGATTTTCTACTTTGTCACTTTTAAGAGCCTTTTTAGAAGGAACAAAGAAATTAATTTCAGTCTCAGACAAGTTGTGTTTTCTCTTAGGTTGGTGATGAACACTTTCTTCTTTCATTGACTTCTTAATGGGAGATTTTTCTTCTGATTTAGCAGGACTGTCAAAAACAGCTTTGTGTGCCTTTGAGTGTTGGGGACTGTTGCTTACCATTGATTTTCTAGAATGGTCAGATTTAGTTGACTTTGAGGTGGACATGAAAAATTTTTGCAACATAGTTTCTTGATTAATGCAAGCTTCATTCTTTTTAACAGTTTTGCTACCTTCATCACTCTTCACGGGCGGAGAGTCAATAGAACAATTAGCACGACAAGGCAACGGTTGTGATTTCCTTCTCTTTGTAGTGACATCTAATAAGGGTGTCTCAGCTCGACGTCCTTCATCTGAAATTTGAAGTGGAACAGATTTCCTTTTCCTTGATTTGTCTGATTTGCTAGATTTCTCATTAGTGACAGCGAGGTCATGCATCTCACCGACGCAGTCAGGTCTAGAATCTACGGACATTTCACCTCTCTCCTCCACCACCTTAACATTGTTACCAATTACTCTTTCATTCGAACCATCCTCCTCAACTTGTTCCACTTTCACTGCCTTGTACGCATCTGTAGTATTGATATCACCTTCATTATAGTCCCTAACAGCTCGATCTCCAGTATTATCATCAGATGGTTTTGTACAAGCTGAAGTGTCGCTGCATGAACTTAACAAAGTGGAAGAACTTGATACCGGAGAACTCAAATCTGTATTTTTTAAAGCAGCCAAATTGCTGTGACTGTTACCACTTGGTGGACACACTGTCAATCCTATAATTTTTTTCTCCTCGTCAGTAAGAGAAGCAAAAGGCTGCTCTGAGTCATCTGGATCTAACATCTCTACACTACTGTCAGGGGTTACATCTGAGGTAATTGTGGGTTTTGCTTGGTCCAAGTTGTCGACAGGCAAAGATTCTTCAACAGCTAACTGTTGATCATTTACAGCTATCTCCTCATTTGGTCTTTTGAGAATGCCTTTAATTGCAGTTGTTGTGTTTGTAGGGAATTTTTTGTCTTCATTGCTGTTACCACTATCCTGAGCTGGTTGCAACTTGCTTGTCTTGTCTTCTGGTGTACTGGTTTTATCTGCATCTTGTAACTTGTCCACAGTAGAACCTTCTAGATTTGATGTTTTAGTTTTATTAACAGCGTGTCTTTCAAGTCCAGTATTATGTTTATGAGGTGAAATTTTGCTCTTTGAAGTCTTCAGTCCTGTTTGTTTCAAATTAAAGAAAACATACTCGCTCAGTAAAAGTTGTAAGCTGTTCTTTTATACTGTATAAAATACATGTATTTTCTCCTAATTATATAATCATCAACGAATTTACCAGGTGAGCTTTTACACGAAAACATGATATCTACACAAGTGAAAAGATCACCATGATTGCTAAGGTTACAGAAGAGAAGAGAAATTCCATCATCAACACTCCAAGAGAAATTTCATTATCTTTATGCAGCCATGTAATATTCTCTATGTCTGTCCATGTACATATTAGGGTAACTCTGAATAATTTACGGATAACAAATGTTCAATCTCACCACACGGATCATTCAAAGAACCAACAAACAAGGCTGTTTTAAGACTTGCGCAGGTTTTCCAGGGGGTTCCTCTGCCTTTGTTTAGTGTGCTATGTGTATGCAAATCTTGAATATCCATGATCATGCACACTCTTTTTCAGTCATAATTCTATAAAGGTGCATACTTTATGATTCATACTTTTGTTTGGACAATGTTTTTTTCAATCAGGTATATATAAGGTCCAGTTCAGACCCCAAACTTTTCATGAGCCAAACTTAATTTGAATTTGGACCGACCCAAATTATCAAAAATATGCCTGGTGATTCAGACGTCGAACTTAATTTGCTGAACTTTATTTAGCTTGAACCAAAACACATCAGAATGACGAAACTGCTTGTAATAATTTATTTGTTACATTTGGCACATGAGAAGTTTAATGTTTGAATCAAAGCTGTTCCAAAGCCTAAATTCCCAGCTGAGCTAGGCGGGAAGAACAGCCGAAAAATTCCAAATTCAAATAATTATTTTGACTGATTCGGATGCTGAACTTTTCATGTACTTAACTCAATGCAGTTCGGCTCATGAAAAGTTTGGCATCTGAACTGGGCCTAAGTTATTTGGCCTTGCAACAATATGCAAACTCTGCTCAATCATTAGGTTTGTGTTTCGCTGCTGTTAAATATCAAGTAGACCTCACAGGAATCAGAGTTTTAGTTCAACAGTGTTCAAAAGATCGGAGGGTCAGAAATACTTACAGTACTCATAGTTCAGCAAGTTCCAGAGAGAGAAATTGGGGTTTTTGGTTTTACAGTAACGTTCTGGTCACTTTTAGATTGTTTTTTTGTGTGTGTTTTTTTTTTACTTAAAGAAATAATATCTGGGTTTTTGGGTTTTAGTATCTGTTTTTTTTTTCATTTTTCAGTATTCACAGGGGTTTCAATAAAAGCCAGTTACCGGTGATCTACCACCGTCTGCAGGACCTCTTACAAATGTTTTTCTGGGGGGGCAGGGGGAGGAGGCATGCCACTTTAGTGGTCACAGCCGCCTATTACACCTCCAGTGGCCGCTTATAACTAACGTTATGGAAACCCCTGATTCAGTTTTCAATTTTGGTGATATTATACAGTTCCAGAAAATAACCATATTCCACCACAGAAGGAATTGGAAATTCCTGGGGGTTGGAGAGGGGAAGGGTCTCTAAGGCCAAAACATTTAAAGAAATGTATCAAGTATAACTGGAATTTCTAGAGGGGTGGAGGGGGATGGGGACTTGGAAAAAATCCCTTCCATGGGGAGGTCTGGTAATTTTCTGGAACAACACATTAAAGAAAAGCAGTTTTTTTTTTTTTTTTTAATTTTCCTGCCTTGTTCCTGGACCTCCTCATTTCACCTCAGTGAATCAAGTATGTTCATGTAGTGTTTCATATAGATAAATTCATTCCAGATATGTAAACTTAATTTGTCAGTTAAGAAGACTACATGGCGAGATATTGGATGGCCTATCTGGAAGTACCTCAAAGGAATGCGGGGTTGTTATCCTTGCATTCCTTTCATATTTGAATTTCACTTTGTCAGAGAATTAATGCCTATGAAGCAATAGGACACTTTCGATATATTAAAATTCAAATTGATAGCGAGGCTTAGAGGACACAAACAAAAGAAATGAATAAACGTGCTCATTCACTTTCCTTTGTTTGTGTCCTCTAAGCCTCACTGCCAAGCTGAATTTTAATATATCGAAAACGGTCTTTAGGAGTTAAAATTACCAACAGCAGCTGTCAAAAAGAGTTTTGTTGAAAGAGTCTCTGTTGATAGAAATTTAATCACTTTGTAAACTACAACTTAATTAATTCGGAAATCGGGTACTTCCAGTCCAGACCCACTTGCGTCTCATAGCGTCAAATATAACAAAAAATAAAAATTCTTTTAAACACCAGACCAATTATAACCATCTGATTCGCTTATAGTATAAATAAATAATTTGACTATGACACCACTTACAGCTACTACTATTCATTCAAAATATTCCCCCGTTTCTGATTGATTAAAACCACACGCATAATTTACCATAACCGGCTGCTGTTCACCAAATTTGGAAAGATTCTTCGCCATATTGAATCAATGACGTCAAAAGTGCAGCCCGCTTCAGATTATTGAACCGATGATGTCAAAATGACGTCAAAAGTACAGCCCACTGCAGATTATTGAACCATTGACCAAGAAAACCTGGGGACGATATTATGTTATTTTTAGTGAGCACAAAAAACAAAGAGCGAAATGGCGAAACTCCTTTAAGAACTGGGAAATATTTTGAATGAATAATAAAGCAATTATTGAATTCGGCTTTCGTAGGATATAAAGAAATCTGCAGATCTCGGAGGGTATTATCCACCTCGGCCTTCTGCCTCTGTGGATAACACCCTCTTTGTTCAGCAAAATTCTTTATATCCTACTCAGCCTCATTCAATAATTGCTAAATATAAGCTTATGACTTTAATTTAATAGTACTCTCTAAAACTGACAGTTAATGTTACTACTCCAAAATATATTCACATTTTCCTAACCAAAAGGGAGGGATAACATCAACTGTGACACCGTTAGAAAATATTCTCGTATAAAATAATTTCGTGTTTAAAGAGCTATGTAAACTCTGCCTACCTGGTTTACTATGTCGAAAATGGCAAAATGGCCGGTGACAAAGACCATGGACAAAGAACGGGCAGTTTGTACTCCGGAAATAGCCTGCTGTTGGAAACATTGCCGCGATAAAACATCAATTTATTACTTGATCGTTTCACAACCGGACAATGTTGAAGCAACACCAGAACAGAACATTTTTCTTCGTAGCTTTTACATCATATTCTTCGTGTATTTTTCTTCTGTCTGTGCTCGCTTGGTAGCCAGGCGACACGCAACAGGCGGGGCTGCAAAGTTGATGTCAGTTCAAGATGGCGGTGGTTTTCACGTAGATCAAGATGAATGTGGAGGTATTGGCTCGAATTCGACCACCGAAACGAGGAGAACACTTTTCCCTGAATCTTTCAGGTACCCGCGTACAAGCAAGCAATGGAACTGGTCATATCTTTGGTGCTGTTTACAAATCGGAATCACTGACCTATGACATTTTCAGGGACGCCTTCTCTCCACTTGCAGAACTCTTCATAGCTGGTTACAATGTTTGCGTCTTAGTTTTCGGTGAAACGGGATCTGGCAAGTCGTATTCTCTTGCGGGGGAGAAAAACTCAAAGGCTGGGCTTATTCCTCTGATAATAAACTCTGTTTTTACGCGGATAAAAAATGAAAGATCAGCGCGAAAAGACTTAAGGGTACAGAGAAATGACATCAATGACGGTGTTGTGTTGGTGCAATTTTATGAGGTTTTCAACGAGAAAGTAAGAGATCTTCTGTTACTGCCACATGAAGGTAGGCTTGGGATTAACTTCAGTGGGACAGTATAAATATGTTGGAGAGTTTAAGCCTTACAGCGCTGATTATATTACCGTGAACACCTAAAATATGTCTGGAATGTTTATTGTGTTGTAACCAATCACATGCGAGATCTTCACACCACAGAAACCACAGGCTACGAACCGTTTCCTTAATCGGTCACGGAACAAATTATTTTTGTTTTGTTTAAGATACAAACTGTCTTATTAGGAATTTAAAACGCCGCTGTTCCCCAAGATCAGTGCTGAGGACCGCATCCAGGTCATCGTTTGAGTTTAGAAAGAAAAAAATTAGAAGCCAACGCGACGCGACGGCGACTTGGACCAGCTTTCCGTGTAACAACATCACATGAAGATAAAAAAAAAACAACAATCGTGATTAGCATAATCCTTGCCAATATTTTTTATACAACAAGGGTTGATTTGTGTGGGCTAACAATTGAACCCTCGAACTACTGTGCCGGCAGAAGTTCCTTGATCGCAAGATCGCAAACTGGAAAGACCGTCGAAATTTGCAATCAGGCGTAACTAATTATTCTGATTTCGATCGTTACAAAAAGTTTGAAAATTCGCACGCCAAACCGTCGCGTGCGTCCGCCGGCACATCGGCTTTGTAATTTATTTCAAAATCGCTCAAACCTGTATTTTTCGCTATTATAGCACACACTGCAAACAAATGGGAAGGAAAAGTAATTGTTTACTCGCTTGTAAAAAGACTGAATGTTAAAACAAAACGAAAATAATTTGTTCCGTGGCCGTTAGGAAACCATTCGTTGCCTTGTGGTTTCTGTGGTGTGAAGATCTCACATGTGATTGGTTACAACACAATAAACATTCCAGACATATTTTAGGTGTTCACGGTAATATAATCAGCGCTGTAATACTGGGGGACTGGAGGCTTACCTAGGGGTGCCTTGGGAAGAACCCTCTGAGTAGATTGGGGAGCTCGACAAGATAAACTTGTAAATTGAGACTTTTCCTCCTTTTTCAAGTTTCCTGTCTCTCAATCAGGAAATCTGGTGAAAAATGGTGATATCCTTGAGTGATATACCCACTGCTGCCAATCAGGAGGTTAAAACCTGTCACGTTTAGGCAAGTGAAAATTCAATCTCGAATATTTTTCTCCCTTGTGTGATTTGTCTTTTAATCTCCCTATGAGATGCAGTGCAATATACCTCTGCCAGCACATCAAAGGCTCTCCCCAGGCAGGGTGGTAGTAATTCATACTAGGGTCTAACCAAGAGCAGCACACTCTATCTGGCATGATTATATTATTTATTCCAAGTTGGATTGGCTGACTTACTGGTGATAGGAAGGTTAAAGGAGGATTTCAGTCTCTTATACCATAGCCATTTAAAGTGTATATGACATGAAAAATAATTGCTGCATATTTGATTTTGGCTTTCAAAATACAGAAGAAAAGCTCAGCATGAAAGAAACAAAATGATGCCTGTTACGCAGTTGCCACAACATTTTTGAAGCTGGTCCTGTCTAAATTAAAACCGAAATTCCAAGTTTTTGTTTTAACCAAGGACCATCTACTCCAGCCAATCTAATGATGAGAGTTGAGACAATATGGGAGCCGTGTATGTTCCAAGCAGAACCCTCTCGCGCTTTAAAGGGTTGAAAATGAGGATATACGATTTTTGACAGAAAGAGACTGGAGCCAAGAAAATTTCCATGGCAATGACACTATGGGTGTCGTTTGGTTTCTTTTGTGATGTTCATTTCTGGTGCCAGGTTTGAACAACACTGCTTCAATATTTCCAGAGACATTCATAATTTTACCATTTTAGTTGCAAACATCATGAAATCGTCACTTTCCTAATTTGCACAATACAAAAGCATCAGTATCTCTAAAACAAAAAAAAGATATTCCAAAAAGGAAAACGCTGTTCTTCTTCATTTTAAAAACCTTTCAAATACGCAGCTTCTATTTTTTGTCATAAAATTCTACACTTGAACAACAACAATCCAGTGAATACTAGTAAGTCATGTTTATTGTCACACTAGACAAACATGTTGATGTGGTGGAAGATGGCCGCAGTGGAGTTCATGTACGTAATGCCACTTACAAGAGGGTTGCTGATGCTGCAGAGTGTACCAGTGTGTTTCGTCAAGGATTGTCAAATAGAACCAAAGGACAAACAGATTTTGAAACTAGGGCTGCAGTGTTCTTCTCCCTGGATTTGTCAATGGTGAGTGAGTTTAAACAAATCTACAATGATAAAGTGTACCTAATATCGTTTGTCATACAATGTACATGTAGTTTTTTAGATGTAGATCTTGAGATGTAGATTGCAATCTACATCTCAAGTGACTACATCGTGTCACAAACGATAATACACTTTATCATTGCATCTACCACTGACAATGAAAAACAACCACCTTTTCCTCAACAAATCTACAGTATAACAAGCAGCTGCTTACTGGTTCAGGCTAATCTTTTTATTGGTCTAATTATTCAGACACTGATACAATGGTCAAATCTGCATGTTTGAATGGCAATCCATTGTGCTAGTAACGTTAATTCAGCAAGTTGGCCTAGATTACTGCATGCATCAGGCACACCTTTGTGGATAATAATGCTACCTGCATGAATGATGTCACAAAGCAATTGCCTCAAAAGAACAACCCTACACAGGGTTGTCAATAGAAGCTGGTAGCCGGTGGAAATCCGCCGGCTATCAAACCACATTGCGCCGCCCAGCGCCCAGCGCTTCCCGGGTACCAACCCCAAAGGAATACACTTTTCCTAAAATCATTTTCTCCTGCTAGCAAACTGCTAGTGCTGCCCTGAACCTACGTAACTGATGATGCTATGTGCCAAGAAGCAGCAGAGTCTGATTACGATAGTGATTGTGGCATCGACGATGTTGATGATGCTTTATTTTTCTGACTCTGGCTTTGATGAGATCAGTGATCTTGTCTAACCACCTACTTTATTGCAATCAGACAGCTACTCTAAATTGCAGTGACAACTCTGCTACATCCTAGTCGTGGTAGGCGGGAATGGGTTATGCAGCTAACAGGGTTCCGGCAAACTGTGCATAGGGCTAGCAACCCCACCATAGCAGATGATATTGTTACAGAAACTGATGATCAGAGAAACTTTTTCTGTAGCATTTATCTGTGCCAACAGCCAAATAAATCGGTTTCTTACATTAGCTTTTACTTGTTACCATTATTTTGTTTTTTTGTTTCCCGTAAGGTTCCAAAAGACAACCAAGATCCTTTCACTTCCCGATTTTTGATAGTAGAGTTACCTGGAGCGGAGAAGCTAGCTGAGGATCCAACACAGCTCAGAATGAGAGAAGGGCCTACTCTGAACCGATCTATTACTGCGTTTGGTAACCTTGTGGCAAAACTAGCTGCCTCTCCAAAATCCACTAGGGTCATCAATTATGGGTGAGTAGATGCAATGTTATGCTATAGGAGGTGGTGCAATCTTTGGGGTGGATCCAGGAAGTAGAGTACTAGTGTACTGTAGCAGTTGGTGTGACAAGTTATGGGGCAGTGAGGTTGTACCCCTCCTAAAAAATTAAAAATCTATTTTATCTGAAATGCAACATGTACTTCCTTCATTTCTGGGAGTATTCGTATTTTGATGAGAGAAGGGCCTATTCTAAACTGATCTATACTTCATTTGGAAACCTTGTGGCAAAACTAGCTGCCTTCAGAATCCAGTAAGGTCATCAATAATATTATTATGGGTGTGTAGATGCAATGTTATACTATAGGAGGTGGTGCAATCTTTGGAACAGATCTACAAAGTTGAAAACAAGAGAGCTGTAGCAGTTAGTGGGGCAAGATATGGGGCAGTGACGTTGTGCTCCTCCTAAGAAATTAAAAATCTAGTTTCTCTGAGAGGTAAGATGTACTTCCTATACATGTATTTCTGGGAGTATTAGTATTGCCAGTGACAAAAGAGTTTAGACTTAGGATGACAAGATTTAATTTTTTAAGATGAAAAGGGAGACAGTGATTGGATACCTACAATATCCATGTATCAATTAGACACAATGAAATGGTTTCTGCTTTGGTTGCTCTTTCATTACAGACTGTACATGTAAGACTAACAATTGAAAATAGATCATTTATCATTTACTTTTCCAGAGAATCCAAGGTAACATTGTTATTGAAGGATGCACTTGGTGGAAACTGTAGAACTAAAGCATTAGTGACCCTTCACCCTTCTGATAGCTCAAGCCTTGCAACTGTACTTGAAACAGCTGGACAGCTGGCGCAAGTCCAGAACTACCCTGTAGTAAATGACTTTATGGCTAAGGTATGCTCTTAATCAGACTACAACTGGGTAATGATAGCAAATATATAACAGTTCTGTGCTGTCACTTTACCATGTAGTAGTGATGGTAGATGCATTAAAACCTTTTGATAGTACACTCCAATCCTTAGATAGGCAATGGGTAGATAGCTGAGTCAGAGGAAAGTCTAAGAGGTGAAAGTGGCACTGTGCTAAGCTTTTGTTTACACTGCATTATCCTGTTTGACTTCTTACTGAATTGACTGTAATTATTAATATTGATAGTTATTATTAATCTATATATTAAATTAAAATTTGTATACCAGATTAAGTGAGAGATTTGCAACATTCTGTGTGTTCTTGCACACAGGAACTTCTGTGTCAGTTTAGATCAACGATCATGAAACTTCAAGATGACGTCAGAATGTCTGGAGGTACAAGAAATCAAGGAACAGGAGATAACCAAGCTAGAGCACAGGAACTGAAGGATCAAATGACACAACTTACTCAGGAAAATGTAACAATTTTTATTACTTTTAGATTCTATTCTATTTGTTCAACTGTGAGTTATAAACTTCAAATTGGCCAAGCATCAGTCTTTCACTGGCAAAATCCTGACCACATATCAAATAATGATGATTTCCAGGCATTCTAAATAACACTTTTATACAAATGTTTATAAACTATGAAAAACGTCAGGTCTCTGTTTTTCAAGTTTACCTGTATCCTAATGTAACCAGTTTCAATCCTCCTTAGTTTTGTCCATCCATCTCCCCTTTTGCCTTCTCTGGGTTTCTTTTGAGTTTGTCTTCTGTTTTAAGCCATTGCCGGGCTATTTCAGATAACTCTATGACAAGCTGGTAAGAGATGAAATTGCCAAATTGAATGACCTATCCCTTTAAAGTTTTTATCCAAGAACGACCAATGCAGATCGCTACAAGCATCTGTGTGGAGCTACATTGTCAGTTATAGAATTTTATGGGTTACTTCTGAGACATGACTTTAATTAGCATGGAAATAATTGGATTGTACATGAACAAAGAGAGAGAGATATCTACAAACTATCTGGTTTATTTTATAAAATATGTGAGATACTATGTGGGTTCTCATTGGTCAATAGGTGTGTTAAGATGAAAGTAGATAAACACAGTCAAGTGATATTTTAGATTTAAGTGTATTTTTGAGAAATGGTTTATAAAAGCATCAGTCAAAGAGTACTTTTTTTGTGTTTACAACGTCTCATCTAAACACTTGGGGCTGGGAGAATTCTTGAAAGTTAAACAAACCTGAGACTGTGTCTCCGGTTTGCATAAGTGTGTCCGAACCCCCTTGTGTTGTCATGCTCAGATGAGGTTATGTAAACAATGGTGCTCTATTGCTTAAATATCACTATGCTTTTTAGAGTTTATTCTATATGATAAAATCAGCTGCACTTTTCTCTTTGATTTGTTTGATTGTGTTATCGGATGCTACAGCTTCAGCTTCAGGATAAAAATGAGCAGCTATACACAAGGCTGGAAGACATGCAGACACGATATAGTGAACTGATGAACTCTAAGACACAGCTCTCCTCGAAGCTTATCTCCAGTGAAGAAGAAAAATTACAGGTTAGACACAGACAACGAAACAAGGCTGTAAAAAATTTAGTTTTTTTACACTGCCCACCCCCCATCCCACCCTTTAATATTTTTCTAATGACCTTTCATAGGGGCCGGTATCGATATATTCTGGAACTTGTTAATGTTTAAAATAGACAGAGAACATTAAGTATGGCTTAATAATAAAATTATTAATTATTAATTATTGTAATAAAATTATTTTAGGTAGAAACACACAGTTTTGAGTTTACAAGACATGTTTCGGATGACCAACATCCATCGTCAGTTGCCAATACAAGTGAACTGCTAGTCAGTGTGATATAAAGGTAGCTAATAGAATGTATGAATACTAAAGATAGCTAATAGAATTTATGAATACTATAGGAAAATTCATTACCTGACGAGGGAATTCCGCGTTAAATTGCACGCGAAAACCGATATCGCACGAATCGCGAAGCGATGAGTGCGATATCGGTTTTCAAGTGCAATTTAACGCGGAATTCACGAGTCAGGTAATGAATTTTCCTTGAATCGCATAATTGAATAAAATGAGAAAAAAAGAAAACAGCAGTTTGGTTTTATCCTGAGATAGATGAGATAGATGACGTAGATGCGAAACAATATCACTGAGCCTCGTTTTCAACTCGCAATTCCGCGCTAAATACCTCGCTTCATAAACCAATCAGAATGCAAGATTTTATTCAATTATGCGATTCTAATTAGTATTCATACATTGTATTAGCTATCTTTATATCACACCGACTAACGGTTCACTTGTATTCACAACTGACGATGGATGTTGGTCATCCGAAACATGTCTTGTAAACTCAAACCTGTGTGTTTCTACCTAAAAGTCATTTCATGTCTGCTACTAGTTCGAAAATTTGGAAATAAAATTATTGTCAGGTGTTTATGTCCTCGTTGTTACTTGATTATCATAGATCTCCAAGACTTTAGTGGATGTACAGTTGGAAAACAACAGAATTCAGGAAAATGCAGAAGCCTTTAATTTTGACCTCAACAATAAGGTAGAGTACGTGACTTTAACATTTCTTGGAAGAAATTTTCTTATATTCAGCACTCTAGTTAACTTAAATTGGGCTTCATTATGCTCTTAAGAGCTGAATGAATAAAGAAAACTAGTTGTGATCTAATTTATTTCGTGATGGCTTTCCCTGGTTGCTAAATCCATATAAGTATGACACACAATAGCAAATGCAACTAACCTTCATGTATAACGTGTTTCATGGTTCTACATGAAGTGAAACATAACCTTACTTACAAAATGCCCTTTCATGCATGGAGTCAAACATTAAGCCAGTTACTGAAGCCATAAAATCATCCTTGCCATCAAGTGAGAGATGAAACCCTAGTGTTACAGTTTTCAATATTTTGCTAAACAAAATTTGTGCTCTTTGTTTAAAATTTTCAATTTTGAAATAAATCGTCTTGGAGTAAATGATTCACTCCGTTTCATTCCAGGTGCTTGCACTAGAGAATAATGTAATGGAATTGCAGATGTTTCTGGATAAGGCTCAGACTGACCTTGCAGCGGCAAAAGAAGAACTCGGCATCATGGAAACAGAGCATAAAGAGCTAGCAAATGAATACATTGCCTTAAAAACAAGTCATGTTCAGCTGACAGCAGGCTATCAGAAGGAGGTACATACCAAATTATTTCTATTAATATTATTTAGTTTCAAAATTTTGAAAAGTAGTAAATTTAGCAGTAAGTCTGTAGCATTGCAGTGTGTCAGTGGGCCTGTGCATGAAATGCTGGGAGATGCTGGATGCTGATACTTCAAATGGGGGCATGGGGGAGCAGACATGGGACTTCCCATTTCTTGTTGCTTTTACTTACAGTTCCCATCCCTCAGAGCTTGATCCAAATTACCAAGACACATGCAAAGTTCCTAGCCTAACATCAAAGCTAACCATTAGAAATAAGTGCTTGTATAAAAGTTAAAACTGAAAATTAAACTAGTTTGAAAATTTAAATGCAGTTCGAAAAATGCGAACCAGTTTGAAAAATTTAAACTGGTTTTAAAGAAAATTAAAACGAAAATAAATTGAAACCGTAACATTGACAAATATCAAATTTTCCAGTACATTAATAGTTCTATCACTGTATATTGTAATTTGTTTTTTCTATTTAAATATACAGGTGGCAAAAAATGAAGAGTTAGGTTTGGAACTTGTGACCTTACTTAACACCAAGGAAAAACTTCAAAGTGACAAGGAAGCAGCTGAGCTTGAGACAATGCAGGTAATTATTAATACAAAGCTGTAATATTTGATCTTTTCAAGCGTATTTGAAATTTGTCCATCTGTAAGTAGATGACGTCACACAACACAGCCCTTTACTGTACATCAATGTTGTTGTTGTATAAAGAATGACGTAATTTGTAGCAAATTGTAGGGGTATTTTGCTATTTGCATAACATTAGCACTCAATTGTTTACACCACAGAAATCAGGGCTGTGGTTTAATCTCTTGTGAATGATTCGATGGTATTCCTCTTTTCTCAGGAGTATTATGACCAGCTTAGGAGGATAGCAAGCAAATTTTCCAGGAGTTCTTTACGTGCAAAGGTAATTGATGTTGTTCTGTATTCTATCTATGCCCCCCTCTTTTGTAAAGGTATGTATCTAGAATTCGGTTAGTACTTTATGTACAAGGGTATACATGGGTATACAAGGATATAGAAGGGTATTCTCAGGACATTATGCGTAGTCTTACATGATGTACATACCTAGAATGAATTCTAACCCGAGACCACCGGCGAACTTGGACCCAGACCCTCCTCTTCTTCTGGCCAAAGACAGCCCAGAGCAGGGACCCTGGGATTGAGAGTACTTTTGCTCGTTCGCCCTAACTCGTCCATGTTGGCTAAAGCTTAACTATTCTTCTATTCTTCTTCCGTATCGTCGTTGACATTTTAATTTTTCACGTGCAAGGAAGTGATTTTAAACAAATAATTTTGTTGTAAAACCTACCAAAATGAAAGCAAGTAGAAAAATATTGATTATATCTATTCAACACAGGACGACTTGTCAAAAAGTGTGCTCTCATTGCAATCAGAGAAGCTGGAACTGGAAAAACAGGTAATATAAACAGGAAAATCTGATCTCAAGATACGTGACCAGTTTGGCACTTTGGTTTTGTTCTTCTGTGCCCCAGTCGTCCAAAGGAGAGATAACGTTATCCACCGGATTACTCTCTATCCACCGGATAGCGCAGCTTGTTTTCTTAACACAACGCTTGGATAGCGTCATCCACTCTTTGAACCTATTTTGAGTTATTCTGGCCACGTACAAAATTGTCTTTAAATTGAAGAAAACCTGAAAATAGTCGTTTACTAAGATAGAAAAACACCAAAGAGATAAACCATAAAGGAACAAGGATGGTTAAGGATGGAGAAGATTAACACAGATTACAAACGACGAACTTGAATAATTCAGGCTAAATTTTTCAAGATGCGTAAACCATGACGTGGGCGCTTCAAATGTAAGTGACTTTGTACAACCACTGTCTAAACAAGCTGAAAACAAAATACGCCTGTCATCTCTGCAAGGTTTCATTGTAAAGAAGTGTCACATCCGCAATTTCTGCATCGATTTCCTCAGTACACTTATTTTAAAAACACTTCTTCAATTTTTTTTTCACCTAGTTATTTCAAAACAACCAACACCGAGAGGGAAAAGCTGAGGTGCTTCGAGTTCAACATAGACGAGAACTGGTCAAGTTAGAAGAAAGAATGTATGTAGTTACTTGTAAAATATCTCTTGGTTTGATCTTTTCTACTTATGCCCCGACGAAAATTTAAAGCCAGTCATGTACGTTGGCGCAAGGGTTGTCACTCTTTGTAGAATTTAGCGAACCTAATTGCTTGACTGCTGATTTCTACCTGTTGTTATGTTATGTTCCGTTACGGTACGTCACGTTATGTTTTGTTATGTTATTTTACGTTACGTTACGTTATGTTGCGCTACGCTATGTTACGCTACGTTATGTTGTGTTACGTTATGTTATGTTACGTCACGTTACGCTACGTTGTGTTGTGTTGTTACCTTACGCTACGTTGTTTTATGTTATGTTGCGTTACGTTATGTTTACGTAACGTTATCAGTGACTTTATTTTAAGGCATTAAATTCGGGTGCTCTCTTTTCTCCCCTCCCTCTGAAGAGAATAGGAACAAATACACTGATAAACAAATGAGAGAATTTGTTATTTTGTTTGTTTTATTTTCTGCAGAAAGAAAGAGAAAGCATTGTTTCATTATATTTTCCTTTGTAGATCCAAACTGACTGGAGAACTTAAGGAGTCAAAGGAATCTTTACGGGAGATTCAACGGAAGCTTGCTCATCAATCTGCGGTTAGTCATCTCACTGCAAAGATCGGAATGCAAATTCTCGTTAATGAGTGCAATTAATTTCATTCAAACGTAGTTGTGAGAATTTACTTGTAACTCATAACAACATCGCAAAGTTGATGACTTTCTGTATTCCTATCGCCAGTCCACTTGAAAATGTATTGGTATTGCAAGGAGAATTTAAATAACCATCGCTCCTGGGATTGAAATGTTTAAGGATACTATTGCATTATGGTGGAAACCTGGAAATAATAGTTTACTAAGGCAGCAAACACACCAAAAAGGAAACAATGAATCAGAACACAACGAGACCAGATCTCAAAGTTGTAAAAGTCCCCCCCCCCCCCACCCCACACCCCGACCCACTCTCTCCCTCCCCTTCCCTCTCCTCCCGCTCCTACCTCAATTAAGAAAATGTTTAGGTCGATGAGTTTTTGAGATTTCTAATGTCAGGGATTATTCAATCTATTTTTCTTTAAAATACCAAACACGTTATTGACGCGAGGTTGGCTCTATCGCTTAGTCACTCTTCAGTTAGAACAGTAGTATATTCTTACTAGCAGGGTTGCCACAGGTCAGGAAATGGTCAGGGAAGAAAATTTTTCCAGGTCAGGGAATTTTATTTTGAGTCAGGGGAAAATTGACATTTTGAAGAAAAGTTATGGAAAATTAAAATAATTTAACACGGCTGATTTAATACCATTGAAAGCTGGAAGCTGGGGTCACTGTGGGGTCACTGTGATCTCAGCGATATTTTTCCTTAATGAAGAAGGAAGATTTGTTGAAAACCTATCCGTCTTAATGAGCGAGTAGAAAAGACCGTTTTAAGTTCACGCTAAAAGCCCTACTAGATCTGACATTTTGTATTTTTTGGTCAGGGAAATGCTATTTTTATCAGGGAAAAGTTAGGGGATTTTGAAAAGTAATTTCTGTGGCAGCCAAGACTAGGACCCGCGAACAAAAATGCGCAGGCTATAATAAGATTTGGGAAAATCAGCCTGATGTGATTATGAGAGAGTAGTTCCAGGTCTTCCTAGCCTGTTCCAAGCTCTCGGTAGAGGGAGAGCGAGAGTAAAAACGAGGGAGGACTAAGACGAGTCTTAGTCTTCCTTCGTTGTTTCGCCCTTTCCTTTCCGCTCGTCCCCAACTACCGAGAGAGTCTTCCTGGCTCCAGAAAATGTTAGCTAACATATATTTCTGTCTCTTGATAAAGGAATTGATCTCTGCCAATGGTGAGAAGCATCGTCTGTATGAAGAAAACAACAACTTGGACTTGCGTCTTAAGGAACTTAGTGCGGAATACACCAACAGACTTCAGCAGTACATTCACGATATAGCGGTGAGACTTGCTGCTTTTTACTTTATAAGTCCTTTGCTATTATAAAAAAGTTCATATAACGAGCCTTCTGATTGGCTGTGCAGTCGTTTTTCACGGCACGGCTTATGATCTTTCATTGCATTTTGTCGTGTTCGTATCATAAACTTGCTGATTTTCATTTCCCATAAGTCCTTTTCCATTACAAAAGTTCGTATAACGAGCCTTCTGATTGGCTGTGCAGTCGTTTTGCACGGTACGGGTAATGACGTGTCATTGCATTTTGTTGGGTTTGTGTCCTAAACGTTTTCGCTTAGCCTGATTCAAACATCTGAGAAAGTTTCGGAGTATTCGAAAGTGCTTACATATAAACCCAAGCATTCCCACGTTTGCTCTTGAAGGAAAGTTCAATCCTTTGCTATCGTTTGACCGCAAACTTTCACACACTCTAGTTTTGATCGAGCTCAAATTTTTATAACAGTCGACAAAAGTTTTAGTTCGACTTACAGACATCGAGCTCATTTTGTCGTTAGCCAATACTAAACATTTGGAGAAAGCTTTTGACTCAATTTTCGCTTCTTCGCTTTCATGAAGATTCGCCGAACATACTACTGTCTTGTTTCCGACTGAATATCGATTTTTCTTTCACAGGTTTTCTGTGGAAAGACAAATGAGCAGCAGCTTTCAGTGGAGTCATTGCAATCGTACATTGACGTGATGGTCAGACAGATTCGAGACTCGCACGAGAAAAAGGAAGAAGCATTGGAAAACAGACTGCGAGAATTAAAAGTGACCATAAGAGACATGGTACAGAAACACGAGAGTCTGTCCTCGGCTTACAGGTATGCACGTACACGAACAGCAATCCTGTTAGAACGGTTTTCACTCGAGTTTTGAAAAATTGCTACACGATTGATTTGAAAAATGGCGCCACTTTTTCATCCATTCAGAAGTAAAACTAAAACCAATCGCGACTCGCTCACACTTGTTTTCCCGCGCTTTTCGTCAGCTACGTGTTATCCCTTTGAGTTTTGATTGGTTCACTGTCTTGTTTATGTCCTTTGTGATTGGCTAGAGTGATTACTTTGGTTGTGGTTTACGATACTCAATTGAAACCCGCTCTAATTAACAATTAGATTACGAGCTCGAGATTTCTATCGCGTGAAAGTCGACGAGGGCATACCGTGAGTCAACTATCACGCATAGAAATCGAGAGCGAATAATCTAATTGTCTTCGTATCTCAATTTAGAAGCAATATTTTTAAAATCCTCTTCACAGACACCTTGAAAAATGTAAAGAAGCGGCCACCATTTTGTTAACAACCACACGCTGCTAGGTTACTCAGTATCTACAACAGAATAGATAGTTAGTGGCGTAGCCAACCAGAGAACGTGATTCGTGATAGATCGCTGGTAGATTTATACTAAAGCCTTACCGTTTTTTTTTTAAGCATAAACCTCTTCAAATTATTGTAGGTAAAATTGCCCGAGAAATGTTTAAATTGCGTTCAGGTATTCCAGAAAACTTTGACGGATATCCAACTGACCTTATTCCAATTGACCAGTGGTTTATGTAATTGTTCAATTGTTGATTAACTTTTCTCCTTCTCAGAATGTTAAAGTTCGACATGGAAAGCAAAGGGTCACTTGACGTACCACAGGCAGACCAATCTGATCTGTACCTCCCGTCAGAGAGCGAACTACAAATGGCGCAGGTTGGTTTTGTTATTGGTGACCCTGTGAAACAAAAATGAAGGTTTCACATTTTCAGAAGTTTACAGTTGCATATTTTTCTTAACAGAGTCGTGAAATTGCAAAACTGACTGCTGATCTCAGAGAATTGAAACAAAGTAACGAAGACCTCAAACAAAAGGTAAAAATATTTTAAAGTGTTTCTCATTTCTCATTTCTTATGATTAATACGCAAGTCATACTGGCTCATATCCAGGCTGAAAATGTTCGTTATTTTTCGTTGTACAGTTGAACCTCGCGATTTCGATCTCTCAGGGGAAACGAAAAGTAGCTCGAA
>OZ026608.1:7273678-7306178 GCA_964020085.1 Micromussa lordhowensis | reverse complement strand
GTTAGAATCACTTCTTTATTTTCCTTTGTTTTTTTTTTTACTTCAGCAAGATCTTGAGAGTGAGCGGGCTGCACTGATGACCCGCTGTATAATGGCCGAGGAACAATTGGCGCGCCTTCAGCACTATATAGATACGAATCTTAAAAGGTAACAAATTAAACCTCTTTTATTATCCAACTCTGCTTCGTAGAGTAAAAAACGCACGAAACGAGTACAAGTATCGCACGATATTTGTACTCGTCTCATTCCTACCGGCCGCGTAAAGGTTAAAAAACTTGGGAAGTTAGAATTTTGGTAAAAGAAATCGTTGGATAATAAACCTTTTATACGGCTTAAAGTTTCAAGAGTAAAGGAAAACAATATTATTTTTAGATGGTTTTGTATTATTGTCAAGAAATAATTCTAAAATGTAAGTAACACTACAACTTCATACACAAAATGTGATTTTATTGGATTATGCAACCAAAAATGTCATGTTTTATAGGGGGTGGGTTATGCAATTTTCAACCTTCATTTAGGGGTGGGTCACTCAGTTTTGTGTCAAATGGGAAGGGTGGGTCATGTGTTTTCTAACCACCACATTGTCAAATGCTCCGGCCCACCCCCATCCCCACCCCTCGAACTTTTTGACCAGTCCCCTTTTAACCTATTCTGTGTTTTCTCTTTATGTTGCAGATACCAAGAAGAAATAGTACGGTTGCAAGCAATGTTAGGAAATGCTACTACTGGTGCACATAAACGGCGATAGTTCTATTAAAAATAGAAAGTAAATACATATGGAGTGTTTCAGAAACATGTATTTTTATGCTCAATACATTCACTGCGTGATTGTACAGCTCTTTCAAAAAGCTTGTCGTTCAAAAGCATGAAAGAGTAAACGACAGTGCGCGAAAGGTGGAATGGGTACAGTTCAGTTTCCAGCTGGTTGACTCAGGCAGCGCCCACTCTGCACCGGAGAAATTTAAAAAAGCAGCTGTAATAAACAGGCAAACAGAACAACCGTGAAACGCATTCTATTGAACCAAAGTCGCTTCGATTACACGCACAAAACGGTCGCTCTAAAGGCACACACGTTGTAGCGCGCGAAAAGCTGTGTCGCGTGATCCTATGTCTACACAGCTTTATTTCTACGGTTAGGCCTACCGTCCACACTAATCCGTCACGAAAACGGAGCTTTTCGAAAACGCTCTTCAAACCGACGGAATTTTAAAACGTCGGCTTTTCGTTTTCGTGCAGGCGGAAAACATAATTTTGAAAACGGAGCTTTTCGAAAAGGATGGTGTCACGATAATCATGTGATTTCCCTGACCGAGATTTCCTGAACTACAAATACAAAATAACCGGTGATTGTTGTTTCGTTTTTAAATTCCTCCCGGCGGCCTAGTGTGCACGGGTCCTGAAATTCACAGTTATGGTTTGTCCATAAAAACAAAATGTTAATGTACGACTGAAATAAAGTTATCACTATTATTAGTGTCCTTACACCGTACACTTCGGTCAACCAGCGGTAAACTAACACTACCCATACTACCTTTCGGCATTGTCCTGTACGCTTTTACTCTCTTTTAGGACAACCTTTCTCAAAACATCTAACGTAGGTTAATTTGAAAGGTAGAGAATTCTTTATTTATTTTTTATATACATACGATGTATTGGTGTATTATTTGTTCCTGGCCATTCATTACACATTGTTTTATAGTTAACAAAATTGACGTCAGTTTTTCATGCGTCTGTCCTGTTATTGGTCATAAATTTCGTCATCATATTGTCAAAGTAGCTGTGGATCCACGAGGCGATAGCAGACTACTTTGACAATGTGATGACGAAATTCATTGTCAATAACAGGACAGACTCATTAAAAACTGACATCAATTTGTTTTTTACGATAGCAAATGGTCGAATTGCCCGCTCTCGCTCGCTGACGCGTCTCACGAATAGCGAAGCGCGCGAGGACTAAAAATAGAATGCAAATGATTATACCCCCCACGAGGCTCATACAACATCGGCGTATTCTGAGAGAACTAGAGGGGATCCAGGCGAAGTTTTCGTTTAAAAAATGTGTTTTAAGAACACCGGCTGTTTTAGAAACTGTTTTAGGAAAATCGTTTTAGGAAAATGGTTTGTTTGTCTGAGTCTTGTCTGAGTCATGACGTCACTCGCGCGCTTTGCTATTTCAAACTCATGTGTCTGTCCGCATATTGACGATAAAAATTAGCCAATGAGCGCGCGAGAATTTCTGCAGTTATCGTAAAATGTTTGATATTTAATTATTCCGGCAGTTCATATCTTCAGCTGGGTATTAATTTGTTATGGCATTTTTAAGGTTTTTAGAGGAGAGAAAGATGATATTTTAGTTAGTCACTGTTTGCTCCTCCCAAGGTATAATATTTATTGCTGTAAATATAAGAACATATCTCCATCTATCAGAGAATATGCGCAACAGCTGAAATAAAGAAAAAGAAAGAAATTGAAAAACAAATATCTATCGTGACTGATTCACAGAGTAAATTTCAACAGAAGTGGCACAAAATACTTCATGCACTATAGCTGCTATATAGTTTTGCGGGCAGGCTATATCTTATCCTGATCGTAAGCCTCTGAAAATCAAGTTTGCTAAACGCCGTACCTTTGGGTTCCTGTCAAGCTCTTACTTATATCTATCCCACTCACAATTTAGCCTTTTATTCTTTCCTTTCGTGACTGTTAATATTCTTATGATTATTTCTCTCTTGTTTTGTAAATAATGTGCCTCTGAATACCTGTTTTTGGTTGCATTATCACATTGTAAGTAGTGTAAGTAGAACAATATAAGTAGCATAAATATTAATTGTATCGTAAGAGTACTGTTGGTACCACATTATAAATATTGTATCGCAATGTACCTATAGAATTCCGTTAAAGTATCCTTAATGTAGTTAATGTAAGTATCATGTTGTAAGTAGTGTTCTTTGTGTGGTTATAATAATAAAAAAAAAGAAAAAGGAAAAAAGTAACGTTTGAAAACGTAAGCAGACTTGTGTGGAAAATAAGTTAATGAATTGTCGAGAATTGTTGGCTTTGCCATACAAAATATAAATCATTAAAGTATTTTCAAATCGGTGTAAGAAACCAACCTTAACAACAACGGTTGCAAACTCGGCTGTGTTACTCATTTCATCTTTTCCTTTCCATTCAGTCATTCATACATTCATTTTGTATCAACAAGAATCTGAAAAATAGACAAAACTGAAGAATACTTGTGAATTTTACGCGACAGTCCTTGAAACGATACGAAATCAGCTAACGAAACTCACAACCCTAAGTTCTTTCATGTTCTTGATTTTCTTTGCCTTTTTTAATCGCCCGTTTTGGCTTTCCTTCGCATGCGTCTGAACTTCACTGGAGTATTTTTAAGGAATTTAATTAGCAGCAGAATTTCCCCACTTCAGAGAACTCCGAGAAAACAGTGTAAAAGCTTTCAGTTCTAAGGCTTCTGGGATCGTTAGGACTACGTTAAAACCTGTGGAGGACAGTTAGTCTGTTTGTATCATTGCGCAGTCTTCTCTATCTCGCCCTCATACCCCTTTTCGCTTCTCTTAGCCGACGCGGTCTTGGAACGAGAAACAAAGGGCCCTGGAGACAAAGGATTTCCCAGTCCTAGAGTCTTCATGTATGCAGTCGTAATGTTTCTATATACTTTATGGAATTGTCAATGGCGGCCCTCGAGGCAAGATTCGAGGAATCTGTCTCAGACTTTCCTGCGCCTTTCAATAAAATGGGGACTCTAAAATTCAAAGATCAACTGACAAATGCGTTTTTCGCTACCGTCAATCAAATGTTCATCGGCTCCTCCCAGCGTCCGACTGTGTTGCCTTGAACTGTGCTCAACGATTTAATTTGATTATCGCGCACTCGGCAGTAGTCGGAAGCTGGGAGGAGCCGCCGACGATTTGATTGACGGTAGCGACAAACGCATTCGAATTTTAGAGTCCGCATGTTATTGAAAGGCGCAGTAACTGGTAACAATTTGGAGAATGCTTTCGTCAGTCTAATTTTATTTTTTACCAGATAATTTGGTTTTATCAACTGAGCTGATAATGTTGATTGGCCACCGTAAAGAGATTCGAAAGCTGAAGTTTCGAGCGTTAGCCCTTCGTCGGAGCGAATTGAGGAACTGTGGGTTGTGTGTGGTTTGTATGCAGAAAGATGGAGCTACGCTATTGGTTGGTCCATGGTAATGTGAAAAACAACAGAATAATAAAATTAGTTGAATGAAAAGCGTTCGTTGATACCGTGAGGGTTTAATGTCTATATCTGTTTCCTTTGTACTGACTCTTCAAAATGAAACAAAAAGGAAATGTCAACACGCAGACCAGAGAAAAGGTCTCAAATGATGAAAAATTAAAAGCTAATCTTTTATAATTGAACTTTGTTATAGTGTAATTACATTTTAAAAAGTTCCGAACCTTTCCCTGTCGTCACGCGTGTACATTGCATGACAGAGAGAATAGTCCATTTCTGATAGCGTTGTGTGCCAATAGGGCCTGGCTAGTAGGACTGGACTACAGAGAGAAGGACAGAATCTGAGTTGTGGTAATAGCTGGGAAAAAGAAAATTATGTTTTTTTATTTTTCCTCCCCTCAATTTTCAGTGGACCAAAAATCTTAATTCGAGCGAAAATGCTTACTACCCAGCGTAGGTGAAAAGCCACTCCTTATAATTATATATTGCAACAAAACCTTTAGGGTATCTTGCTTTGTCCTAATTAAGCATCTATTTTTACACCACATATACTCCATACCTTTCATTTTTGACCATTTTTCTGTTCTTGCATTCGTTTTCGTATCAGTCCAATTTTCATTCTCTCCAATATTAATAATCTTGCCAAACAATCTGAAAAGCCTATATGGAAAAAAAAGGCCAAAATATAACCTTACCGTTAGTTATTTATGATAGTTACTATAGCTTGTCCCAAACTTCCTGTTGTGGTGCACAGCCGGCGAAGTTCAGTGAGACTGGTACCGAATGATCAGTGGGGAATCACGTGTGCATGACGTCAATTCGCGGGAATAAGTAGCGCGAAATCTTCTGCATATTGTTCCATCGAAACGTTATGATGGCTGCTGCAACAGAAAGTTCGACGGCGGAATCTTCGTTTAGGTAAGGTTAACTCTTGATATTCACAGTTATCTTGAACACTGCAATAAGAGCTGTATCTTTGGATAGTCCTCTTGTATTAATCTCGTTTATTTCTCGTGTTTTGCAGCGAGGAAGTTTCGAAGTTGATGGGACAAGGAAAGAGACATCTTGTTTGTAGTGAAGTCTTGCAAGCTGTCAAGTGCTTCGAGGAGGCAACCCTGAAACTGTATGTGTTTTATTTTGCGGTAGACTGCTTCGTGCTTGTTTATAGTTTATTTGTGCAGTTTGTAGTTGGTAGCTTTTAAATCGCGGGAATTTTTTCGTCACATTAAGATCAATAAGATTTAAGCTTGTAGCAAGCTTGTAACACAAATGTCGTTTCACTTTTCCTTTAAAATCTCGGCTTCAGTAACTATCGATACTACTTAAACCTTTATATTCTTCACTCTCATCTTGATCAGCAATGTCTTGACTCAGCACAGGACAATTTCCACTGTCAAAATGGCTTTGATCTTAAAGAGTTTCGTTCGATGCACGTGGACTTGTACCCTAGTACAAAAGTACAAAATCTTGAAGAGGTCATTGAATTTGATAGGAAAGAAATAGTCCAGTCCCTAACCATTAAATTTTTGTATCCAAGCAATCTTTTCGATTTTGACATTACACTTGTTTGACCAAAGGCAAAGAGTGATGATAGCATTGTAATTACTTTTATGTCCTCTGAAAGAGGGTCAATGACAGAGGTACATTTTAAATCCAAACTTTTTTCCTTTAAATAATGTGTTAATGTTTGCTCTGTCTTTAACTTTTGAAACCTCTGATGATCAAATGAGACAATTTAATCTGTTTAACATATTCCCAATGTAACAAAAACATGACCTTGGATCCAATAACAGTTATAATCGTATCTATAACAAAATTCTTGATCATGATTGGCTCTATATGTGCCTTTTTTTCAAGGAATCAATGTACGATCACATGGTTGTCCAATTAAAGGTATCCAATTTCACCTTTTGTAATTGGATACCTATGCCATTTGCACATCAATTATGTGAGCTTTAATGGCTTCCTTTGTAATGTTCTCTAACGTTTTTACAACTTATAGAAACTCTATTGACTTCGCTCAAAAGATGTTCTTAATAATCTTGAAATTTGTTATTGACACGATTAATTAGTAATTGGAGCTTGTGTTGTACAATTCAGGGAGTAGTCGTGCTTGTAATCACAAATCGGCATTGCTTGTCTGATTTTGAAATTACTTGCCCAGTTACTCCCTGAATTGTGCTCCCTGAATTGTACTCCACTCCAGTTACTTTTACAAACAGAGATAACTGCTAACATTCCACCACTTTCCCAGTGCTTTCAATAGGACCCGTCACCCGCCGGAGCTCCTGCGGGTATTCTGTTGAAAGTTGGTGGGTATATTTGACTTTTAAAAATTCTCCAGAGAGAAATTCTCCTGGGCTTCTCATATTACTCTGGCGGGTGCTGTTCCAAGGTAGCCACCTTCTTCAAATCTTAGTGAAACACTGCTTTTCAATTTTGCACAGGGATGGCCAATATGGCTCCGGTTCAGATGAGTGTGGTGAGGCATATCTGTTTTATGGAAAAGCATTACTGGAACTGGCAAGGTAACATTACTCATAATTTCCCCATGAAGTACAAAACTTTAACAGGTTCTTATTTAAATTCTAGTAAGCAAAGGTTTAGATAAACATCTGCGAAAAAGATCTCCAGAGAATTTTATTCTGCTGAAGTAAAATTTGCCTGTGGTTTTTAGTAGCCATATGGTTCTCATCCCTCTCATTCATTTGAAAACAAAATAGATGAGATGTTTTTGTGGCCAGAGATCACCATGTTTATTTTACTTTTAATTTGTTTTCTGTTTTTTTTTGTTTTTTTTTACACACCGGTTTCTTAAATCCTTGTTTCTATTATTACAGATCTTTGGATCTGTCTCTATTTTACTATTTAGTTAATATCTGTAACAACTACACCTGTTTCAAGTCGGAGTATTCACAAAAGTAGTTCTTAAAGAGAATGGCCTTTTTTCTTTGCAGAACAGAAAATGGTGTCCTTGGAAATGCATTAAAAGATGGTATGTTTATGTGTTCGTGATTAATCACATGTACAACGAGATGAATTAAAATAATTATATCCTTGTGTTATGTTCATCCTCTGATCACTATACCATTAGTTATCCTGTATCTGACACAATATTACTTTTTGTCACTGCCCAGTGTATCTTTCACCTAATAATTTGGTTTTATCAACTGAGTTGACAATGTGAATTGGCCACCGTAAAGAGATTCGAAAGCTGACGTTTTGAGCGTTAGCCCTTCTCGTCGGATTCGTTCTGACGAAGGGCTAACGCTCGAAACGTCAGCTTTCAATTCTCTTTACCGTGGCGAATTCACATCAACTCAGTTGATAAAAGCAAATTATCTTGCAATACTCCCCACTGACGCTGTGAGCTCATGTTGTTATAATCCATCATTGAATATGGAGAGTACCAAGTAAATGATGTAGTTGATCAGGTATGAACATTGTGCGCCTATTGAGCAAGTAATATTTCAGTGCGTCAACTGCAAACAGAAAGTATCGGCCCCCTGGGTAACTGGCAGGATTTCAATTTTATTTTCCTGCCCTGGTAAGTGGGTACCAGCCAATTAACAAAGAACCAAATTAAAAAGATAGCTACAAAACATGAAGATAGAATTAAACCTTTAACATGTACAGCCACTCGGGAAATAGCCAGATGACCACTTAATAGAGGTTTACCATTTACAAGAGGTGATTAAAATTTAGTGCTATATGGGGCAAAAAAATTAAACAAGCGTGAAGCGTCTTTGCCTTAATGTGGATCATATCATTCACAGTTCTGGCATTTCATTATAAAGTTAAAAAATCAGTTATGGTCTCCTGTGATTTGGGGTCGTGTAACTTAATTTGGTGAAGCTTGTCACTGACTTTGTTCAGTGCCAGCAAATGCTCCTTGTGACCAAAAAGCTGTGCTTCGGTTGACCACCTAATGTAACAAGGTGACCACTTAACAGAGGTGAATTACAATAAAATTAGCCAATTGGGAAGTCCTAACGATCACCATGTCCGCTTAATAGAGATGACTGCTTTATGGAGGTCAAATATACTGACAGTAAATATCTGAAGCGAATTCTGGGAATTTGAATGGTGACCTGTTAATAAGGGGTGACTGCTTAACAGAGGGTCACTTAATAGAAGTTTGACTGTAATATTAATGAGTGTTAAGATTTTAAAATTAATTATTTTGTTTACAATGCTCTTCAGTTGACCCAAAAAGTGGAGAAAGCAGTGATGAAGATGAGGAAAAGATGGGAGCAGGTAATGTTTGTTTTTCTTTTTCCTAGAGTGATGCTTCACAGCTGCAAATCTAAATTGATTTTCTGTTAGTTTTACTGATGGTGAGCGACTGGTGATGGTTAGTTGTCTAAAGCAAGTTTGAATTGTTTTAGTTGGTCCAAAGATTAAAGAAATGAGTCCCCGCGCTAAGGAGAAGATTCGAGAAGATGTTCAAGATGCAATGGCAGAGGAAGAGGAAGGTAAATTCCATGCAAAATACATGTTCTCATCTGAACGTTTATAAACAAAAAAGTAAATTAGATTTGCTGGCAACAATTGAATTTATTTACCTGGTTGTGCTATAATTTATGTACAAGTTTTAACTATAAAGTTTGTAGTTTATAGATCCCTCTGGTATTATTTTACTTGTCAATATTGTTTTATCGGGCATGAAGCTGCAAAATTTATTTGTTTATTTGTTGACTTTCAAAAGCAGATTCTGGGGAGAAAGATAAAGAAGGCAAAGACCAAGATGATAACAATGGAGACAAGCAAGACAAAGGTGAGGAAGGGAAAAATGAAAGTGAAGCGGAAAGTGGAGCAATATCAGAGGACACAACGTCAACAGAAAAGACAGCTGAAGAGAAGAGTAAGGGAAAAGAAGGAGAGAAGGAAGGTGACAAAGAGGAAAACAAGGACAAAGAAGAGGGTGAGGTAGCCGAAGAAAAAGTGGAGGAGGCTGAAGAAAAAGGGAAGGATGCTGAAGGAGGGAAGGAGGGTGAAGAACAAGGACAAGAGGGCGAGGAACAGGAGGATGAAGATGAGGCGATGGAGGAAGGAGAAGATGAAGAAGGTAATGCAGATGATGATGAGGGAGGCGAAGATAATGCTGAAGGTGCTGCAGAGGGACAAGAGGTATATTTTGTATTGATTTTGATTGCCTTTGTAATGAGCTTGTTGCTACATGGGTGGGTTGTATTTAATGGCTGAATAATTTTTGAATCAGGAGGAGGAAGCAGATGTTCCAACTATGCAGCTGGCCTGGGAATTTCTGGAGTTGGCCCGTCTTATATTTTCAAGGTTTGTACTCATGTTGTCATCCAGAAGACATTAAAAAAAACTTTTATAACGATAAAACAGAAGATAGGGCTGGATCTCACAAGCTACATGTGAGTAAAATGAATCAACACTAAGACTGATACTCAATTGATGTCTCCATCAACACTCGATCGACACTCAATGGTGTGTCTGAAAAAATTAGTTGACTCTTGACCGACTGTCAACCGAAATGTCGATTGAGTGTTGACCAAGTATCAATCGAGATGTTGATCAAGGGTATCAATCAATGCTTGACAGTGGATGACCCTTCAACCATTCGTTGACCCTTCTGTCTGCTCCAGCTGGTTTTTATACATCAGGCAACTTATAATAAAATTCTGTTCTGTTTTGATAATTATTGCTTATTATTGTCTGATACCTATTGATTAAGGTTGTATGGTGCATTTTTAGGCAAGACAGCAAAGAATCTCAGTTGAACTTGGGAGAAGTTTACCTCAAACTTGGAGAGATTCAACTAGAGCAAGGTAACTGCTATGACAATGCCCTTTTAATGTTTGTTGTGCAGTAGTTAAAAGTATGATATATACCTTAGCCCCAAAAGGAATTTTTGCACTAGCGAACTGTTGTTCTGGGCAACCTTGAAAAATATTAGGACTAGGAATGGGCAGGGGTTTCAATCAGGGCTGGACACCAGGTAATTGACTTGCTGTGAGGATGAATTTGCCTGCCTGGTTTGACCATCTAAGAAATGTTTTCTGATAAAGAGGTCCAGTTAAAATAGTTTTTCCTGAAGAATGTGAAAAGCAGTTGCCTTCCAGCTGAAAATGCCAAATGAGAATCCTGGATAGTGGATCAACAATGTTACTAAGTAACTAAGTGGCTTTATACTAGCTATGGGATTACAAAATACTTTTATAAAATAACTGAGCCACTACGTGCGCTCTCATTGGTCGATAGGTGTGTTTTACCAGAGAGTATGTAAACACGGTTGTGACATTTTAGATTCATGCATATTTATGAGAATATTATTTTATAAAAGCAATAGAGCACTTTTTCTATGTTTACATAGCCTCATCTAAACACTCGGAGGGTTGGGAGAATTCTCGAAAGTTATACAAACCCTCGACTACGTCTCAGGTTTGCATAACTGTCTTGAATTCTCCCAACCATCCTCGTGTTTAGATGAGGCTATATAAACACGGAAAAGTGCTCTATTGCTTAAATAGTAACTAAGTTTCTCTTTGTAAAGTGAGCGTGAGTTATTCAAGGCTCTACTGGTCCTGGCAGTGTTCTTGCTAGTAGTTTATGTTGTCCATTCCGAGAATCAATTATCTGCTTGGACTGACACCGGTAAACTGCTCAATAACTTATACATGAAGCTGACTTTTGATTTCAGAACAATTTGAGACAGCAGCAGAGGAGTTTCAAAAGTGTCTTGATCTTCAAATGAAGCATTTAGAACCTGATGACAGACTTATTGCAGAAACGTATCCTTATCACAATATCTGTTGATGTTGCAATAGTGAACAGAGGAATACCCCTTGCCTTCTTTGTCAGTTCCTTCTCCCCGTGTCCAGAACAGAATGGGAAAAAGGAGGGGGGGGGTTAAGTTTCTAAAGAAACTGTGGTGCTACATCGCTGGGGAGTATTACAAGACAATTTGGTTCTATCAACTGAGTTGATAATGTGAATTGGCCACTGTAAAGAGATTTGAAAGCTGACGTTTCAAGCGTTAGCCCTTCGTCAGAGCGAATTGAATGGATGGGAAAAAGTACTTTCCAGCACTTTACACAAACCCTCCATTTTGATTAGCCATTCCCAATGACCATATCCAATTGGTGCTTCCTGTCTGCTTTGGCCAATAGACACCATGCCTCTGTCCTTCCACATGGTGAAATCTTCTTTTCATGCTCAACAGGTCATTGAGTTGCTGCCAGTTTAATGATAGAGATAGTTTCCCCTTTCTGTAATCAATTTAGTGGGAGTATAAATCCCAAGCCAAGCCCCAACCTGGTGGGCTGGGGCTGTCCTTTGTCAGGCCTCTCACTCTGTCAACATTTGAAACTATTGGGTGGAAAAATCCTTACTGGCATAGTTCTTGGAATCATCAAGATCTGTAATGTTCAGCACCACAATACCTAAATCTCTTGAATGTCGATCAATACACGAGTCAGTTAATATTTGGCCATATATTAACCAGCACTTAATTAAGTGTTGATTGGGTGTGAATCGAGATGTTGATTGAGTGTTGACCTAGTGTTGACCGAGAATCAATCGAGATGCTGATCAAGTGTTGATCAAGATATCAATCGAGTGGGATCAAAGGTCGATCGAGGGTATTGATTGACGAGGGACCATGGATGCCTTATGAACACATGATCTGACATGTCTACATGGTTATTTTGTTACCTTGTTGCAAAAACATTGTCGTTGTCGTATTGATTGACGAGCGACCATGGATGCCTTATGTACACATGATCTGACATGTCTACATGGTTATTTTGTTACCTTGTTGCAAAAACATTGTCGTTGAACCCTCCTCACAAAACTGTAAATTACCTGAGTTCATTTCATGAAGTGCATTTCTGAGAAGAACACAATTTCCTTTGTTCAATACAGTGTCAGAATTAAACCAGTGCGTTTTAGTAGGAATCACTTGAAAATAGTTTTATCCTTAACAGTGTCCAAAGAGCTTATAATATGGGTCTGGCTTACAGCTTACAGCCAAATTACACCAAAGCAAAGGACTTCTTTAGTCAAGCTTTCGATGTTATAAAACTCAGGACTACAAAGTTGGAAGCTCGCATTGCAGAAGAGGAGTCCAAGAGCAAAGGAAAGGGGAAAGCCACTGATGACAATCCTTGTGTTGTGGACCGAAAAGAACTTGAAGAGTTGCAGAACTTGTGTCCAGAAATCAAAGCCAGAGTAAGTTGATTAATAAATAATAAAGTGTGACTATGCTGTAAGTTGTTACACTACTAAACTGGAATTAGTGGTCCATTCCTCATGGTTTCACACTTTAAAACACAGCAAATGTTTTCCGTCCACACAATGATGGAGAAATTTCAAAGCGCAACAATCGCCGGCTATTTTGGATTTGTGTTTGAGGAAGATGGGGGCAGGAAAATCACATTAATAACGTCGCCAGTTTTGAAAAGCTCTGTTTTCAAAACGTTTTCTGTCCACACTTTAAAACAAAGCCGGTGGTCAAATTCCTCCAGAGTTTAAAGAGCCTGTTCGAAAGGCTGTGATTCTGACTACACTAACACAAGACACTCAATGTGAATAGCTCATTGAGGATGCGTCAGCTTGATCTATATCCTTGCAAATTACAACTATTGGTTCTAACAATAATTATTAGAACCTTAACTACGCAAGACACGAAAAAACTAAAAAAACACCCTTTAGATGTGGCCAAAAAAATGTGTGGAAACGTATTCCTCATCTTGTGCAGAAGCATTAGACCTCAAGGAAAGGTTACAAAATTAGTGTTGTAACATGGGACATTTACAGTTATACACAGGGTTCGCACGCACCTTGAAAGTCCTTGAAAGTCCTTGAATTTGAAAATCAAAATTCAAGGCCTTGAAAGTCCGTGAAAAGTACATTGGGTCCTTGAAAAACCTTGAAATTTGCTGTTTGACTATTTTCACTTAGTGGAAGAACTAGAAAAGACTGGCACTTGAACAAATCTGGCAGTTATCCCTTAAACCCGATCATCTAGTATCTCATTCTCATGGCATTTTTTACTCGATGGAGTGCTTGAAAAATTGGAATTGCGCCCTGGAAAGTCCTTGAAAAGTCCTTGAAGTTTTAGCCCCAAAATGAGTACGAACCCTGTATACATACAAGCTGTTATAACAAAAGCTTAATAATAATTATAATAACTAGTAATAACCACAGGTTAGGAAGTGCGGGCGAGGGCTATGCATGATTTGTTTCACTGAGGTTAACGAATTCATTGTAAAACAGTGGCGTTGTGTTCTTTTTCCATTTTGGGCATTTATATTTGCAGGGCAATAAAGGGTTGCATAGTGTGGGTGATTGTTTTCCCTAAAACGAGACAAAGGGACCTAAGAGTGGTTAATTACTGACCTTGTGAAACAGTAACACCAGTTTGATTATACACTAGTTCTATTTTGTGTTGGGTTTGACAAAATGGTTATTTTTTCACGTTATAAATAAAAACACTGTTGATTATAAAATGGACATATTGATTTAGTCAAGGTCATTTGATGTAACCCGACAACAACAGACACGGACAGGAAACATTCCGATCACAAGTTCACATGCTCGATTTTGATTGGACGGCGCGCCAGCTATGCATGAGCTGCACGTGATTCTTCGACGAAATAGACATCGTCCACGTGATAAAATTGTGTTGTGTGCATTCCAATTTATGGACCGCCACTTCTGCATGAACTGCACGTGATTCTTGACATTCTTAGCTTCAAGAAGGCGAAATTTACGTATTATTTGACCCTTCAACTACATTTTAATGTAGTTGAAGGGTTAAAAAGATCATTGACTATGAAAGGTGAAACAGCTATGCTTTGGTGAGAATTGTCTTCTGCTTGGTGTTGGTTTCTAGCGGTCAGAACGCCTGTGCTCAAATTACTGCTGCTTCGTGTTTGTCTCGCGTGGTCAAAGCGCCTGTGCTAAAATTACGTCCTTTCATTTCATTGGTTCTTAGTGTCCCTAAGGACAAATATTTGGAAGGACGACTTTTTTTGCTAAATTCCAGTCACTGCAAGGCTATATAACTGCCGTGCATGCGTTTGAAACCAATGTTGAGATTAGGATTGCGGGCTCCGCTGGTCGCCCGCAATAATAATAATAATAATAATAATAATAATAATAATAATAATAATAAAGGATGAACATAAAGACTGACTAACCTAGAATGACCTAAATCTCCCAAATGCCTCAATAGTCCCTAAACGTCCCATGACACCCTGCAAAAGCCTCTCCATCTTGCCATCAGAATAATTGCCCCTCAATCATCACCAAGTAGATTTTTTGTGATGGATTAGTGTGGACAGTAAGTTTAACCGTAGAAATAAAGCTGCATTCTCAAATTTCTGTATACAGAAGAAAGTTAAAGTGAAAACGATGCACTGAACTAAACAACCCTGCCATGCTTCATCCTTAAAATAACTAAAAGACATAGATCATTTTTGAATCACCTTTGGCCCCTTGCTCATTTTGAGTCTTGGTGTCCATCCTTTTATATGAAAATGAGATTTCATTCACATGCAAATTAAACTCATTTTCATAAGAATGGTTGTGCACCAGGCCTCGCTTTGATAGAGGGGCTCAAGGAAACTCGGAAATGGTTATTAGTTTCTTTTTTTCCTTATTGTGGACATGATAAATGGACAGCTCCTGAGGACTCCCTTTTGTTCCAGTTTAAAGTTAATAGGTGCATAATTTTGTAATAACGTTTATGGTTCTTTGTTACTGCTTAGGTCGATGATGCTCAAGAGATGATGAATTCTGCTAGCACTCAGGTAAAGTGCATTACAAATAATATTTCACACATGAAAGACCGTGTTTGATCACGTTTTCAAAACCTCGAGAAGAGAGTTGAAAATGCAACGTGTGGTGGTGTGTTTTTGAAGAACTTGGGTGTTTGGAAAAGTGGTCAAACACAGTCTTGAATGTTTAATATATTTCTTCCAAACAGAACTAAAACAGGACAAAAATTAATAGAGATCAGTAAAATTGTAAAGTCTATGCTAATAAAGATTAGATATCCAAATATCATCATGGTCACAAATTCTTTTCTTTAATGATGATGAATTATTAAAAGCATTTGAGAACTCGCTATTATAACTCTGAACTTTTATTTTTTAAAGCCTGAATCGACTACAGAAGAGGGCTTTGGATCAAGTGGACAAGGCAAAACTGATGTGCCTGCAAGCACGGTAAGAAAATAATGATTTAATGTATGATTTATTGGTTTAATAGCTCCATGTTTTTGATTGACACACGCTGCTTGTCTGTTTAGATACCAACCAAACAACCTGCCACCATGATACCTGTCCGCAGAAAGGTGAGGAGAAAAATAACTGTCAAAATGAATTTATCAACAACAATAATTAAATGTGACCAGAAATCAACAGATTGTTCATCTTGGGGACTTCCATTGTTACCTGAAAAGTCAAAAAAATTATAAAACTCACTGCTGATAGTTAGTGTGATTCCTACTTATGAATGCTCCTAGCTTGTCACACAATCATTTCTCCCGGGTGAGATTGTGTGACATGCAAAAGCGTTACATGTTGAAGACCAATGAAAGTTAATAATGCCTAATTATGTATTTATTCTGTTAAATGCTCACCCTGTTTGCCCTAGAGGAAGCCTGAAGAAGAGAGCGATAGTACAGTAGCTCAAGACACAGAAGTACCAGTTAAAAGGGCACGACAGGAAGAGGACCCACCGGCAGCTGTTATTGCTGAAAATGGACACGTTCCAAATGGAGGTGTCACTTCCACGGAACAAAACTAGAAATGTTTTCATATTTTGTAAATAAAGTAGCAAGGTCGTTCACATCTTAATGGTATGAAAAGATTGTTATTACTTCATTAGTGCCATTATCGGAGTGCATCTTGGCAAAATCTGCATCCAGTCTCTCCCTACCCAGCTCAGCAATCACACCCCACCTGTCCCTTGCCCAGCCTCCCCCCCCCCCCACCACACTACCCCACATACACATTGTCTCCTCAAGCAAGGTGGTATTTGTATGTTGTTTGGTGTAGCCTCTCCTACGTTTAGTGCGATGTTAAAGGACAATTCAGGGCTTGAAGAAAGTGCTGTCCAAGTATATTTTCCAGCTGGGCAAGCAACTTTCCATTCTTACTTACCTGATAGACAAGGGCTTAGCCAAGTCATGTAGCATCAAAACAAAAGTAAACCAAGCCTTGGGAGCTGCTTCTCCGAATGGCAAGCTGGAATTCATGGTTTCATGCCCTGGAGGTGCCCCAATCCAATACTGATTTGAATCCACTGCAAGTTAAAATTCCTCATCTATACCTTTTCTACACCTATATTCTCTTGAAAAAGGGGAAATTTCACACCAAGTTGGAAGTTTTAATTATTTCTCCCAAAGTAAGTGAATTTTTCTGTCCCAGGTGTTTTTGGGACTGTAAAGATTTCTCCAACAAAATTGAGCATGCTTGAGGATAGTTTTTCCAGAGTTGCTTGTTCAAGTTCGGAAACATTTTCTACATGTTTTCACGATCTTTAGAAACCCCTTTAATTGGAGAGGCAAAATATTGTGTTCCTCCCTCAGGTAGAGCCACTTTCTGCAAAGTTTGGCATTAGGGACCTTAAAGTGGTACTATGATCAAATTTTTACCCCTTGTTTTTTTGAGTGTATCACAAAGAATTCCACGAAAGAATGAAAACGCCGTTTACCGTTTGCAAATATCTGCATTAGTTCCGGAGATATTTAAGTTTGAAAAATGGGTAAAATATGCAAATGAGATGGCTGATGACGTCATACACTCAACCCAATATTTTATTGAGTATATAAATAGAGTTATCTTAACCAATTTGCAGCGCAAAACCTTCAAACTTGGCAAGCTAATAGATCTACAGGAAACACCTATGACTACAAAAAATTCTGTTCCCATGGCAACTCACTCTTTTCCAGGCCCCTCCCACTTTATTTCAATATTTTGATCATTTTCAGCTTGAAAATGTTAGACAACGCCACAAAGTCGAGCTAACATATTTATAAGCTTGCTGGATCATGCATATGAAGTGCTGTTAGAAATCATCAAAATGGAATGCCAAAGGTGGCCAGAAAACTCAAAAGCTTTTAATATGGGGAGGTCTGGAACCCAGTATGTTGCCATGGTAACAGAACTGTTAAGCTCATATTGTGGAGCACATTTAGTAGAATCTTACTGCAAAGAATCGAACATTTCTGTTACAAACTGGCTGAGATATCTCTTTTCATCATACTTGGACAAAATCTGTTTGAGTATATGACGTCATCACTTGCCTAATTTGCATATTTTAAAAACTTGAATATATCTGGAATGAAAAGAGATATTTGAAAGAAGTAAACAGCATTTTACTTCTTATGCAGTCTTCTTGTTTACGTTTTAAAATGGCTTAAATAGGAAAGGTGCGATTTTCGTCATAGTACCACTTTAAGCAATGACGACAGCAATGCCAAGGATGTTGTCCAATAAAAAAACAGTTTTACATTTTACCTTCAAATTTTGAAGCTGTATAGATTTGATCAGTGCACCTATCTCAAACTTACTCAAGCTAAATGTGTAATGCCAGCCTTGAATTCCAAATTAAAATACGAAATATTAGCCACCACTGTGCTTTGCTCAAGGTCTCTATTTAAATGCTAGGGGTAACCCTGCAATGGACTAGCATCTCATCCATCTTGACAGGAATGGAAATCCTATATTGTTGAATGCTAAAAAAAACTCTGGATAATCTCCAGTGGTATGAGAAACAGGGCTTGGGTGGGGAGGGGGGTGGTTTGCAGAGGTTAGACACTATCAACATTAAGTACCCTGGGTGTAGTCTTAAAGCATTGTATATTTTCTTTTTTCCATTAATTCCTGACTTTTTCGTCCAGTAAAAACTAACCTCCAATACCCCTTAAATGGTCAAGTTGGAGACAAAAGATATTGCTTACACACTGCACCCTTTGAACATCAAAAAAACATATGTCTACTTCATTTAACTGTTTAAATTTTATTGCCCTGGATTAATATTCTAGATTATAAATAAACTTACAAGGCACATGTAATGTTAGAACAATATTTTTTTTGAAACTTTAAGAAATAACCAAGAGGCATTTGAAAGATGCAGTGACCAACAAGTATTGAATCTGAACATTGGTCGCTTTGGATGAAAAGCATTTTGGAAGACAAACTTACAAATACTCTGCACTGATTTCTTGAGCTGAGAATGTGTTTACAAATAAATAAATTTATTCTTGTCTAGCCTCTGTGAAAATCTGCTTCCAAGGTTTTCTAAAGGTTCAATAAAGCAATTACAGAGATCTTTGACTTTGCAGGCACAATCTTTATTGAATGTTAAAATAATGATGAACATTGGGACGAAACTAACTTGGATATGATGCATTCTTGTGTGTTCTAGAAATATGGATTTGCAAATTATATATGTATAAATTACAAATAAAACATTTACATGCCTGCTTTTAAAAATTTCTGCTAAATCTACTATAATCAAGTTGTTTTATATAAATAAAAAGGCTTTTATGAAGCAGTTCTAGAGCAACACAAGGAACTAACAAGTGAAGAGATAACATCCAAAATGTCATCCCATCCATAGAGGGCCTGCTTGTTCCTCTCCAAGAATGTTTGATATATTAAAGTCACTGTTCTGTACACTTTTGGGTAACTTAAGTACATAATAGTAAGTTATTAGACAGTCAATGAATTGCTCTTCAGAAATCGGCAAATTCCTTTGCACACTTCTCCGAAGTAGATATGCGAAGGGGTTCTTCTTCGTAATCGTCAAAGTTGCTGGGATCTCCAGGGCCTTTACACTTGGGAATAAAAGGCGCTTCAACCTATAACCAAGAAAACATTTAAATCCAGTTAAGGCTTGAAAGTAAATGTCAACAAAACAATTTGAAACAAAGATTTCAAAGTGCGCTTATATCCTGCACAACATAATTTACAGAATGTTTTGTGAAGAACATTTTGGAAAGGATTACGCCTTATATGTTCATCTCACAAAAATGTTGATCGTTTTCGGAACAGATCAGCCCACGAATGATATTGCCTAAAAGCCTGCCAAGTAAGCAAAGTTCAAGCTCGTTCTCACAAGATAACAAATGAGCCATGTAGGAGTTCATACTATGAAAACACTGACAAAAAACTACTGCCTACTGACTTGAACAACATACTCTGATGCCGAGATGTGTGCCCCAGATGTTGAAAAAATCAAGAATCATTGTAAACAGAACTTCGAAGATGAGGCGACCATCATGCAATTGGGTAGAGAGGATACTCAATCAAGCAACTTGGACAGTAAATATCCGAGAGTCACACTTCATTTGTGTTTTAAATATCCTGATTGTTTTATTTGTTTTTATTCCGTTCAATAGGCTTACTTGTAAAGTACAAATTGATATAATAATAATAATAATAATAATAATAATAATAATAATAATAATAATAATAATAATAATAATAATAATAATAATAATAATAGCTTTATTTAACCACGGGATCCTTTCACTACAAAGTGGTCTTCTAAAGAGCCGTGCACATTAAACCTAGTATAAAAAGCTAAGACTTAAAAATTACAAACATTATTGAAAAATCCTAAGATACTAGAAAAAAAAAAGGAGAATTCTAATGTACAATAGCGGAATAAAAACTATTTAAAGTAGTGGCCTGCTTAGCCTCCGCTGACAGACTGTTCCATGTTACCGCGCCCCTATAACGAAAACTTTTCTTGAGGGCCTCAGTGTTCGGTCGCGGAATAAACAGGTTAAGTTGCGCACCTCGAAGATTATGTCTGTGGATGGTATTGACATTGGCAAATTTGTCAGACAGGTATTCGGGTAGAAGGCCGAGTTAATGTTCTTAGAGCGTAGTTTAACCAACGCTTTCCAGCTTTCCATTTGCCCAGAAAACTCCTACGAAATCATTGGTTTTTTTACGCATCAATTTTCAGCGAAATTTGCGCAGAAAATTCTTGCAAAATTGGCCGTTTTTTTCTGCGAATTTGTCTCTGAAAATCCCGTGAAATTTGCCTGTTTTTTCCATGACCTACCAGAAGCCCTGATAAGATGCCTAAATCATTGTCCTGTACACTGAGTTCAAATATCTCATGATTTGACCATATTTGCAGCCACACCATAAAAATCACAGGTACATATCTGACTCCCAGGTAGCAAATGCTTTTTGCCTTTTTTTAATTTTTTGGCATAAACTTCAAATGGAACAAAATTTCAACCCTTTAGGTCTTTTTACAATTTGCAGTTCCAGAAAATATCCATACCTACCTCATGGAAGGTTATCGGAAATTTGAAGGGGATGGAGTCCCAAAAGCCAAAACTTTAAATAAAGTATGCACTCAGTTCAAGCCAAAAATATTCCATGGGAGGGTATGGATATTTTCCGTAACAACACCACCTTGGATTTGATCCAAGTCAGGTTGTTAATTGTCAAATACACAATATACAGATACCAGAAAATACTTTCAAAATATTATTGACTATCAGAAGTTGTATTGTAAAAAGAATATGACATACTTTTCGTTGATAGATGGCTATCCAGTCTGTAGAGCTAAACCATTTGTGACCTCTGATGTCTCCCACACCATTCTTGAGATTTCCATATCTCTTTGTGAGATCTACTTGCAAAAGGTTACGCAAGAGATCTTTCAGATCAGCTGTGAAATGCGATGGGAAGCGCACCTGAAAAGGCAAGGAATTAACAGGAGATCACATTTTGTAGTACATCCGACAGTGTAAGTAGACTTCAAAAATGTCAGCATCGGTTGTTACTTCTTCAACAGGCCAATGTCTACTACTCTCAAAAGCTGCAGTGTTCTTACCTTGCCGGATACAATCTTTTCGTATATCTGAATTGGCTGATCAGCAAAGAAGGGTGGATAACCAGCAGCCATTTCATAGATGAGGACACCTAAAGCCCACCAATCGACAGCTTTGTTATAACCCTACAAGCAAGTACAACATTTTAGTCTCACTGCCAACTGGCGATACCATCAAAAAAGTCTAATGTCAAAACTTAAACATGGAAGAACTTAAGTCTGATTTATAAAGAAACAAAGGAGTTTTCAATCTTTTATCTAACCATATCTACGAGTTAAATTGTTTAACGAGATAAGACCTTTTTGCTCATTCGTTAATTTAGCTATGTTAAATATAGTTATACATGGGCTTGTTTTAAAAGCACTGTCACACAAGTTAATAATCTATCCCCTTTCACAGAGACAACAAGTTCATTGAACTTAAACCAAACACTGAAGCCTATTGAAACTCATTTCATTGCAGAACCATTAAAGAATGGAACTCATTGTCTAGCAATGTTTTAGATATAGCAAAAACTTCATTGTATTTAAGATAGCACTTTGATTAGAATTTAATACACATGATGACATTTTTGTTCATACAGTCAATCAGACTTCACACCAGGATATGAATGTTTTGGATTACAAAAGACTCCCTCATAGAAGGATAAAAATGCAACTTGTTCATGCGTGGTAGACCATATCAAAGTGTCCTGACTTCACCCAAGAGAGGCATTCCTCAACAGAAGGCTTAACCCCAAAAGAGATAAGCTGTAGCCAAACATAAAGATAAACTGTGATGCCAATTTGATGCCATTTACACTGTCTTCTTACCTTACTAAGAATGATCTCTGGAGCAAGGTACTCTGGTGTTCCACATAAAGTCCATGTTCTGCCTTTGACTCGCTTAGCAAATCCAAAATCTGTCACCTGTAATATGATACGTACCAGATGTTCATGACATCTTCAAATGTATTTTGGTATAAGTCTTCAGCTACTGAATATATGTGAATGAACCTCAAATATCAATACTTACTTTATTTGTTATGTTTTTTTTCTGTTACTTTGTATGTTTCTTTTTGTACAACAACAGAGAAGGAAGGTGAAAATTAAGCAACAATCATATCTCAAAATTATGCCTTGACTTGCTCAAAGTTGAAAAATTCTACATTGCTATTTAGTTGTCTCAGTGGACCACGTTACAGTACAGTGTTTGGGCAAGATGCTGTTAATTCACAATACAAAGTCATTAATTTTCATAAAACTTACTGCCTTTATTACATAATCTTTGCTTACCTTTAAATATCCTTTCTCGTCAATGAGAAGATTCTCTGGTTTCAGATCCCTGAGATAAAAGCATTTATAGGTAAGCTATCAAGAATAACACCAGAGTGAAATGGTATACAAATAAATTATAATATATTAAATGAAAGGCTTAAGATATAGGTAAACTAACCTTTTTAGTCATAAAATAATAATTTAATTATTAATAGCCTGCAGTGCAGGCATTTTCCGTGTGCTCACGAGTTATCGGTATGAGCTCGCGAATGAGTAGATTCACTGCCATGTTGTCTTAGGAGAAGTGGGCGTGAAGTGGAAGTGGGCTGAAAAATGGCGCAAGATTTCCAACGTAATTTTAAAGCACCAGGAAATATTATTCTACCTGATCTACAAGTTTAACAAGTACTTGAAATCGAGCGGAATGTTGGAAATGAGAAATCTAGATGAACTGTCTGGCTTTTCAAACAAGACAGTTATTTTGTTCGGTAGACGCTAGTAGTCTCTCTCAGGAAGACTGATCCAGATGCGAATCCCTTGCACTAGCAAAAGCAATGGTTGCTCATGTAAGAAACGCCAAAACCTCTGTAGTAGTTGATTACAGAATTTCCACAATGTTTTTTGAGTTCTTTTTTTGTAAAAAAAAAATATCCCTTAGTCGGCGTGCCCGGTATGTTATGGAGAGGTTGATCAGTGAGAGAGGTATGTAGGTCACACCAATCAGATTGGATCTACTATTAAACACCAATCAAATTTCCTGTTGTAAAGGTAAATGGTATGTGAGAAGATTGGATCCTGATACAGTTCAGAACAGCCATATTTATTCTTCTATAAAAGAGGAAGTATTCATATATAGGGCATACTTCTTCATTTTCTATGGGTTAGGCTAAGGATTTTAGCTATGAACGAGATAAGTCTTGAGTTTTGAAGCAGTTCCTGAGTTAGTAGAATGCAAATGGTACCAGATATTTTTATTTTTAGTTACAAGGGTAACTTGATACTTTTGTTTTTCACAAAGAGTAAATTCAATTAGAGGTGACGAATCATTGCTTCTAGTTCTTGGGACATGTTTTAGAGGAGACAAGAATATTTAAATTTGAGACAGTTCTAACGTTTGCAATAGTAAGTGTAGGTAATGATTGTTTTGTTCTTGTTGCATGCAAATATAACAAGATTTTTTTTATTTTTTAGTTACAAAGGGTAATTTGACACTTGTTTTTCACAAGGGAGGAAATTCAATTAGAGCTAACAAATCGTCAGCACCTGTTCCCACGTGATGCTTGCTATTTTTAGTTACAAATGGTAACTTGACACTTTTGTTTTTCATATGGGAGTAAATTGTTCGCACAAGATGTTTGCTACTTTTAGTTATAAATGGTAACTTGACACTTATGTTTTTCATATGGAAGTACATTCAATTAGAGCTTACAAGTTGTCAGCCACTGTTCCAGGATATTAAACAAAAAAGAAGCTTTCGTTTCTAAACTGTTTTTGCGTCTCTGCAGTAGCAGTTTATCGTCTTATTTGATGACATTCATTTCAGTCAAATATTTTAAAGGTAAAAAGTACAAGAACTGTTCAAATGTTCTTTAAAGACTGTGTGGCAATTCAATTAAATCAGACTTTCAACGGATCAGAGAGGTTTTTTTTCCTCTTTCTATTTTCAGTGAAGTAGTGTTGTTGTGTAAAAAGGGTAAACTTATGACTTGTATAAAATGCGAAAAGTTCTCTTAACTTGAGTATTTTTGAGCAAAAATTCCTCTTGGGGGGGGGGTTGAAAGGGCTATGAGATCGGTGAGTGGCGGGGAGTTATGCATGTGCATGTGTCACACCAATCACAGTGTGGATTGTATCAAAGAACGAATCAAACCTTTTATGGCTTACTAATTAGTTATCTTATCATGTATATCATAAATTCCCAGTTTCTCTTTTGCTGTACATCGCAACCAAAAAGACTTGTCAAATTAACCAAATCATTACTGTAAACAGCTCCATGAATGCTCCTATCTTCGAGACTTCATAAAAAAATAACTCTTGCACGCCTTGTGTGCCTATGTTTTTAATTTGTTAAATTGTTTGGGGTTCTGTACGACTCCAAGATATATTGATTTACAGTTTATTGGCAGGCTTCAATCTATTAGCTCCACACTGCACCAATCACAGACTCATGGACGAACGTTTCTCTAACAAACAATAACTGCCGGCAGGCGTACATGTATTTTCCCTTCCCTCCCCTCCCCCTTACTCCTCTTCAGCCTTACTCTCACTCCCTAGGACACATTTTCATCTTTTCCCACGCCTCTTGTGAGGTTGAAACCAAGATGGCGCCTGCTTGACTAAATTGCACTGGCTTGCTAAAATATGCCTACAATTGCAAGCTAATTAATGAATTATTTTCAATGCTTTCATTGACTGACTGATTTTCCATTTATATCACCAAGATTGTCAAATGCGCATACTGAATTTTAAGGTTGGATGCCTGAAGGGCTTCCAACAACTTGTCCTAGAAAACAGCCTGTATTTCTCAGTATTACCTGTATATAAGGTCTAGAGAGTGTAAGTACTCGAAAGCCAACACAATCTGTGATGCATAGAATCTTGAATGAGTTTCACTGCAATGGAAATTACAAAAAGTATACTAAGTAACCGCTTGTGCTATAGACACAACATAGCTAGCCTTACACCTAAATAAAAATCAATACTTTAAGACCATGATGGTGGAAGCTTACAACAACCCCTCACCTCTGCAACACCACTGAAGTTGCCTACCCCTAACTGAGGAATCAAGCCAACTAAGAGCTGGTCATGTTGGTTGGTAATGTACCCACAGAAGATGAATTGTTTGAATTATTTCATATATTCTGTCCTTTACAACAACAATTACCCATGACAAGTGTGAAGTGCTTAAAAATAAGTGCAAAAGACAAGTGATAAAATATTTACATTGAGGTCGTGTCAGCACAGTGAAACTAATACATCAGCTTCAACAGGCTATCACTGCTATTTTACTACTATCATAACTCTTATAGCAATGTACCAAGAAGTGAAAATAATATGCAAGGTCCAATCCACTGTCTAACAGAAACATGTTTAAAACACAAAGTGGCAAAATGACGGAATGGCACTTAACAATGTGGGATATGGTTAACCCATACAATTATTGAGAGCTAACCACCTTCAAGTCAGTGATAACTGAAGCACTGTTTAGAATAACTGGAGTGCATTTTGTATTTTAAACACACCCATCTTTACTCTTCATTTTATATTATATTATTAACTACTCTATGCAGTTGAACCCTGCTATTTCAAACTCTTAGAGGAAACAAAAAATAGTTTTGAAATAGCGGGAGTTTGAAATAGCCAGTACTAAATGACTGAAGGGAAATGGTTTTCAGTTCAAAACAAAGGGGAATTCGAAACAATCGAGTTCGAATAAGCAGGGTCCAACTGTGTCCATGAAAGTTAAAATGACAGACAGACATCAATAATCCTAAGGAAATATGGCAATAAAAGTAGTGTTAAGCTTATGTTTTTAATGCTTTCGCATCCAAACTCAAAATATGCAGTTCCAAGAAAAATCAATACATTTCCCAAGGTAGGTCACTGGAAATTCCATGGGTGGGGGGGAGGGGGAGGGGGGAAGAGAGTGGGAGAGTATGTCAAAAGAAAACATTTCTACAAGAAAGTTTGAAGCCAAAGAAGAATTTTTAGAGTGGTGGGAAAGGGGGTTCAAACCAAAAACCCTCCTATGGTTCAAGGGCTATGTATATTTTCTGGAACAACATAATCTACATGTTACTATCCCAAGCAAGAAAGCATAAGGACCTTTGCTTTTAAAAAAACATTTCCAGTTACCTGAATCTTCCAATACGTCGTAGATGAGAGAACATTTCACCTCCCAGAACAAACTCCAGTACCATATACAAGTTGGAATTATCCTAAAAGTAAGAAATATCAAAATCATTTTCCTTGGTTCTGTTACAAAAAGACATCTTTACAATCAAATTCTTGAGGGTCACTTTTTTAAAATGCGCTTTCTATTGCTTATCAATGGTTCAATTTTTGATGCCTGCATTTAAAGGTTTAAAACTGAATTCAAAGTTTGCTTCAATCCCATCTAACTTAACTGGTCAGTTATATTTTCAAGAGAAAAGTTGCTTTTTTTTGTTAGAATCAATTCTTTGTTCTAAAAGGGGCGATGTATGTTAACATCTGAGACTTGCCAAGACCTTCTCAATAACAAGAAGAGCTAAAAGAATGTCTGATAAACAAGGAGTACTTTCTCTGAAGTACAATAAACAGAGCGGTGTATAGTGATATTTAGTCGTCCATTAATTAGCTTAACTATTTTAACACATGTCACTTATCAAGGAGGAAAAAATAACAAAATAATATTCAGGTATAGTTTACAACAAATCTACCAGTGTTCACAGTTAAAATAACTTCAATCCTATTTTCAACATTCTCTAATGTCATTAACACTCCTGTCTGTCATTAGGTCAATATCATAACCAGATAAGTTTAACATATATTGAATTAGATTATAAATATACCTATTTTGTGTTGAAAATAAGCTACCTGTCTGAGGTTAAAATTTAATATGGTGAAGTAAATACTTTTCTTATAGAGTCAATCAAGTATATTTGAATGTTAGCTCACTGATCAGGGGAATTATTGTTAACCAAAAGTAAGTAAGTAAAAGCAACCAACCTTAAAATGCCATTCCAGGTTCACCAAGAAGGGGAAAGTTATGGCTTGCAAGATCCTTTTTTCGTTTAAAGTGTGCTCCACTTGTTTTAACTTCACAACCTTCAAGTTTGAAGCAAATCACCAAAATTACATGCTATTCAAATCAAGATGATTAATTTACCATAACACCTGTTACATTTACAAGATTGGTCCCCAAATCTAATGCAATCATTCACTTCGAATGACCAACTATTGCAAACACAGCACACCAAGAATGTAGCAATTTTATGCTTGGAGCCAGATGTGCAAAAAAAGCACGTCGATTTTATGCATTTCCCTTCGCTTTCTTAGTACGTGACGCGCGGATCTTCACATTAACATTTTGTGAATAAGTCGACGAACAGGTTGTTATTTACAACTTACACTGTACATTTCACATTATTTTGAAATTCGGGAGCAATACAGAAATTGTTGACTAAAAATAAAGCAATAGGCAAACTAGTTACCACTAACCACGGTCAAGGAAGCTACGATTTCCTACACAAATTCTCACGAAACTAAAAAAATATAAACCTCCGCCAGTCATCGTCTTCAAAAACAATATAATCTTCCAGCAACCCGACTCAATATATAGTCAACAGAACAAAACCAAGATTACCTTTTGCTTGTCTAATATTTTCATTGCAAAAAATCGTGAGCTGCTCTTGTGTTGTACAAGCATAACACGACCAAATGATCCAGTTCCCAAAGTCTTCAGACGCTCGAAGTCCTCCAAACCAGCCGTATTCTGTATGCATCAAACAGACATGACACATGATGAGCGACATCGCGAAAATCAATAAAGAAATTATACTTCCAAAGGTAAAGAAAGTTTCGGGTCGCCAATAAGAAAACCTTGTAATCGTGTGCTTCCAACAAGCAGACTAAGAATCAAGCACCGTTGTTCGTAATACAATCTCTAAAGAACAGAGCACCGTTTAAAGCAATTTACAAGTCTCACCCAACAAAAGAGTGTACACGAAAAAGGTGAATATATATTTTTAGTTGAAACCGAACGAAGATACGACTCTATAATTAACTAACGAACAAGAAAAAATTCTCACCTGTGATGGATGCTCCCATTTTGAATTAAACTCTTCTTTTGCCTCGGTCAGGAACGCTTTTACTACGGCAAAGAAAACAAAACAAAACATGAAGGTTTTTCGCTTGCATGAGTATAACAACAGATGCCCCCGCGAAATTTATTATACCATTTTCTGGGTCTCCTTTCTTCGCTGGAGCGTTGCCCATGTCTTAACGGGCAACCACTTATAGAAGGTACTCTGAAGCTCTCGTTGCAGTAAAAAATATTGATACCCAACACACAAATCTGCCTAAAATACTTGGAATCTAGTTCAGTATTTTCCACCGTAGCTGGTATCAAAGAGACAACCTCCCGGCAAAAGACAGACCTAGTGACGTTTTCCGTTTTCACAGCGACGCATTTTCATTGGTCGGTTATAAACCAAACAATCGGAAACTACTAAATATGGAAATGTTCGGCAATCTCCAGCTGAACGAAACAGAAGCGGAGGAGAATTGCCAGACATATTCTAGGAAGGTTCGAGTCTTGTTTAAAGATTGAAGGTGAAAACAGTCAGTTTATATGACCGCTACTGCACTTCCTGCAGTAATTCGAACTTTAGAAATTAAGCTTATGGTACATGACTCTAGCAAAATGCTGTCTAGCCAGATAAATCGACCAAAACACATCAAATAATTGTAGATTACTGACATCATGTACTCAGATTAAGTTTTATATTGTGGCTATTTTAAAAAATGCAAATAACAGAAAAAAATGCATTTTAATATCAATGAACCTGGTACCTGGAAAATGTATCCAGATAATTTCCATCAAAATATACCCTTTTTTCTACAAAATTTAAGTTCACACCCAAGCGAGGCAAACATTAATTTAATTTAGAAACAGCCCAAAGAAAATATGTGTACGGATCAGTTTAAAATTATGTTTCTATTTAAAAAGCAAATGATCGTATTGTTTTGGTATATAGTTGTTCAAAACTTAAAAAACAATCCTATTAACAACGGCACACTCTGGGCTACTCACTATCTACAACAGAATAGATAAAGAGTAGTACAGCTAATCACAGAATGGCATGTTTCGTGATAGAACTCTATACTAGTAGATTTACACTAAAACTCTGTAGAAACAGAACTAACATGAGCTGTTGACATAATGATGGATTGAGCATAGAGATTTTGACATTTTGATGATCAAGTATTTAAACAAGTTTCTTTTTTCGTAGCAACATTTTCTAAAAGAAATAGAAAACGTTCACTGTGTTTTTGTTGAGTTATTGCACTCGCAAAAGCTTAGGAGAACTCAAAAAAGCTGCATGTGGAAACACTCGCCTATCGGCTCGTCTTTCAACAACATTTCTCGTTCTCCCAAACTTTGACAAGTGTTTCTATTACACAATATAAACATGGAGCATGAACATGTATGTTTTCTATTTCTTAATTAATTGGTCATAATGATTCTATCTTGTGCAGTCAACAACCACCTTGTGCATGGACACTTATCATTACATTTTTACCTTATTTTTTAAATGTGCTTGGAAAATCTACTGTAAATTTAACAGAAACAACTCTTTATGATTGTGACTTTGCCCTGTTACAGAGGTCCTGCAGATATCTATTGTACAAGGTCCCTATACATCTGGGGATTATTTAAAAAGCACGAAGAAAGAAAAAACTTTAAATCAACTGTAGAAGAAACTGGACAAGTAATTCCTACGTAATATGAGCTTTAATCACACTTCACAACAATTAAAATAAACAACCCTAATAAAACGTATGACTGTAAGGGGCCTCTTTTATAGCAGAGTCGGCTTTTGCAAAACGTTGCTCAACAACACTACAAATACAACCCATTTAGTTTTGACTGCAGTTTATATATATATATATATATATATATATATATATAATATATTTTGTTAAGGTTGTAATAAGGCACACAATTCCTGTGGAATATACTGGACAAATCAGTAACAAGGATATTTATTAATAATCTCCGAAATGAAACTGGCCTATTTTTATGAACAATAAGCTAGATAGCCATTAAACTTTTAGCATATTGTTGCATTAACTCATTGGCTCTATCATCTTGATTTTGTTTCAGTCTTGTACAAGAAGTTAGTTCTATAAAGCACTTAAGTATGTGCTAATTCCACTTAATTTACATCATCTAATACTATTAATTTAAAATTCATCTGCATATTATACAAGTCTGTGAGCTAAATTGATGCTAGACTTTCAGAAAAGTCCTTCATCTTGTTTATTCAAAGCTTCGAAGCCTAAAACCTCATAGCTCCCTTCTATTGCTTAGCTACATGTATTCTACCCTGAGACTTGTGAGGCCACCTTGTGGCAAGTCTAAGTTGATGCAAAACTAGCAGGTACTGATCGACAGGGTAATTAAGCTGGAAAGCAACATGTGTAAGGTAACACTATTCCAACCCAAAAAAGCCTCTACCAGGCATTCAGTTAGTTGGGGTACAGTGTGAAAATTGGAAAAGAAATCAGTAAGGGAGGATGGCCCCGCACAAAAGTGAAAGACTTTTAAAAAGGTCTCTAACCAGAGCCACATTGCATTTCAATCTACATAATTCAATAGCAATCAAGCGTTGAACAATACAAATCAAAATTGACCAATCATACAAATGTAGGGTATTAAGCCACATTCTGGTATACCAGAACAAGCTTCACAGTTCTTTTGCTCCTTGCATGATACCAACCCCCCGCCCCTCCCGCCCCATTTTTTCAGTGTTTTTGTGCTTAATTTGCCAACTGACTGAATCCCTGGAGGAGGCTAACCCAAAAATTTCATTATTGCTGATTATGCAGTCCTACAGAGATCTGAGCAGAACATAGAGTCATGGATTTGTTGATATTCTGCTTTCATTAAAGATAAATAATTTAGGATGATTGTGAGCAAGGACAAATTGTTTTGTGCAGTCAACAATCTTTATATTTCAAACCATTAGATGCCAACCTCGTTCCCAGGGTCCTCTCATACTTGGCACCCATGGTGAGAGAGATAGGTTGTAACATCATGTATTTAATCTAGTCATCATTAGGCTGTTATTTCAGTCGTAATCTCTAGTCGATCTGTTCGAACCGCTTTCAGTTCACCCTTATACCCTCCCACCCTTAAGGTGTCAGGGTTTTATTGTTTATGATTGTACATGTCTCGTGTTTGGTTTCTCGATTACTGTGACAATAAAGCACCAAATTATTCTCCCTCTCTTGCCACAGGGGCAGAGTAGGAGAGGACCCTCGGAACAAGGTTGCATTAGAAAGCTTTGTGGAGATCCACAGTAAAATCTCTCAGTAGTATCTCCCTGGGGTTTAAACCGTATACATGTGAAGTTGGACCAAATATTCCAAAAAGAACAGAGACCATACACTATTTCACCCTGGTGCAACCACCTCCCCCACCCCACCCTCAACTCCACCCCTCGGTCACCATAACCCCGGAATCTGCCAATATACTTCCTTGGCAACATGTAGAGGTCAAGGTACAGATTGTAACACGAAAGCGTAACAATATCGACGTTTAGTAATTGAGTAGATTTTACCGCCAGGATCGTGTTACAAATGAAGAAGAAAATCTTCTCAAAATCAATCAACAGTTGTCAGAGATATTTAAAACGTTTACGAACAATACCTAAACTTCGAAGACTCTTTCGAACATTTGCAAACGCTAGAATAGTATTAACAGACATAGATTTTGCTAAATTGGATTTCTGAATTCAGAACTAGCTTTTAGTTACTGGTAAATGACTCGTAAGTAACTTTTGGTCAGTTTAAAATGACCTTTCAGCTTTGTAATCAACAACCATTACAGAATTCCTGCAGTGAAAGGTCACAAATAAACACAAAAGAACCTTAAGTATATTTATTGTTTCGGTACAGACTTTTCTGAAGTGGAGTAAAGATTCCTTTTCAGCTAAACTTCTAAAGTGGAATTCCGATCTAACTTAGAGAACAGAAACAGTTCAGCACAGACAAAGCGACAGTAAATAAAAGAATATTTGCGAGGCAAAATTGCATTGACGTCAAAGGTTTTAGGGCACTTTAGGAATGCCGCTCTATGTTTACAACTGACTTTGGTTGATAAATCGAATTCCATCGAATAATTCAGCTATTTATCGACTTGTTGCAAAAACGCCTGCCGTGGTTACAGAATTGACAGTTCTTTCCGTGGTGTAGACTACAATATCAACACGATAAAACACAAAGAACTTACTTATGTCATTCTTTGCTGCTTTCTTAGCCAACGGCATGACACTGACAAATCAAGATTGAACGCTGCAGGAATCCAAGGCAGATTTCTTCAACTGTAACAGCTGCAGATGGAATGTGGAAACAAAATATTGAAAAGCAGCGAACTATCCACGACAAACACCCTTAAGGGCAACGTTTCTGC
>OZ026608.1:7216178-7268678 GCA_964020085.1 Micromussa lordhowensis | reverse complement strand
ATGACCTTGTTCAATGTACTTCACCGCATCCTTTATAGCTTGAGCCATTCTCAATCGCACCATGACAACAGGCAAACGCCGCCGACAGAGCGCTGATGCGCTCAGCTTATCGCACAAAGACAAGTTGTTTTTAGCTTTGATTAAGCCAAGTGAGTACAATTTCTCCAACAACTGTTCTGTGGCTTCGCCTCGAAATGGATCTTTCGGGTCAAGTTGTTTGATTTTCGTGGCGAGCGATTTCACCATCCCACAGACTTTGTTGTATTTGGTGTAATCCTCTCTCTTCTGGATGTGGTACTTTCGAAGAACCTTCACTTCGCGTATATTATTGTCACTTTTCCATGAAATAAAGTCGACCTTTTTCAAGAGTTTCTTCTCGTGAAATTTCAGTTTTCTCACCATTTTCGCAACACGAGGAGAAACAACTATACCCAGTCCTTTCACTTTCGAACGTAATACCGCTGGCTACAAACCTACCACAATCTTGAGTCCCAGGGTCTTCTCTGTACGTATTCGAATCCAACATGGTGGTCAGTCATCGAGAACTGGCGTGGTAAATAAGAGAGATGTTATATCTTGTTGGTCTTGGTTTGGGAGACGCCAAGGATATCACGGTTAAAGGACTAGAAATCGTCAAAAAGGCAGACTACGTCTTTCTGGAAGCATATACTTCCATCCTTTGTGTGGGGAAGGAAGTGTTGGTAAGTGTTTAAGTCCCGACGTGATCGATAATAATCGATGACAATCGATAACAATTAATCGATTGATATCGGAAATCGATAACCAATCGATGGTGCAAAAAATCGTGTTTTTTAATTGACATCGATTGTCATTGATTATTATCAGATGCTATATCGTGTTATATCATCGATTGTTATCAATTTTGATCGATTTTCATCAATTGTCATCGATTTCCACATTTCTTATAAAGATACAGCCTCTCAATAATATGGCTTAATATTATTTCCATCGTCGAAATGGCAAGATTTCCGTATAACCCCATACATTTATTATGCATACAGTTCTTTGTTTAACTAAACAATAGCCAAAACAATAGAGTCCCTTTGAGACTTATCCGCTTTGAATAACTATAAAATTTGCCATTTTTGCCATTCTTATAAACTTAGAAAAATTTTTCGAATTTTAGGGCCAAAATACGGAAAAAATGCATCGAGTTTAAAAAGACATAGAAAAAGAAACGATTTTAAGGGCCAAATTACGGGAAAACGAAAACGAAATCTAAATTTCATTTTTATGGCGCATTCACCGCATTTAAAATTAAAGAGTAGACTGAAACCTGCTTAAAATAATAGCGATTAAGTCCTATGCGACAGTGTAAAAATAGCGATTTAGGCCTAAGCAAAAGCGGCTTGCGGTTAGCTATAAAATGTTGTTAAGGTCAGCAAGTATTTTGATTCTGTACATTAAAGAAAATCCTGTGCAATAAACCACTTCCTCACCTCGGTTGTGTGTTCTCATATTTTCTCCCTGATATACTTGTGCAAAGCCGCGGCATCAGCTGTTCTGCTTTCATTTGATGCGGTGTATTTTGTTTCCTGAAGTTTGTTATATCCATCTTTCTCGAGCCCATATTATAAAAAGCAGGCAGGTTCGATTAACGACTGTATGCACCTTTCGTGTCGCTGAAGCTGGTACTGGAGTAAAGCCATCTCCACTGGCACAGAAAGATGACAAACAATCAAAGATGTCGTAGACTTCAGAAGTAGCCAGAGCATTTAAAAATCGAGAAGACCATTGCGAAGATGGTCTTACAGCGGTGAAACGGTCCTTAACGTTAAACAATACCGTGAGCCTATACTACTCTTCAGGTCAGTTTTCAAGTGAACCCAACGAAGAAGAAACAAAACTCACAAGGGACCCAGCTGGCTAAAAAATCCAATGCATGTTTTCGTGCAGCGTGAAAATGCTTTAAACAGATGAATAAGTAAATTGTAATGTAAATTTTTAGTAATGTTAACGAGTCAAGTGAAATATAAATGATTTTTGGAGGGGTAATTCTCAACTGAGCCTCGTAGTGTAGTGGTGTAGAAGAGAAGCTGGTAAGCGAGAGGTATGCGAAAGGTAAGGAGTTCGAGACCTGCAGGGGAAAAAGGAAAAAAGGAAAAATAATACGTAAGGAGCCTGGGAAATATGAAGGAGAAAAAGAGAGAAGAATGGAGGTAGGGGAAAAAGAGAGTCGGCAAAAAGACAGCGCGAATTGAAATCCTCTTTTATTCATACAGTAAGTAATAATTATCAATGTATATATTCAATACCTTAGGGGGTTGCTATTGTCTTCTGAAACAATAGAGCACATACATAATTAATCAATCTGCATGCATAATAAATGTATGGGGTTATATGGAAATTTTTCTGTCGAAATAAATAAGTGAGGAAAGATTTACTGACCTTTTCGCTTGTGAACATCATCATCATCAACAACAACAACAACTTATCTTTATAAATGCAGGTATAATGCAAGAAAACTAACATTGTTAACAGAAAACAAACTGGAATGAAAATGTTTATACTGTTTATAACATACTATTTTAACAGAAATCACAGTATAAAATGTTCTGGTTACTGGCAGTCCATAGGAAGAATATGCTCATTGCCATCGTACAAACATGAAACAAGATTTACACTTGTGAACATGAAGCTTGCGAATAATAATCTCAAGACCTGAGTCAGCGCAGGGGATTCCCAAAACATTTGGTCCTGGTGGTAGACTTTTCCTTCAAGGACCTTTCCTTGTGGGGAAAATATCAGGTTCAGCAACCTACAGAAACCAAAGTCGCTTGTTCATACTTTCTAACATTCATAGCTTGACCTTGTTAATAACGATTTTGCAGGTCTTGATTCCAACCTTTCAGTTTGGCCTTTTCCACCCACCAAAGGGGAAAAATAAATGATAATATATTGGCCAGTCCCTGTTTTATAGATCTTTAAAATATATTTCAGGAAGAATTTTATGAATGCAAAATCCAGTTAGCTGATAGAGAAACTGTGGAACAAAATTCTGGTGAGTAGTTTATCCTTTGAAAATGTTATTGTGCTTGCTTGCATTGCTTGTTCACTACTAAGTAGATTGACTGACTGACTGACTGACTGATAGACAGACAGACAGACAGACAGACTGACTGACTGTCAGATAGACAACTTTTAAATGCATATGCGCACGATGTAAAACATGTCCTTTCATTAACATCGTTGAAAAATTGTCGGGACCCAAGCGATCCATTAAGATCTCAGATCATTTCACCTGTACCTCAGCCAATGTCATCTACTGTATAACTTGCACTCTATGCGAAAAGTTATATGTCGGCGAAACAGGTTGACAACTAGGCGACTGATTCCGAGAACACCTTTGCGACGTAGAGAAAGACAATAAAGACGCTTCTAAACCGGTCGCTAGACACTTTAATCTGCCAAATCATTCTAAGCAACATATGGCAGTCTGCGGACTCTCCCTACATCAAGGAAGTACAGAAAGCCGCAAAACTCTTGAACAAAAATTTAGTTTTCAAATCGGCACTCTTAATCCTCATGGTATCAACGAACGCTTTTCATTCAACTAATTCATTCTCTTGTTTTTCACGTTGCCAGGCACCAACCAATAGCATAGCTCCATATTTCTGTATATAAACCACACACAACCCACAATTCCTTGATTCGCTCCGACGAAGGGCTAACGCTCGAAACGTCAGCTTCCGAATCTCTTTATGGTGCCCAATTCACATTATCAACCCAGTTGATAAAACCAAATTATCTTGTAATACTCCCGCCGACGCAGCACCACAGTTTCTTTAGAAACTTGCCCCCTTTATTTGTCAGATAGACAGATTAGTCAGGTTTCTCATAAATAGAGCTTCATAGAGCTTAAAGTAATGTGTTTTTCTGTTATTCCATAGATCTTCTTTTGGAACATGCTAAGGATAAAGATGTGGCTTTCTTGGTTGTTGGAGACCCATTTGGGTGAGAAACGTGCAGCACTTGTTTGTAGAAACATGATTACTGAGTAATGAACTTCAGAAATTCTCACCACTATCACAATCACTGAACTGTAGATGAAGTACAATCACTAGCTGAAATATATTTCATTTCACTAGCTGAAATATACTTCAACTTATCATCATAATAATATTGTTGTTAATAACTACTTATTAACCAAGAGTGAGGTCTTTACAGGAAAATCTCAGACCAAGACCTTGCCGTATCATGCCTTACTGAGCAATAGCAATGTCAATCAAGGCTGAGGTTTGAGATTTTCCCTTAAAGACTGAACGTTCGAGGTTAATAAGATGTTTATTGTACGGCTTTTTGCTTGGCTTTTGCAGGCCCATAATCGGCCCTTGGGCATTATGGGAGAATAATGCCCTAGTTTTAGCCAATCAGAACATGCATTCTATGGACTACAAACCCAAGTCATATAATAAGACAACATATTAGAGCATAATTTGGTTTTATCAACTGGGTTGATAATGTGAATTGGCCACCGTAAAGAGATTTGGAAGCTTCCGAATCTCTTTACGGTGGCCAATTCACATTATCAACCCAGTTGATAAAACCAAATTGTCTTGTAATACTCCCACTGACACAGCACCACAGTTTCTTTAGAAACTTGCCCCTTTTAATATATTAGAGCCCAGTGTATACTATGGAGCATCCAATATAGGTTTTGTGAGATGAGGACTGGGCTTAAAATTTAGTTGCAATATGATCAATACTTGACATTTTGTGAACAGGATACAGGATAAAATAACTATGGTACGAAACAGAATATACTATCTTTTGCAGCTGTAGTGCAACAACAACAACAGCATTCTTCATTCTTCTTTATTACGTGCATTTGTCTATCATGGCATGCGCAGTCTTTTCTGGTGCAGAAAGTTGTAAGTAGCGGAAGAGGACAGTGAATCATATGGCTTGAATTGTGTGGCTTTGCACCATGCCAAGACAAGCCTGTTGGACGTCAAAGACTGTCGTCTATCATTAATATGGAAAGTACAGATCTAATCTGATTTGGCCTTCTGAAAGAGAGTTCCATCAACTATAATTATTGATACTTATTTTTAGGGCTACTACTCACACAGACCTCGTGTTGCGAGCATGTCAAAGGAACATTCCTTACCAAGTCATTCATAATGCCTCCATTATGAATGCAGTTGGATGCTGTGGTCTTCAGGTAGCTACTTGATATTGTGTAAAGTTTTTCTCTCTGAGTTGTTTAACTATAGAAATCATTTTATCCTGAAGATTCTCCGAAACTTTCAGCTTAGTTTCTGAAATGAAATAGAAAGATGATGTGGAAATGTTGTCTATTTTTTCAATAATCATATTTATAACTAAATTCTTGATCATGATTGGTTTTCCATGCATGTATTTGTCACATAGTCAGCATTTGATCACATGCCTGTCCAATTACAATTTTTTTTTAAATTTGATACTTGTAATTGAATATCTGCACCATTCCCCCATTTGTTGTGTACACTTTAATGGCTTCCTTCTTACTGTTCCTTACAGCTTTTCAAACTTATGGAAAGCACTACTGACTTAAGTGTTCAAAAGAAGTTCTCAAAAGACTTTTCAATTTTGATGTTGATATGATTAATTAGTAACTGGACCTTGTGTCTTACAATCCAGGGAGTAATCGTGCTCGTAATTTCAAATCGGCCTTGCACTGTGTACTCGTCTGATTTTGAAATTGCTCACAGGACTTTAACTGCCTCAATAGTTCTCCACTCAGTCCAGTTACTATAACATATCATTATCATTATAAGTGATGAGCTATCTTGACATTGTATCATTTCACTCTAACTTCCAGTTATATAACTTTGGAGAGACGGTTTCCATAGTTCTCTGGACAGACAACTGGAAACCAGACAGTTTTTATGATAAAATTGCATCCAACAGAAAACAAGGTCTTCATACACTCTGTTTGTTAGGTAAAGTGACAACAGAAAATGTAAGGGGAATTTTTTCTCTTCAAGCTTAGGCCTTTGAAACTGTCAGATCTCCTTTTTTCAGCTGGTGAGTTTTTACTTACATGTACACGTAATATGTGGTAAAAAGGGGCAAGTCTGCTTACAAGCCAAGTGGCCCATCAGGCCAATGCTTATCTCCTGTGTCAGAAGCTTGAAGCGACTAGTAGTATTTCTACTCCCCCCTGGATGGGATGCTAGTCCATCGCAGGGTTACCCCTGGCATAAAATTTGTTGTTGCGCATTTATACACCTGGGTGGAGAGAGGCACTGTGAGAGTTAAGAGTCTTGCCAAAGAACACAACACAATGTCCCCAGCCAGGGCTCAAGACAGAGTCAAGCACAATAACCAGGCCACCACGTGTGGTACCCTTAGAATATTTAGTATTGTTATTTCAGTGGTGGAATATGCTATGCCCGAGAGGTACTTCCCTAAATTTCAGATAGGGGTGCACCACGAAGGGTCTTAAACCCTGACCCTATTTAAGAATAAAGGTCAATACCCAAACCCGAAAAATGACACCCTATTGAAGGGAAAATCAAAAAGTTAAGAATAGCGTGCACAGGTCGGCTTTGGAACTCTTGAAGTTAATCGAAGGTTCAGTTTTAACAGATCATTTGTTTTTTGTTTAGCTGTGCATTTACCTACTGCAGTTTTAGCTGGTAGAATTTAGGCACCCTATCTAATGATCTCACTGGGAACACAATGCCAACAGGGGCAAAAATTATACCCTATTTAAGACTCAAGAACCTCAAAAACCCCACCCCTATCCCGTGGCACATACTGATATAGTCCATATATGGGAGTACACCTCCACCCCCCCCCACCCCCCCGATGCTATGCCAGAAAGCAAGATTCTGAAGGTAGCAGGAACTGGGTAAAATAGGGAAAAATAACATTTCATAATATTTTAGGAATAGCAACCCCATAAAGAGGCAGCAACCATCACAGAGGGAGTAGAAACTGTTTACTTCTTCATTTCGATATGGATAAAGTAGCCTGTTCAGCGCCGTAGCTAGTAACAGGCCAACCAAGGCACTTGCCTTGGTCATTTCTTTGGCTTTTGTTGTTTAAAGTACCTAATACCTACGAAGAGAACTCAACCATGGACTGATTGCCTCAGTCATAAGTTATTCATAGACATTGCCTCAGTCAAAATGTTTTTCTGGCTATGGCCCTGCTGTTTAACTGAATTGAAAGCAGGATTTTATATCCTTTGTATTACTTAAATGTACTTGTGGCTTCTTTTTTCTGCAGACATAAAGGTGAAAGAACAGTCTGTGGAGAATTTAATGAAGTTAGTGAGGCAAAGTTTTGCTATGAGTAAACAAATAAATGTTTTTCTTCAATTGACACCATCTTTTTAAATACAGTCGAACCTCCCATAGGCGACCACCCAAAATGTCAAGCCTAGGTGGTCGCTTACAAGAAGTGGTCGCTTACCAGAGCTTAGGCCATATATATTGGGTCAAAATTTTGCCTCATTAGCATAAGGTTACTACAGAGACTTCCCCTATGATTTAATTTTTTATTCATGTGAAAAGTCAATTTTCGAGAAAAAAATCAGGTACTTCCTGTTGAGAAATTTCTGTCTTTTTTACTGTCCAAGAATGCAATAATGTGACACCTCACTGCAATTTTTCTGCTCATTTTTTTCTGTCAAGTGGTCGCTTACAGGAGGTTAACAACATAGGAAAATTTCAACTTTTGAGCTCTAAAAGTGGTCACAACCGTTTATGAGAGGTGGTCTTACAAGAGGTTCTAAATATAGTGATTTGACTGGGAAACTTTTGGTATTTTGGAAAACTGGTTGCTTTGGAGAGGTTGTTGTGTCCGAGACATGGTCGCGACTGGAGGTTCAATTGTATTGGGTGACTTATCTATAACAATGCATTGTTTAATTTTACTATTACAGGGGGAGGAAGATATTTGAACCGCCACGCTACATGAGTGTGAATGAAGCTGTAAGCCAGTTGCTGGAGGTAGTCAAGAACAGAGATTTGAAAGGGGAATCTCCAGGTAAAGTAACAGAGTGCTATCCAAAAAACATACAGACACAGAGGTTCGAGTACTGTCTTATTATTTCTACCAGGCTAAAATCTTGCACTTACTATTTTTTTCTATTTTGTTAGCTTACACAGAATCCACCATTGCAGTAGGCCTGGCACGAGTTGGCGCAGCCAATCAGCAGATAGTATGCGGCAGCATGAAGGAGTTGTTGTCACATGACCTCGGTCCGCCGTTGCACTCGCTTATTATACCTGGACACTTGCATTTTATAGAAAAAGACATGCTTAGAATATTCGCTTTAAATCCTAATATACTTGACGAAAGCTGACATGACAATTCTTCTAGGTTGATTTTAACAAAATGAGAACTACCATCTTCTTCATCATCTTGCCCTAGGGAACTCGATATAGCAAAGATATCGGTGACGTCACCTATTGTTATTAATATGCCAACCAGAGAACTATTGGCTGGTGAAACAAAGAATTCTTTTGTTTAACGTTTTCAACATTTAAATAACAAAAATAATGTTTGTAAACAAATATCTTCCCAGCTGAAGGTTGGAGACGTTTGTCTTAACTTCTCGGGGTGTAAATGAAGAATTAAGGTAGTTTTTTTAGGCTAGCACGTGAAGAAATAATGACAAACGCCATCATAGCATGTCATCAAAGTCACTACTGAGAGATGTGATATTCTTGAAGGTCAATAAGACTTGAGCCACGCCCAGATTGGTTTCCGGAGCCTCGGAACGAGGAAAACGTAGCACTGGTGACACATTGATTGCTTACATGCCGGACTAAGATTTTTACTTATTCAACTCTGGTTTTCTTCATGAAAATATCCACTAGTTGATCTCTAGCCACGAACCGTTCGATCAAATCACTTCAGACCTTAAGAGACTTTAACAAAGGGAATTAAAAGAGAAGTAAAATTCTGACCGCAACTGGCGTTCTCTTGTTTGTTATGAAGGACTTTACTGAAATCACGACGGTCTGTTTTTGTTAGAGATCAACCAGTCATCGGACATTTCGGTGAGGACAATCAATTTGTTTAGCTGAGTTCCCTGGGGGAGAGACTCATCTCAAAAAGGACCGTGGTGCTCGTAGTACCACTTTGTGGGTTAAAAAAGCCGTTTTGGTACCTCTCTCACTCATGGCCGCAAAAAGTCCACAGCGGAAGTTTCTGCGGTGCCATTAATGATATGGAGCGGGAAAAATATGACATCAGATAGTGTGTTCGACGAGCGCCCCCGTCTTTTTTATGGAAGCCCCCGCCCCCCTCCCCCCGGGTCTAGCTGCAACGCTCACCTTTTTAACGCGAAGCGATCCACTAGCGACTCTCGGGTCGTGTGTCTTTAGGGCCTACTTTTCCTGCTGCCAAGCCCCCCCCCCCCCCCCCCGGCAAAGTGAAAACGGTGGCTCTGGGACGAGATAGGCTAGACAGTGTGATAGACCTCTGCAGCCTGCGAGCACGCTCACGTTGGAGCACAAGCACACGCGGGGTAGCCCCGCGCGAGAAATCGACCGGCGAAGCTACGAGAAAAGTGGCGCCTCTTGACCAGACTTCTTCCCGCCTGATCGCTGTGCTCTTCGCCGCTCGCGCGCGTGACTCAAAGGTGAGCCTTACAGGCTAATTAAAAAATGCCCACCAGGAGCGGAGGAAAGTAGTCTATGTTACATTCACCTCGGTTTTAACCCCGAGTTGACAGCGAAGCCGAGAAAACAAACCCTGTTCAGTGGCGCGTGCTTGTATAGGCAAAATAAGGGAGTACCCTCCCCCCGAAGTTAATTTTTTTTGTCCTGCAAGGGCCTTCCGTGATATAAAGTTGTTAGTGAACATAACAGCGTAATAGCAGGTAGTCTGTCTATAGGCCCTCTATTTTGGGTTGGAGTGTCGGAATTCCCTGCTTTCTAATCCACCCTCTATTTTGTCTTGAATTCGTCGAGAGCGCAAACAAAGTAGTAACAAACCAAAACACACGGGGGTGGGACTTCGTTCGCTATCACCGTGCTCTCTCCAGCGAGCCTCTAAGAGGAAAAATAACTCCAAAATTCAAGTCTACGGACAGGGTTTTACCAGGCTTTATGTAACCCCAATCGAGAACGAGGACACTGAAAAACAGCGACACAACAGCATCTCGTCTCTTTCCAACCGCATGAGAAGGCAAGATGTCCCCCTAAATACGGTTTATTGGCTAAACTGAGAATAACTTCGACATTCATTGTTCGGGACCTGAAGCACGGTATATTTTGTTTTGAGTTTTAGACTAGCGGTAGAAATATTAATGTACGTTAGAAGAGAAAAGAGCACTTCAAACCAGGTGCAAGTATAATAATATTGGTCATTGACTTTTGTATCATTTGGTGGCTCCTAAAGGAGCCGTTTGTTTTGGCGGGAAACCCACAAAGTGAGTTTACTTGCTGCTGGTGTACTTGGTCACAGCCTTGGTTCCTTCACTCACGGCGTGTTTGGCCAGTTCACCGGGCAGAAGCAGCCTGATGGCGGTCTGGATCTCGCGGGAGCTGATGGTTGATTTCTTGTTGTAGTGGGCAAGGCGGGAAGCTTCGGTGGCGATGCGCTCGAAGATGTCGTTGACGAACGAGTTCATGATGCCCATGGCTTTGCTGGAGATACCAGTGTCAGGGTGAACTTGCTTCAACACCTTGTAGATGTAGATGGCGTAGCTTTCCTTTCTCTTTCCCCTTCTCTTCTTCTTTCCATCAGCGGCGGCCTTTGCCTTACCGGCTTTCTTCTCGCCTTTCTTTCCTGCTACTTTGGGTGTCATGTCTGTAGATCAGAATGGATTTGAATGAAGACTAGATGATGCATTTTGTATTTATAACAACATTTAGAAGGGATCAATTACCATAAGGATCGAAATGCTCGATTCCTGATTGGTCATTTTAGCCTTAACGACCTTTGGGGTCATATTTTGCATGTGTTTTGTTTATAGCACACGGAGTGTTTGTTTTATATTGTCAAATGTAAAGCCAGTCTGATTGGTGCATTTCGATCCTTTACACTTGAATAACGGCAAATAAAATTCAGCGCGCTTAAATTTGTCTTCATTCTCCAAGAAACCTGTCTTAGTGAGTGCTACTTATTTTCAAACATGTCTGGTCGCGGTAAAGGAAAAGCAAAGGGCACCAAGTCCAAGACCCGCTCATCCCGAGCAGGGCTTCAGTTCCCAGTTGGTCGTATCCATCGTCTTCTCCGCAAAGGTAACTATGCTGAGCGTGTTGGCGCCGGTGCTCCAGTGTACTTGGCTGCCGTGCTCGAGTATTTGAGCGCCGAGATCCTCGAGTTGGCGGGCAACGCTGCTCGTGACAACAAGAAGACAAGAATCATCCCCCGTCACCTTCAGCTCGCTGTCCGTAACGACGAGGAGTTGAACAAACTGCTCGCCGGTGTCACCATCGCACAGGGAGGTGTTCTTCCCAACATTCAGGCTGTACTTCTGCCCAAGAAAACCGAAAAGAAAGCCAAAGCTTAAATAAGCTTTAACTCTCAAACAAACGGCTCCTTTAGGAGCCACCAAATATTAGAAAAGTCACGATCAACAAAAATCTTTGTTTCATTTCTGTTACCATTATTTTTTTTCTATTGATATACACCTTTCATCTCGCCGACTAACATTTTTACCTGATACTCCAAATTGAGTTGTATAGTCTTTCTGTATTTATGATCCGAGATAAATAACTGAAAGTAACGCACCCCTTCCCTAACGTACTAGCTTTATCTCGTAGTTCTAACGCACGTTACCCTGTCCTTTCCCGACGCAAGTCCAGTCCTTGGTATCAAATCCACGCGGCACGCGCAAAAGTGAAAAGCGCGCCTGATTTGAAATTTCGTTGCCAGTTATAACGGATCTACTTGGCGCAATTATTTTAGATAGCTCAGATTTCGTGAGTTTGAATAATAACATTAAAAGATATCAGAACAATTTCATCTTACTGATAAACACATTTATAACGCGCTACAGGAAAACTTAGAGTCTGGAATGAGGCAAAAATAGCGTATTCCAGCTGGAAGAATTTTTTCGTTTCCACAAAGAGGAAAGCACTGATTAATCAAGTTACCGGAGTTCCGAGAACGCTAAAATCGATTGTTTTGATGTGTGTGTGTGTGTGTGTGTGTTGTCACCCTACTGTGGCATCAATACCCTTGTATTTCGGCTGTGCTCAAAGGCAAATCAGCGTCTTACGCTATGTAGAATTCTCTGAACAGGGAAATCTTTTGTCTTAGATCGGCATATGACAGTTAATGGTGAGAAGGGAGACAGCTATTTCCGAATTCTATTGGTCATGACTTTGAGAGATTTGGTGGCTCCTAAAGGAGCCCTTTGTTTGTGTTGGCAGACTCTGCAGTCTAACCGCCAAATCCGTACAGAGTACGGCCTTGTCGTTTCAGAGCGTACACCACATCCAGCTGTCACAGTCTTTCTCTTGGCGTGCTCGGTGTATGTCACAGCATCACGGATCACGTTCTCAAGGAAAACTTTGAGAACGCCACGCGTCTCCTCGTAGATCAGGCCAGAGATTCGCTTGACACCGCCACGGCGAGCAAGACGACGGATGGCTGGCTTGGTGATGCCTTGGATGTTGTCGCGAAGGATCTTTCGGTGACGCTTGGCGCCTCCTTTTCCTAGACCTTTGCCTCCTTTACCGCGACCAGACATGTTGACTCGTGTTTCTGAGCTATAATTGACTAAGCAAGCACGTTTTACGGTTTTATATGGACGAGAATGACCTCTCAGAAAGCACCATACTATATTTATTGCTATTGGTTAACAATAAACAATAGTGCCATGGGTCAGTTTAACTGACCCATATTAGCATACAACATTCACCTTCATTCACGCATCCCTTTACCTTTCTACGGAGCCCGCAAAGGGCCATGACAAATTATAATTATTTGACGAGTTATTTGACGAGATATGTGACGAGTTATTTGACGAGTTATGTGACGAGTTATGTGACGAGTTATTTGATGAGTTATGTGACGAGTTATGTGACGAGTTATGTGACGAGTTATGTGATGAGTTATTTGACAAGTTATTTGACGAGTTATTTGACGAGTTATTTTACGTACCAGTTATTTGACCAGTTTTTTTGACAAGTTACATGACGAGCAAGAGCCTGGGTTACATTTGTGTAGACGGGGCAAATATGGCGGCGCGTTTGGCCTTGAACTTTCGTGATGAATTAATTGAACAATACTTTAAAATTGGATACAACCACGCAGAAATACGTTCGTGTCTTCTGCTACTGCATGACGAGGAACTCAGTTTGCGACAGTTAAAAAGAATACTAGCCCGTAGAGGCCTTAAAAGACGGCAAAACGTTTCCGACCTGAGAACTGTTATTGTCGCTATTGAGCAGGAGCAACGAGGAAGTGGAAGTGATATTGGATATAGATCTGTTTGGCAAAGATTGGTCACAGATCGCGGCCTTGTGGTTTCTAAAGAGACGGTGCGGCACGCTCTCAGGATCATAGATCCTGATGGTGTAGATAGGCGGTTGAGGCATCGACTACAAAGGCGTCAGTATAAGGGAAGAGGGCCAAATTTTCTTTGGCACATTGACGGGTATGATAAGCTAAAGCCTTTTGGTTTTTCCATCCACGGATGTATAGATGGCTATAGTAGGCGAATAATGTGGCTCGAGGTTGGGATGTCTAACAATGATCCTACAGTTGTTGCACGTTATTTTGTGAAGTGTATAATTGAGATGGGGGGGACTGCCCGCATTGTACGAGCGGACTGTGGTACAGAAAACAGCCATGTTGCTGCAATTCAACGTTTCCTTCGAAACAATTCAGATGACTCATTTCGGAAAGAGAAGAGTTTTATTTATGGCCGGTCGGTATCCAATCAAAGGATAGAAGCTTGGTGGTCCCAGCTGCGAAGGGGTTGTACTGATTGGTGGATACAGCATTTCAAAGAACTTCAACAAAGTGGCTGTTATTGTGATTCTAATGTGGTTCATGTGGAATGTTTGAGGTTTTGCTACATGGACATATTAAGGGATGAACTGTACAGAGCTGCAAGGCTTTGGAACAATCACAGAATTAGACCATCAGTTAATCACGAGTCACCTGGAGGACGTCCAGATCTTCTATTTTCACTTCCAGAGGTATCAGGTACAAGGGAGTTCATGATTGAAGTGGACAAGGTTGACATCAATGTAAGTCAGCAACTTGTCTGTGACAGTAATAGTGAGAAACTACTCAACTGCACACCAGAATTTTCAGATCTTGCCAACATTATCATGCATGAAAAGCACTGGCTCATGCCAAACTCACCAGATGAAGCAAAAGATTTGTACAGTGCTTTGATTGATCACATTGAAAAGCTCTGAACATTCTTTTCAAGTCTAAATAATTCACACGGGTTTCCCATCACCAGTCAGTATACTTTCAAATACTGAGAGCCTCGTTTTGATATTTTGATAGGACAACTATTTAGCATGTATCATAAGTGGTTTATTCTCAGGTTTTCTCACAGAATGTGAAGTGTGACAACAACAGCAATTTAGATACACTTTCAACAATATAGTATGCCTATTTACCTGAAAATAAAGCGGTACGCGGCCGGTCCTTATTTCAACACCTTATTTCATGTTTTGAACATTAAACACTAATTATTATCTACAGGGTAGCATAGCCACTGATGCTTCATTGACTTTTCACACACAGAAGTAATCAGTTTGCATTGTTTTTCTGTAAAATGTCCATACACTGTTACTGTAAAGCAGGCTTCGAACACCAAAGCCTGGATAACAGTCTCTTTCCCTAGACAAGTCAATAACCAGTTTTTAAAATGCAATGCTAGTGAAGAAAAAATTGTCAAGGTTTTCGTACATGTATATCCCTGTGCTTGGCTAAGCAGATTGTGATCTATATAATACTTGTTAGTGAGATTTTGTAATGTAGCAACCTTTCCATTATCTGACCATACAGTAGTAGATATTGACTCATCCACTGGATAAAATTATGCAGCCTTTCATTACTTGGGCCAGATCTGCTAACAAAGACGAAAGCTGCTGATAAATGAATTTATTATACATTAAACTCTCTCACTCCTTTCTGATTGGCCCGAAAGCGTACAGTGCATTTTCGAAATCAGCACCCATGACGTCATAACTGCAGATTATACAATAATCATGTCAAGGACACTCAAGGTCACGTGTTATCATGTCATGTGTGACTGCGGTGCATGATTTTTAAGGGTAATCATGTCAAGTTCGTGCGCTTTGTGTTGCTTGCCTTAAGTGAAAAAGCAAAAAAATGACTTCAATTTTTTTTCATTCATTGTATAATAAAACAATTATTAAATTCATTTTTTGTGATATTCAGAATAATCAACGTCGAGGTAAGGGTTATCAGCCGAAGCCGAAGGCTGAGTCTGATAACCCTTACCTCACCCTTGATTATTCTGGATATCACCAAAATCTCGTCCAATAATTGTTTATAAACTGAAACCAACAATCCAAAATAACTATACCACACATTGTACACCTGAGAACTGGACACAGGTGAACCATTTCTTTTTGTGGTAACAACTAGTCCACCTTTTTGCAAGAGGTAGAATATTGGCAAAAAACCAGAGCATTCATTACCAGAATATTGAATAATATAATAATAATTATGAGAGCACTGAAAAAAGGTTACTCCTAGAAGAGAAGATATCTCTATTAATTTCAAATTGCCTTAACAATTATTAAATATTAAGGGGATCAAATCTCTAAACAGTACTCAACTAACACTATAAAACAATAGTAACAATAACAACAACAACAATAATGACGAGGATAATGGCAATGACAAAAGTGATAGTGATAGTAATAGTAATTAGTAACAGTAACAGCAACAGTAATAGTAATAGTAACAATAATAATAATAATAATTATAATAATAATAGTAATAGTAATAGTAAAAATAATAGTAATAATAGTAATAGTAATAATAGTAATAGTAATAATAGTAATAGTAATAATAGTAATAGTAATAGTATTAATAAGAACAGTGACTTAATTAGTAGTACTTCCACAGTGTGGCTCTTGGACTACTAATAACTATCTAACTAAATTATAAGCTCTAAAATGTGTTTACCTGGCTACATACATAAAAAATGAAATCACAAGTACATACTAAAAACTACACAAATTACCTAATATCAAAATGTTGAAAATAACTGAAAATATCAATAGTTTACAACCATTACTAAAAATATATATATTCACATAACTGTGAGTTATACTTCTATTTAACAATTAGATTATGAGCTCCAGATTTCTATGAGGTGATAGTCGATCTGGCTGAAGGCCGAGTAAACTATCACCTCATAGAAATCGAGAGCGAATAATCTAATTGTTTTAGTAGCAGATAACGGTTTCCAATGATTTTCCCACCCACTATTGAACTTAAACAAAGGTGCACGTATCGAACTGTCCTTGGCAAATTTGCAAAATTTGTTAAAGTCAAGAAACCGTAAATGTCCTTCTTTTAGTCTTCTCAGGAATTTAATTAACCGTTTACATCTAAAATTCCTTCCAAAACGTCCGAAAAAACTATAAAAACGTCGCATTTCGTGGACGACCGGCGGCCAACAGTACTCTAAAGGCTGAAAATATACGAGTAGCTCAGACAATCAGATTGCAGCATTTGCATTAGTGTACTAGTAGAAATTATATATGCATATATGTAATTATGAGTTATACAACATATTCCCTTGTGCTAGATAATTTGTGGTTTTACAAGGAAACTGTACATAGTCTCTACAGTTCCTTGTTTTGGCAGGTAGGCTGTTGAATACATGGGCTTCCTGGTATTGATCTGGTACAATGCCAAGGAGAGGCATTGTGCTAGTAGTCACATTCTGTTCTATCCATTAATTTCGAAGTGATTGAAAATGGTACAAGGGAATGTTACTTGAGATGGAATATCGAGCAAATTTAACCAAAATGTTACTATCGGCTGATACATAAGGGCTAAGGGGGTAGGGCTGATGCTATGCTTACTCTTAAAGGGCTTCAGACGTTGAAATTGGCTACTGTTGGTAACTACTGTACATTAGTGTGAATGGAGAAATATATCCCTGCCAAAGTAATCAACCTGACTTCCAACAGTTAATGCATATCATGGGAACTTTCTTTTTGAGGCAGACTACATTAGCAACTGTTCAGACAATGTTAAAGGTCCATCCCTCCTTTTCTCTCATGATATTGGTGAACTCTTCTGCCAGCTCATTGTATGACTGGTAGGTGCAAGGTACTTCAAGCAAAGGGCCACACGTGTGTGCGATTGGTCTCCTTGCTAATCCATCGACAAGGTAGAAAGCAACAGATATCTTCTGATCTTTCAGTAGGACGTCACTTCCAGTAACAAATTTAAGAAAGCCCTTCAGGGAGGAACGATCTAAGGACTTTATGAACTGCTTCAGGAACTCAAAGCTTTGCTTTTCTGATTCGTTATTCACCTTGGGTTGAAGTGCCTTAATAACCTTCTTGGCATTTGGGCTCAAATCCAAAAATAGTTCCTTGATGCCCTTGACACTACCAAAATGTAGATCTGACTTAAGGGAAGTGATAATTGGGGACCAGCACTGTGCTACATATCTTGGCTTTTGGATTATCTCTTGATGTGCCAACTCCATAAGTAGGACCTTGATATTATCTTTGTTAGGCAGCTTGAAACATTTGTAACTGGATAGCAATTCTAGGAGGTCATCATCCTGGAAGTCCAAGTCACCTGATAAGCACTTTGTCAAAACGTCCCTGTCATCAGCTGTAACATAATACATGAATGAGGTAAGGAGGTCTTCCTTGCTGATAGACTCTTCCCCATAAATACAGGAGGCCAGGAAAACTGGTGATAGGCAAATTGGTACATATCCAGCAAAGCGATAGCCATACACCAAGACACGACAAATGGCTTCCCACTCAGTCTTCTGGTGATCGTGTCTTATACATGGCACCTTCTCAACATCACCTATAGTAAGGGATTGAAAGATTCCTTGCCAAAATGTGGCAAGAATATCTCTCTGGACACCAGATCCAACACCCTCCTCTTGTCTGCCATGGTTGTCAATGACTCTCCAGTCAAGCTCTTGTTGCAGTACAGTTGGATCAGCAAATAGCTTTATTAGGTCTTCTTTGATCAGGGAACGATGGACATTTACAATTCGACATACTGCAGAAGGAAAAAAAGGAACACGAGTCAGCCTTTTAAGTATTGCAGTATTGATGTAGATAGAAGTACAACAAAAACAAGACAAGCCCCTTGTAATGGATAGGCTAGCATTGTCCTTGATTGTGGTAATCGATAAAACATACATGTACGCAATATGCGAAGGGAATAAAGAAAATGGATTTCCACCCAATAGAAAAAAGTGCACTTTTAACAACTATTATAAGTAAAGCTTATGCACCCACCACCAGTATTTACCACACCAAGTGCGCATTATTTTTATACAACTAGCCATCTCCTATTTGGTTTGGTGTGCATTTGAGAATATAAGAAGTTGTCTTGGTGTTTACCAGAAATGCTTGACTCTGCTGATAAGACAGCACGAGCCAGTCATCACTAATGTTTTTGAATGAATTATGCGTTTATGGCAGATAAGAGAGGTATTGATACCAGGTGCCTCTGAATGATCAGTCTGGGTATCCAGCTCCTGATTTACTTCCTCAACCTATGAAAGATGCACAAAGATAAAATACCGGTAACACCACTTTTACATGGAAATGCAGTAATATGTGCTTGTACAAATGATAGTATACTGAAGTTGAGTTTTCAAATTTTCAACTAAGGACTAATAATCAGAATTGTTCATAACTACAACTATAAGTACAACTATACATGTAGAACTTTGAAATTATTGTCAGACTGAGCCCGCTGTATTTCGTAGACAAAAATGTCTGTTGGGGGCAGCAGGTCATGGCAGTGAGTGTCAAAAAAGTGATACATTATTCAAAAATAAGGCTCTTACCATAAAATCTCTAGACAATCCTTGCGATTCCAGCAAGAGCGGTAGGTGCACTTGTCGGTACTGCATCCCAGGACCCTAAAGCAACAACCAAACAAGAATTTCAGCATACCGTACACTTTTTTGCCACCTTCTGGGAGAGGGGTGACCCATAAACAAATAAAAGAAAAAAATCAGAGGTCGTGTGAGGACAATACTCTTGTTCTATTACTTTTTGTGAAGTCTTCAGGCTACTTTTATAACTCCACATGGCATGACCTATTTTTAAAAGTGCACGTACTTACAGCAAAACTCTCTCCAGAACCACACGCCTCTCTACCAAAAGAAAAATTTGTGTAAGTTTAATAGTTAACTTGCTTTACTTACAAAATCATTATCATGGAAGGCATTAAACAGTACATACGCATCAACAAAAGTGCCACAAGTTTGTCATGGCCAGAAAATTGTTTTCTTTAAAAATTAATATTATCCCGCTGACCGATCTTTTTAGCCTTGCTTAAAAAAGTCACGTGTTAAGTATACCGAATAACAAGTATAGTCTTAATTATAACGTTGTATTTTTGTTTCTATACCTACTCTTTTTAGTTAACTTCTAGATTTTTGAATTCTGTAAACTTGTATACGTACTCTCTCTAGTTAATTTCCTTAATTTCCTTTAGTTAACTTCTAGATTTTTAAATTCTGTAAACTTGTATACGTACTCTCTCTAGTTAATTTCCTGATTTCTGTTAACTTCTGTACTTATCTTTTTCTTTTTAGTTAAGACATGACCCACCTAGATTAGCTAGCTACCTGTGGGCATGTCCAATTTGTACAAATAATTATTAGAAAATAAAAGAATGTATGTATGTATGTATGTACGTACCGAGAGCATGTAATTGACCCCTTGCCTCGTTGCGCCTTTGCGCTCGATCCAATTTACGCGCGGCCAGAATGTGGAAAATTTCTTACGGGAACGTTAATTTGCTACATTGGCTGACGTTTAAATGTAAGAAACGTGTTCATGGGATGCTCAAGTTTAGATAAAATTTCCAATTATTATTGTTAAGAGCACTGCTCTCCCAAGTAACTGGGCTAAAACAGACTGAAGTCACATAAGTTATGCTTGAATAACTAGCAAGACAGAAAACAGTACTTAATAATCGTAATAATTGAAAAGCTCTTCATAAGAACATAGTCGTTGAAGGCCTTTAAATTACATAGTTTTGTGACTATGAAACTATCCTGCTAAAACTGCACTCATAACAGGTGCATACCCTTGATTGACGTACTAAGAGTTCTAACTGATGTTTAAAATATACTAATGAAAAGCTTTCAAATGATGCGTCGCACACGGGCATTCACGATTAGTATTCACGGATTTGGAATAACATGCTTTTTGCCTTAAGGGATAAAGGGTTACAATAAACATAACACGGAAATTTGTTCAATCAATTTGTTTATACTTACGGTATAAAGTCATCAGACAGCAGTTGTTCTGGAGGAGCACTTTCCACTGGTGGCAGCAAATCAAGTGGAAGTGTGTCATCATTGTTTTTCTCTGAAGTACCAAAGCCTTTAAAATCAATGTCATCATCATCCAAGCTTGGAGTAGATTCACTTGCTGACATGTTTAAAGTGGATTTATCACCTTCCACAACGGATTGTTCGGGCCTCAGAACTTGACCTCTGAAATCCGAAAGCTCAAAATATGGTGGAAGAAGACTCAGGGAGCCAACCCAATCATAGACGGACAACATTTTGTCATCTGAACTGAAGTTACGCTTTATAACTCCTAGTGTTACATGTCTTACTTGTATAAGCACCATGCTACCACCCTTTGGCTCATCTGGGACTCTATGAAGTCTTGCCTGTCGCAAATGTTCCTGCTGCTCCGCATCACGAATTTCTGACAGCAATTTTTCTCTTCTCTCCTCTTCTTTCTTCTGATCTGCCAGTAAACTATCTTGATACTCCTTGTCCTGTTCAGCTATAAGGTCTCTGTTGGCTTTCAGGCTGGTCACTGACGGAAGTAGAACAATATCTTTGCCTTCATCAGAGGCTTGGTCATGGTCGGGGTCATGGTCAACCAAAGGGCATTCTGGAAAAGTGGTGTCTTCTTCAGGGTGATGTCTGGTGGTGTTTGTGAGATCTAACATTGGCTGAAGTAAACTGTCATCACCATCTTCCTCAGATTCACACTGCTTCAGTTTTGATGCTAAATACAGCCTTGCTCTGGGGAGTTTTGTGGCATTCAGATACCTTTGTAAAGTAAAGGGTAAAACCGAACCACCAACAACCACATTGGAAACAGTGTCCTCTTTGTAGTTGGCCAATGTAAATTCCATCATGTCTATACCGCCAAATGAACTTATACCACCAGGGAAGAACAATTCTTTTCCAATTTCAATGATGCTGTCAGCTGTTGCATCGATTGACAGAGAAATATCTCTGGTACCACCACCCTTGTTTTGTCTAACAGCCACGTACCTCTTCTGTTTGTCACTGTAATGCAGCCACCCAAGTTGGACTCTTTTTGTACCACTACCTTCTGGGGCTTTTCTTCTACTTCTTTTGTGTGGCAAACTACTGACTGTTTCCAATCTTCTCTTTGATTTGTTTTTCTCCAAAATCTTTTCAAGGAGATCCTTCTTTTCATTCAACCTCTCCTTATTTTCTGACTCCTGGACTTTTTCCAAACAGAACCTCCGAAGACGTATGAGGTCACCCCTTTTACTGAGTCCCAATGCACGCAACTCTTCATCAGTTGCATGCGCTGTAGCTATCACAGACATCTGTTAAGACAATTGATACAATGTTACGTATACACTTAACTTTGAAAAATAATACAGAAAATGAGACAAAGAGCAAATCGAATATGCAGACTGCAGACCGGGTGCAAAATGCTGACTAGGTACAAAATTCAGACTGCAGACTAGGTACAAAATGCTGATTGAGAGTAAAGACTGTCGTTTTCGTCTAATCAGTGACAACATGCTATAACATGTCATTTTATAAATTACCAAGCGTTTCCTACGGTCATCTTCCAGTATGGAGATTATTCTTGGCCATATTTTCTAGTTTAAGGAGGCTCGAAAGGGTTTTTCGTTGCTGCATTGTTTGTGAAACGATGGAAGATTACAAAAAAGGATATTTAATGGTGTGGGAAAACTGTATGTCTCCTTGCAACTCTATTGCTGGGCTATACTTTGAGGGTACTTGTGACGTCATATCAGTTATCACGGCAACGCACAAGGTGCACAAACACGTCCACTAAATTTCAGTTTTTGTAAATTATCTGAAAAACTAATTCGGTGACCTACTACTTTTATTTCTTTTTGGAAAGTTCCCTATATTCTTTAACTTTTTAGACAGTATAAAAAAAAGTTATCAAGTAGAATTAAATATCTTTAAAGAAAATGCGATTTATAGCTTACAGAAAATCCTACTAGATAATTTTCTCCGAGACTTTCATATTTGAAGTGCCATCCGGAATGCTGCGTGCAAGCAAAAAATCAAGATAGCTCACCGAGCAAAATTTCAAGCTGGAAACAAATATTTTCTGCAGATTTTATTTCAGGTTCACGCGATTTTACACAAGATTTAACTTCCGGTGTGCTAATTTTGATTCATTCAGCTGACGCGTGTGTTTGTGCGCGCGCGTGCAGCTAAAAACCCTTTCGAGCCTCCTTAATTACGAGCCTTCATTGTCTTCACACTTCGCTCGCCTGATTTTAGTATTAAACAACAACACTTATTATATGGCTAATGGCAAGATAAACCGTTTCCTGCGCTGTGATTGGCTACCCGCGCGGGCAAGATGGAGCTATCTTGCCCGCTCGAGCTCGGGAGTGAAATTTTACAGATTCCTACGTTAGGCACCAGTCCCAAAAGAAATCACGACAGGGCCACTTCTCACAAACAAATTAAATCGCTCGAACATGTATCGCCGAGAGGACAACACGTTTGAAGACAAGAAACACAATTGGGCTTCGGACTTTTTTCTGACCGGCTTATTCAACGTTAGTCTCCATCGCAATTCTTTTTTGGTAGCGTTGCGTGACAGCCTAAAAAAAGATTGCGAATGAACTAAGGTCCACACGTATCCGGATATTTTTGAATCCGCAACTGTTTCTTTCCGGATTCAAAATTGTACCAGTTCACACGTAGCGTATTCAAATTGAATTCGCCTGTCCACACGCATCCGATCGTATCCGGATTCACTCAATTAATGTGTTCAGAGCATGCGCCATGAAGCGCGCGAAAGTGGCGCCAGAGGCCGCGCTCCTTTTGGTTTCTTGGTGCTGACCAAAAGGAGCGCGGCCTCTGGGGACGAGAATGGCTCTGTTGTTGCTGTTGTGCCACCATAAATGCCGCCATATAGGTTTATTGTTCGGTAAGAGACTGAACACGAATTTGCTACGTAACCTCGGATTCGAAAATTTAAGGTGGCTCTGAACCCCATGTACAGAATTTTTTTAAACTTTGCCAAAAGTTGCGTCTTATCATGCTTATCAAAAGTTGATAATATAAAAAAATTTCACCGTGCCGTTTTTGAATTATAAGCCCCTAAAGTTGTAGTTAAGGGTGTTTTCAGAGGTCATACTGTTGCTATGGTAACATATTGTGTCAAGAAAATGATGACAACGTGTTCAACAATGACTGGGCAGTATTTTGATACCACGATTGTAGCTAGCATCAAATGATAAACAGTGGTTATAACGACCTATCCAAATATAAGTGTTGGAAACTGTTTTGAGCCACCTTAAGACGGGTAGCCTGCAATGCAGGCGTATTTTGGCGAGCGAGGTCGCGAGCGAGCGCATTTTGATCAAGCGAGCACCATCTTGAATTCAAACTCGGAAGAGGCTTGGGGAGAGACGAAAATGCGTCCTAGGGAGTGGGAGTTAGAATGAAAGGAGAAGTAACGGGGGAGGGGGAGGGGAAGGAAAAATACGCCTGCCGGCAGTCATTGTTTTTTCGAGAAACGCCGTTCGCCCACGAACGGAGTCTGTGATTGGTGCGGTCTAAAGCTAATAGATTGATGCCTGCCAAATTTCTTGAAATTCTAATGACTGGATCGTTAGAAATCGGCATGTTTCTGCTAAAGCAATCGGTCTCAATTTTTCTAGCAACTGCGCATGCGTTGCATTTAACTGGGTTCTTTCGGGAACAAACAAAAGCTGAAAATTGCTGGGTTCTTTGCATCGTTTTCCAACATATCTTTGTAATAAAAGACTAAAGTCATCAATACACTGCGTTCAATTATAGAGAAAAATAGCACAGATAGTGCGGGTGTTGAGTAAGTAAAATGATCGCTCTATTGACAGCATGTTTGTTGTTTTGAAATCCTCGTGCACGCGCGAAAACTGTGTTCGACCACCCAGACTTGGTGGTTAGTGTGAACTGGCGTATTATGTACCTAGTCTGAATTCTGCATTCGGTCTTCAGTCTTCTGTCTGCATTTTGTGCTGACCGATTAGTAAATTTCAAGTTTTTGGCGTGAATCGACTGTTACTCAAATAACCCTAACTGCTGAATACCCCTCCACTAGCGTTCTTCAAAGAACGAAGCAAAACACAATACAGACAATAGATGCTATTATTATTAAATGACATGCAAATAAGTGGCGGGGTATTCAGCAGTTAAGTTAAGCCAACCCTTAAATGTTGAAAGGTTAAGGACTTCCACGATTTAGGGAATAGCACTACTAACCTTTTCATCCTCAAATCTTGAAGCGACATGCTGTGGTAAATACAATACGCTCGTTATGAATTCACAAACCTGCAACAGAGTTCGATCACACCTCATTGTAAAAGTATAAGACAACAGAAAATTAACAAATAAAACAAGATCAGCCTAACAGTATAAATTACGGTGCTAAGCTCAACAGCTTTTAGATTAGAGCCATATCAATACACACTATTCACAAGCAGATGTGGCCGAGTTTTCTGAATGTTGTGACGGTAGTTAACTAGCTACGCTCTAACGCTATAAATCTGCCTGTGTTTAGTTCAGTGGAATTTATCGCCAACAAATGTACCAGAAGCTGTGTTAAACATACCTGGTTGAATGACGTATCCGCCATGTCCATCTCAGTAGCCATCTCGGACCTACTTGCACGTGGACCACTTAGTCACATAACTCGTCTCATAACTCGTCAAATAACTCGTCACATAACTCGTCAAATAACTCGTCAAATAACTCGTCACATAACTCGTCACATAACTCGTCAAATAACTCGTCACATAACTCGTCAAAGAACTCATCACATATCTCGTCAAATAACTCGTCAAATAATTATAATTTGTCATGGCCCTTTGCGGGCTCCGTACCTTTCACATGCGAAAGATAAATCAAAAAGTCACAATAAGCAATTAAAACATTGTTATCCTTCGTTCTCATTTATTATCGAACCGAAATCTCTCAATGCTCACAAAACATATCTCATAAGAAACCTCGGATCGAAATCGAACCACAACCCGTGAAATATATTTTACAGTTTTCATATTGAGCCAATTACATCGCTTAATTTTTAACCAATCAGAAAGCAGCCCGCCAGGTATAAATCCATTGCTTAGAAATTGCGCCATTACCTGTTCACTTTCGTTGTGATCAAACATGGCTCGTACAAAGCAAACTGCTCGCAAATCAACTGGTGGAAAAGCTCCACGAAAACAGCTCGCCACAAAGGCAGCTCGTAAGAGCGCGCCTGCCACCGGTGGAGTCAAGAAACCTCATCGTTACAGGCCTGGTACAGTCGCTCTTCGTGAGATCCGTCGTTACCAGAAATCCACCGAGCTGCTGATCCGCAAGCTGCCCTTCCAGCGTCTTGTGCGAGAAATCGCTCAGGATTTCAAGACCGATCTGCGTTTCCAGAGCTCCGCTGTAATGGCTCTTCAAGAAGCTAGCGAGGCTTACCTTGTTGGTCTGTTTGAAGACACCAACTTATGCGCCATCCACGCCAAGCGCGTCACCATCATGCCCAAGGACATTCAGCTAGCCCGCCGTATCCGTGGAGAGCGAGCATAAAGTGGATTTCATCCCTAACAAAACAAACGGCTCCTTTAGGAGCCACCACATGAATAAAAGCAATGACCAACTTGATACGTACTAAGCCATATCCCCTTCCAATACGTTTTCAGTCGAAGAACACTATCAACGAGCGATAAGATGCAAATCGACCCAAATCACTTCAAAACCCCTTTGCGATCCACTCTACTTCTCAAACATCGCTCAGAAATGAAAGAGGCTTCCTGAAATTTTGTTGAAGTCGTTTTGTTAAAGCAGCTTTTCCTTTCTGAATGTGCAAAGTTACAAGCATTATTTTGTGGCATGCGCAATTTGGCGCGTGTTCTAACGGTTTATTTTTTCGAGTGTTTCGCCCGACCCGTGTGTTCCACTATGTTTCCCATGTAGTTAATACACTACGACAACTTCCTTTCCCTTTTTTGGAACACCACATGATGCATGTTTTTACCGTACTACCTGATAATTGACCGACAATTGCATATTGCCTGCAATGCAGGCAAATTTTGACGAGCGAGCGCAATTTAATCAAGCGAGTGCCATCTTGGAGTGGCTTGGGGAAAGATGAAAAGGTGTCCTCGCTCACTTTTCCTAAGACAACATGACGGCGAATCTACTCGATCGCGAGCTAATACCGATAACTCGTGAGCAGACGAAAACGCCTGCACTACAGGCTACTTGCATAGGAAGCTGGCACATCTAAAGCAAACATGAAGGATTATAAATTTTGGCGGCCAGTACATTATCAGGACGGTGGTTCGCAGTATTTAATAGAAAAACATAAATACCTCCACGTTCTTTGGTCATATTTTGTACACTTTGAGAGAAGTAATCTGTCATTGCATAACTAACTCCAATAAAGGACCCGTAAAGGCGATTCTAGTAAGAAAACTTTATTTGGTAGATCCACTGATTTTGGCGCAACTGAACTAAATGCAAATTACACCGACTGTAATTGTTTGCGACACGCGCTGAACAACAATGAATGAATATCACAATGGTCACTGAAAGTGCTAGATCTGTGATGATTTGATATTAAACTATCTTCAGCAGCATACCTTAGTGAATAAAAGTTATAATAAATACAGCACAGGAAACGTTCAGAAGAATTGTACTTCAGGTTTTGAGCAATCAAATATGGACTGGTCCGTCAGTTCGCCATTGATTATCGGCCTCGATCGACGAATACACGGTTTATCCACTATTTATCTCTAACAAAATTGAACCTAAAACGCTATTCTGGGTTATTTATCATATTCCAATTGCTAGTGATACTCCGATACTAATAGTAAAACTTCACATATTTTAATACCTGAAGTCTCATGCGTTCGAGATTCAAATGGCGGAACGAAATAGTTTGTCCTTGTTGTCGAAACTTAAGAGGCGCTTAACCTTTGGAAATCAACAGTAGGGGTAATTTTGTTAGATTAAATTAAGATTTAGTAATAACTCTTCCCTGGAACTTGCAATTTCGTGAGAAATAAAGATCATAACAAAAGTTATTTAGGTGTAAACACAAAACATTTGGTAGAAACTAGCTACTTTGTCTTCTTTAAGCCATAAAATTTCAGTCTTGGGTAGAATTTTCGATAATCTGTTTTACAGATACAATGCAAGAGAGACCCAAACTAACCATTTTAAGGAATAGATTAAACAGATATTTTTAGTAGACGATGTTATCGGACAAAACGTCGTCTAAACTAGCACAAAATTTGACGACGCCATTTTCCCTTGCCTTGTTTCCTCAGCGGTCCGCATTCAGCGAATAAATATTACTTGCACATTCGAACGAGTAATTATTCGAGTGTTCAGATTCGAAGTGATTACAACATTGCAACATGTCCGAAGCAGCAAAATCCCCAGCCAAGAAGAAGCCAGCAGCGCCCAAAAAGCCCGCTGATCATCCACCTTATCTGGATATGATCAAGGCTGCCATTGCAGCGCTGAAGGAGCGAAGCGGTTCTTCCCGCCAAGCCATCGAGAAATACATCAAAGCCAACTACAAAGTTGGAGAGGTTGGCTCGCACTTGAAGATGGCTTTGAAGAGAGGCGCCGCCAGCGGAAAGCTTGTGCACACCAAGGGAGTTGGTGCTTCAGGCTCCTTCAAGTTGCCCAAGGTGGAAAAGAAGGAGATACCGAAGAAGAAGCCCGCTGCAAAGAAGAAGCCCGCCGCCAAACCGAAGAAGCCCGTCGCCAAGAAGGCAGCGAAGAAACCAGCGGCAAAGAAGCCTGCAAAGAAACCAGCGGCGAAAAAGCCAGCAGCGAAGAAACCCGCAGCCAAGAAACCAGCGGCAAAGAAGCCCGCAGCTAAGAAACCGGCCGCTAAGAAAGCGGCCAAGAAACCCGCCAAGAAAGCGCCAGCGAAGAAGCCCGCCAAGAAACCTGCCGCCAAGAAGTCGCCTAGAAAGTAAATCGTCGCGATTCTTCAATAAACAAAACGGCTCCTTTAGGAGCCACCAAACACAAAAAAGCAATGATCAACGAAGTATATTTCCACAGCATAAAATATTAATTAAGCGCACTCAATGCTTTCCTTCTAATTTTGGTATCGACGCCATAACTCGTCTCATACTGTCACAAGATAAATTGGTTTGATCAACTGAGTTGATAATACATACATTACATACATACATTACTTTATTTACCCTCGGATTTTAGAGTAGCTTATGCAGCTAATCTTTCCGAGCATTTTACCATCGGATGAGAGATACGATATTCAATTTTTGTTCATTAAAAATTTTAATATGAAAGTGAGAATTGAAAAATCAACTCATCGTCTCTCAAAAGAAAAAGAGGGAAGGAGTTTAAGCAACCAAAATGTCATAACATGTACTGGCCGAGTACTATAATCAGTCGGTATACCATTTATCATTATCAAGGTTTACCTGAACTAACAAATGCCACTGCGAGGAAACAAAAAAACCTCTTCACCAGACTCCTTCTCCCGCCAGATCGCTCTTGCTCTTCGCCACTTTCGCGCGTGACTCAAAGGTGACACTGCTCACAAGCTAAGACCTCTGTATCGTCATGAACAAGCTAGAAATAACGCCTTGGTATGGAAAATCTAATGCCAAATATGTCGAAGCCTTTGTAACTGAGCGAGTTTAAATACCTATTCGTGTCACGAGTCTATCTCCGCGCCTGTCAAGATCGGCGTAACGCTACGCACTTTATTTGTGTCACGCAATAATTGCTGTGTCCATTTAAAAAGGGTCAAGATGTACAAATGTGTAGCTGTACAAGAAGTGCAATCATTTGTGGAGCGATGCATGAAGGCTGTAGGAACTGATCCACAACACTGTACAGCACTCTCTCAAGTGCTCACAGAGGCCGATGTCAGGGGACATGTTACCCACGGGCTCAATAGATTGGGTGAGAGTTTTGTTTGCTTTAAAATATCTCAGTTCTATCGGAGAACCATCTAATAATTAATATAAAGGGGATTAATTGTAGTTCGATATCAAATTGCTAGTTTTACACAGAATGGAAATGTTTTGTGTGTTGCAGGGCAGGGTGACAATGACAACAACGAATTGCGTACGACGGCTGAATTCCTACTGCTCCAACCAAATCATTAGAAATTTTTCATTGGTTTGTCGAGTAGCTGACCTTGTAGGGATTTTGTCCTTGAAATTTCCTATTTATCTGGAACACTAATGTTGGACTAAAAGTAGTAAACGTCAATCGATCTCGACACACGGTTTCAAGTCCGTCTTCCCTCGATCACAATCTTCACGAGCATTGTTATGTTTATTCTGAAGTATTTTCGTTCTTTTTATTGATTGAAGGCGGTTACCAGAAAACAAAACCGTCTTGAAAGTAGCCGTTTACAACTGTCTTTATAGGCTTTGATGTTTCATTCGATTTTCTATCAGGGGACGGTGTCAATCAGACTGGGCGATCGGACTATCGTTTTGCTCCTTGCGTTACATTTAAATTAACATAAATGTACGTCACACAATACTGGACAACGGTCTTCATAAACTGTTCAAGACTCAAATGATCCCCAGAACGTGAAAAGATAATCGCTCGTAAAATTGAACGTAACTCCGGTAGAAATATCGCAGAAAAAAACCCTGGAGGGGGGGGGGGCTACGAGCCATGTTATGAAAAATAGTGGAAAATTTGCAATAAAATATACTGACAAAGGAGGCGTAAACATTCTTAATATACAGGCAAAAACACAAAAGCAAGCGCGCGTGCACACACACGTAATTACAACTTTGAATGTGATTGGTTGATTTAATCTACATCTTTGAATGTGATTGGCTTATTGAACTATCCGATAACAACCTGTCCAATAACAAACTATCCAATAACAAACTGTCCGATAACAACTTGGCAAGCGAATTAGTGGAAAATAGGACTTTTTTAAACCAATCACAAGCGAGGAAATTGTAATTTTTATGATTAAAGGGGCTACGTCACGGTAGTTATTTCTACCATCGACAAAATTACCTTTAAATTGAAGGAAACTTGAAAATAATGCTTTAGAAAGATAGGAAAACACTAAAGAGATAATAATAAGCCATAAAGGAACAAGGATGGTTAAGGATGGAGAAGATTGACACGGATTACAAACAACAATATTGAAAAGTTTAGGCTAAATTTTTCAAACCGTTTAACCGTGACACAGCTCCTTTAAAGGTAGATAAACCATCTGATTAACCATTTAGAGGTAGTGTTGTGACACTGTCTTGTTTCCTTTTGAAGAGATCTATATTCGTGACATTAAGAATGGCGTCACGCAACCTCGTGGGGAGCCAATCATTGAAAAGGAAACAGTAGCGACAGCGCTGGTAAACGGTAACGACCTTCTTGGTCCGGTAAGAATATTTGAACATTACTAAATCTACATGAAATGATTATCGTTAACTAGATTTAATGAAATGGCCTTACATTTACCGAAAGAACTCCATCTCTGAGAATTAAAATTGTAACTATCATTTCCCTTCTGAGAAATTTTCCTTAGAGCGATTTTCACATCAATTTGCATTTATCTATTTTTACCAAATTTAAGCCGTGGTTAGGCACAATTTTCGAAAATTCGGGAACTATATTTTGGAAATATTCTGGAAAAAAGTAAACAAACTGTATTTGTTTTTGTGATTTTTCCTCCGTGTTTATCTTCAAACCCTGATCTGAGAGCCCTTTTTCACAATACTTGCAAAAGTTGCACACTAATGGAATTTTCACAAGTGAACTACACAGAATGAGAAAGAATTGAATGTTGAAGGATACTAGCCTCTGGAAGTTACCAAAAACAATTTTAAACGCCCCAAAAAAACAAGATTTTGAACTCGCGAGTATTCGCCAAATATGCCATTCACAGACTTCTGCTCAAATTTGATTGGTCAAATGTCCACACCGTAAGCCAGAACGCCAGAGGGCTTCATTTCGGTGCTGACCCAGCAGAAGAGTCCAAGCTTTTGGGGAATAGAACATTCTCTGACTAATATATTTTTTTTTTGTATTTTAATAATATTTATTGATTATCAGTTTTACATACAATTCACTACACTCACTTACTACCTACTACACTCACTCACACACACTTACATACAAGCACACACACACCCAAATGACAAAAGTACTAAGATACTAAAATTGTAATTATCATTATCATCATCATCATCATCATCACGCACATTTCAATAACTTATTTATCTTCGAAGCCGCACTTACTCCATTTCGAAAAGTGAAATTGCCACTTATTTTTCCATTTAGCAATCTTGCATTCTAATTGATAGACTGACTTGATTCTTAGTAATAGAACATTAAAGAGGGGTTTTAAATTATTGGTCCTGCAATAATATACGTACTGCTTTGCGATAAGAATAATATGATTAAATAACAAGAAACAATCTTTTCTTTGCCAGTCACCAAATAATATATCTACCGCAGATAGGGTTTCAATGTTGATATCTCTACCGTTACACCAGACTAAAAGTTCTTTCCACAGCGTTGCAGTGAAGTGGCAAGTCACAAGAAGATGTTCGAGGGACTCCTCCATCACACCACAAAAAGAACAGGCTGCCGAATCTGTTTTACCTATTTTCTTTAGAAAAGTGTTTGTCACTAGATACCTATTCAGAATCTTATATTGGAATTCTCGTGTTTTTGTGTCCAAAGCAACTTTGAAGGGCAAACTATAAATTTCCTTCCAATCCAAACAGACATCATCAAAGGTTTCATTATACTTCAATTGAGCTGTCGGTTGAGCCACAAGCCCAGAAATTAATTCCCAATAGACCCTTTTAGAGGTCACCTCACTTATCAAGACGTTCTGGTTATCTAAGACTAGTTGAATGTGGTTCTGAAGGACAAACGAGATTTTGTCTACATAACCATTTGTTTTAAGGGATTTCCGCCACGGTGCAGGGATAGCATCCATTAAGGACATCAGATCAAAGACGTCTTTTGGGGAAAAGTCCAACTGACGCAAATTGCCTTGAGAGATAAATTGATTATTTTCTGTGACCAAGTCACCTATTCTGAATAATCCTTTACTAACCAAGCTTTGATTGAACACAGATTTACCATTGATGCAAATGAATTTGTTGTTCCAGATAACAGTGTTGAGTATTTCTTCGTGTGATAGCTCCGGAACACTATTACATGTGGATGCGGAGCATTGCGCAAAACACTCAAAACATTCTCTGTAGAACTTTGGAAGATTAATTGGAAGCTTTTTAACATCAAAATTACAGCATAGAATGAACTTATTCCCAACTGGTTTCAGATAGTGTAATAAAATAGTTTTCCAGTGACAAGGTTCATTTTCCACTAATCTCTTACAAAACATTATTCTTTGAGTTTTGATTATAGATTCCAGGTGCGGGGCTTTTAGTCCCCCATCTTTTGTATCACTAATTAGGGATATACGTTTAACTTTGTCTTTACCTTTCCATATAAAATCAAAAATAATTCTATTGGCTTCAATTATAACTTCCTTATCTATACAAATTAAACCAGCACGATACATTAGCATTGGGATCACGAAGGTTTTAACAATCTGAATTCTTCCAATAATTGTCAGGTTCCTCCACCTCCAAAGCTGTAGTTTTGTTTTGATAGCGTCTATTATTCCTTCAAAGTTTAATTTATTCCTCAAACGGCGGTTATAAGAGAAATAGACTCCTAATATTTGAACCGCTTCCTTGATCTCAATATTGATAAAACCTTGATCTTGGGCTGGAGTAACGCACGTATTTCCCAAGATCAACATTTCTGTTTTGGCTAAATTGATGCTAAGACCTGCGCAATTTCCGAACTTTAAAATGACATCTAAAAAGTATTTGAGAGATCTATCGTTCCGCAGGAAAGCAGTTAGATCATCTGCAAAAACTTCAATTTTGATTTCCACTCCATCAACAACAATTCCTTGAATATCATCATTTTCACGTATACTAATAGCTAGTACTTCAAGGATAATTATAAACAAATACGGGGAAAGTGGATCTCCTTGTCTCACACCTCTTTGTATCTCAAAAGGTCCAGTAGAGAAACCATTATTCAGAACACTGCTTGTAATATTTTGATAAAAAGTATGTATCCACTGGATGAATGTAGGGCCAAAGTTAAAAGCAGCTAATGTACTATACAAAAATTTCCTATTCACAGAATCAAAAGCTTTCTGGAAATCCACTGCTAACATCTTGCCCTTGATTCCATATCTTTCTGTATTTTCAAGTATATCATCAATCGTCCTTACTGCATCGTTAATTGTTCTACCTTTGACGTACGCATGCTGATTATGATGAATTATTTTAGGTAGGACCTTCTGCAGTCTCATGGCAATAGCCTTAGATCCGATCTTGACATCTACATTGATCAGAGAAATCGGTCTCCAATTCGGAATTTTCCGTTTATCTTTATCTTTCTTTTCTATTAAAGTTATTATTGCTTGTTTTTGTGAGTTGGATAATTCACCATGATCAAATGAGTAATTGAGACAATCCACAAGGAGTTCACCGAGACTTTCCCAAAACGCAGTATAAAACTCGACTGTAAGGCCATCATTGCCGGGGGATTTATTGTTTTGAAAAGATCGTAGACTGTGAAGACATTCTGTAGGCGTCAATCTCCTCTCACACCCAATAACATCTTCCCCAGATAACTTGGGGAATTCTCGAGACTGTACAAATGAATTAAAGACATCATCATCATCTGACCCTTTTAAATAATATGCTAATATGCTAAACAATAAAAACAAACTTGTCTTTTACTCGACCAATAAGATGCAAAACTAAAGCCGCTAGGGATTTTTGTCATGTGTGCTATGCCGCCCTTAGCACTGGTTATTTTCCCACGCTTGGCGTTGGTTGTTTTCCCGCGCTTGGAACCTGTCGCAAAGTTTTCCGATGAATTCTGATTGGTTAACTATGCCATTTGAGCGTCTTTTGATTGGCTGTGCTATAACTCTTGTCCATCTCATCATAGGTCGTGGGTAATTTTTGCATGGATTTAGCCATCAAGAAGGCAAAGGAGCATGGGATTGGCTGGGTATCCTGCAAAGGTCAGTATAGAGTTAGTCCAAACGTCACACTATCGTCCTGTCGAACACAACTGCATTATGTTCGACCAAGAGAAGATGAAGAGTTAGAAAGTTAATTCCCCATACAAACCTTATTTCCAAGACCAGTTATATTTTATAGACATGGTACCCTGTGCACAGATGTTACCACGTGCTTTGGGATGAAAGAGCGTGTAAAGCTGGTCGGGCTCTCCATGTCAGAAAAATCCGTATCACAGGATTGGCTTTTTCTAAATCCCCTGTGATGTCTGAATCCGGAAATGATCTAAAAATAAATTGAGGGGGATTACCTTGAGAATGAGGCCTTCACCCTTCATCTTCTCTCTGTTTTCTTCAAGTAAACATGACTGCGCCTTAACCTGCTGTAATTTAGTTCGATTCTTCTACGGAACTTAATTCACTCGTACTTGTATCTCACTTCAGTCTCTTCAAGAACCGGCAAACCCAAGAACCACTAGCTTGTTTCGGATTCATGAAAAAACGATCCAAATAAGAAGGACATATATATGCGTTGAACTCGACTCCAGTGCGACTTGACGTTTGAATGAATGTCGTGCCAACGTCGGGTAACACGATTGAGCTTGTTTTACTACCCGAGTCTTGCCGACTTTGGCTCAGACGTTGAACTACACTCGTGCTCAAGTCGAACCTGAGTTCATCAGCTGAGCTTGACACAATAATAACGCAACGTTTGAAGCGGGCTTATGCTCTTACGTTTTTTGCCAGTCTGTGACGCATCTTTCACTCTAGCAGAAAGCAATCAGGTTTCTTTAACCCCATAGCTGCCTGGACGTGCTTGAAACTATTTGGTTCCAGTAATGTTCGTTTTTAAATTTTGTTCCGTTGTTTTCTTGCCTTTCCCAGGTTCAAACCATTTTGGGATAGCAGGTTGGTATAGCGCCCAAGCCCTTCAACATGGAATGATAGTAAGTAAAAAAGAACAGAGATTTAATAGACTTTTGGCAGTCTGGTTTTCTCTTGAAATCAGGCAAAGGTTATGCGGCGTCACGCTTTAGACAAAGGGATTGGTACGAGGCATGGGCGTGGCACTCACCCATGCTTTCCCCCCCCCCCCCTCTTGCCCATGCTGGCCCAGCCTTTATGCGTTCGCATTCGCGGATGAACACTCGTTGGAGCGTTAGAATGCCAGAAGTCTAAACATAGGATAACTTTCTTTTCGTCTGATATCGTGTTAGAGTTGAAATATGTTCACAAATTCAGCAAGAGTTGTTGGATTTCTATTTTTGCTCTTTAGGGAATGAGTATGACCAACACATCTCCAGTAGTGGTGCCAACCAGAGCCGCTAAGGTAATTCCGGTGATTTGTATTCGAGTTTTCTCTTTGCAGTCGTCGTTTAGAGCAGTTGTGACAGGGTGGTTTGGAGAATTTAATTCAATGACTGACTGCACTGGGAGGTGTCCTTGCTTGCGGCTTCCTAGCGGGATTATTTCATGTGAAACGAACCAAAGCATCGACAAGGACCGAGCTTGTTCCAGGCGTTTGGTTTTGTAGCCGGGAGCCAGAGCGAAGGACGAGTGGGGAAAAGGCGATGGGTTTGGGGCGAGAAAGGACTCTCCCGCTTTCTTACCCAGATCCCCCCTCTCTTTCGCGCTCACTTTGTTGCCATTTCGTCCGCCCCCATAGAGCCTAGACTGACGAGGAACATAGTGTTAAATGCTGTTCCAGTATTATTCCCTTACTAGACAAAATCTCGGGACCCCCTATGCAGGACGAAATTTGTTACTGAAAGAACAATTGAGCAGAACGAGCGAGTTGTCACCCACGAGTATTTCGACAGTTGACCCTACATAAGCTACGTTTCTAAGCATGTTAGTTTTCACACACTTAAAACCTCGAGCTTATTTCTTATTCCAAGGCCACTACTAGCTGCAAAAACACGTATCCAGCTAACCCTACGATTACAGAAGATGTTGCTGTTTTAAAATGAACCAAAATCTACGATTTTACCAAAAACTGTTCTGTTACAAAACTATGAAGTTAATAAAAAATCCCGCAAGTCTTATAGAGTCATTCATCCAGTCAGTAATGGTCAGTACAAGTGAATCAATCTGTTTAAATAGACCAATTTCGATATATTTACATTCAGCCTAAAACAACAGACCTCAGTACGAGGCTCTGGGGTACAGAGTTTGTGGGGTTTATTGCCCAGAGCCTCGTGCTGAGGTCTATTGTGTTAGGCTGAATTTTAACATATTGAAATTGGTCTATTCTCCGTCTTTCAGCCGTCCATAGGGACAAATCCTCTCTCAGTAGCCGCTCCAGGGAGGGCAGGGGACAGTTTTCAACTGGATATGGCCACGTCAGCAGTGGCATTTGGAAAGGTTTGTTATTATAATCATAAAGAGTCGATCAAGCTGTTAACCGACACCGGAAGTAGAGATTGTGGACCACTTTCGATCAACACTTGGCGTCGCAGAAAAGCATTTTATGTTTGTGTTTTGTTCGAGTATGAGATAACCATTGCATCAGATCTGTAACGTTGAACGATGTGCACATTAGACTAAACAAATTAGTATCGCTTTATTTTCCCCGCAGGTAGAAATGTGTCGCAGGAAAGAAACCGAAATACCACTTGGCTGGGGCGTGAACTCAAAAGGACTGGTAAGAGATCACGTGATAACGTGACAGGAAAGTCGATCTCGTTTCCAGAGCCTTCGCTCTCGTAAGAACTTGCCGATCGAAAATTCTCCTTGTCATGCGTGAAATTAATTTTGTTAGGAGATCCAGCTCTTTTTTCACGGGATTACGAACAGGCTGAATATTTGTACTTTATTTTACACAATACCCCTTACACTATAACATGAGGTTAACCCAATTACAGTTTCTCCAGGCACGGCGTAACTGACGAAGTTCGTCACGAAATCTTCAATCTTCCTGGAGAAATACAGATTGCGTGACGAGCCGAAAGAACTACCATGTACTATATCCAGAAACGTGGGCTACGATAGGAGAGTCATCTCTCATATCGAGCTACTAAGGGCGAGAGAACTCTTTTCACACAATGCTTTATAAATAGCAGAGAAAGGAGAAATCACAAAGTCTCTTCGGTGTAGCCTACGAGCTGGTTGTCGTGTTGGGTTTCACGTCGCATCAAATTCTAAACAGGAGACTGGGCTCACCTACCTTAAGTCGACATGTAAGTTGAGGAATAAAGAACTGGCGCGAAACCGAAAGGGTCAAAGTTTGGCCATTCTCATCCCCAGATCTTCCCTTTCTCGGAACGACATTTAAAATAAGTAGCAATGGGGACGAGAATGATGTTTGGCCCTGTCAGTAAGAACAACGTTTTTTGTAAAAACGCTTAGTGGTAGGTGGTTCAGGAGAGAGGCACTACCCTTCTACAAGACACAACTCTTCTCCATATATACAGGTCGGTGAGGCAAGTGAAAACAGTTAAGTGAGTTGAGATAAAAATTAAATGTTCTCTTTTGTTAGGAAACTGTCGATCCTGAGGAGGTTATGCAAGGCGGAGGTTTGATGCCATTGGGTGGAAAAGAACTTACAGGTAATCCATAGAATACAGTCATTGTAAGCGATTATTTATTGTAATAGGAAGCGCCTCGACGCATAGCTGCGTTGGTGCGTGCGTGAGTGGGTGATCGCGTGCGTGTGTGGGTGCATGCGTGGGTGAGCAGCAAATTGGGTGAGTAAATGGGGAGTTAGTGAGGGAGTGATCGACTACAAGAAATTTTAAACTGTAAAATCTTTTGAATCACTTCCGAAGGAAGATATAATACGTTCACTTTAATAGCTGAGCACAAAAAAATGCTCCAAAAGCAGGAAGCATCGAAAATAACTTTGCAAAAAGGATCCAGGAATGATAAAGAAAGTTCGCAAATACGTATGGAATTATTTTTGTAGGTTAGCATGTGACTTGGTCATTTTAACATGTTTAAAATCGAATAGATCTGCGCGTTTCTCCAACGCAACAAGAATCCAAAAAAAACTTCTTCTGACTATAAATGAAAACATACCTGTACATCCCAATACTTGTAGTCTCCTCCGCAGCCGTTATTAGGGTCGTCACGCAACGCCACTAGTGGGGGAGAAGCGTTGCGTGACGACCCTAATAACGGCTGCGGAGGAGACTACAATACTTGTGACCAAGACTTCGTTTTTCCCCTTGTTATCATTCGCAGTTCTCTTTTATTTTTATGTGATCTAGTCTTCTGAATACCAGATCAGTGCTCTTCTCTCCCTGTCACGCAACGCAGCATTCCCTCTTCTTCCGTGACCATTGCATTGCGTGAAAGATCATAGAGATGAGTTTTTATACGTCAGGTGGCTACAAGGGTTATGGATTAGCCATGATGGTCGATGTGTTCTGTGGAGTGTTGTCAGGATCTTCCTTTGGAACTAACATCAGGAACTGGAAAGGAGAGGACCACAAAATTGCAAACTTGGTAAAAATAATTTGTGTGAAGGAATACCTTCCTCGCTGCGATTAATGAACTGAGCAAGACTGAAGTTAATTTAAAACTATTTAGAAAATAACCCAAAGCAAATACGCACGCTGATTGGATTAAAACCGTGTTTCTATAACTCGATAGAAACACAGAACTAGCACGAGCTGTTGACGTAATGATGGCGAGAACAAAGAGAATTTACATTTTGATGATCGAAGTAAACAAGTTGTTTTTCCTTTTCTTCGTCGCGGTATTTTCTAAAAGAAATAGAAAACATGTTCTCCGTGTTCCTATCGAGTTATAGAAACACTCGTGAAAGTTTGGGAGAACTCGAAAAAGCTGTGCAAACACTCGCCTGCGGCTCGTGTTCCCACAGCATTTCTCGTTCTCCAAAACTTTCTCTCGTGTTTCTAACTCGATAGAAACACGGCACATGTTTTCTATTTCTTAGATAATTGTCGGAAGGGTAACTCCTCGCCTCACAGTGCGACTACTGGAACCGAGTCACCTGGAAGAAAACTAGCCAATCAAAACGTAAACTGAGAACAATGGGCTGGTAGCTTTCTCGTGACGGCAAGTCACGGTCTGTTAGACTTGAAAACATAAACTCCTTTGCGTTATATACATTTTAGAGATTCAGTCCTTGACAGCGAATGATGGTAAATTTTTTTCGCAGGGGCACTGCTTCGTAGCTATTAATCCTAATGCGTTTGCTGACGGATTTGAGGACCGCATGCAGACTCAGATGGATCAATACAGAAATTTGCAGCCGGTATGTGTTGCAACAACAAATCTAAATATTAATAAACAAACAAACGAACAAAGGCTGTTAAAGTGGAGTGGGAGAGGGGCTGAATCTTTGACGTTTAACGGTTATCTTTGTTCTCAGGCAGAAGGTGAGACTGCAGTACTTGTAGCTGGCGATCCCGAGAGAGAACACATGCGCAAAGTTCGTCAAGATGGCGGCATTCATTATCACGTGAATGTGTTGCAGGCCATGGTTAGTATTCACAAGCGATTTAGCGCGGGAAAACATGTAACCGGTACCAAGCCCGGGAAAACGGGCTTAAGGTGGGGGTTTACCTGAATTAAAGTGAAATTTGAGGAAGTTTAAAGAGAGATTGAAAGGGGGAGAAAAGGTTATGGAACACCACCAGACAGTTGCCCGACCCCACAATGGCACTCGGGTTGTTAGGCAACTGTTTGGTGTGTATCTATCAATTTTTAACTTCAAACTCTAATTTTAAAACAACACCAAATCTTCAAAATTTCCTATTTCCATAAATTTTACTAATCCTTTGAGAAAAACTATCTGTCTCCAAATAAACCTAAAAATCACCAAAAAATTTACAAAACGGCGCAAAACATAGATGTGTGTAATGAGTGAACAGATTCTTGATTGCTTGAAACGTAAACGAGATATTTGCATTAAGAACATAATACCAAGCCAAAATACAGCTTTCAGGTGGACCCCCGCCTTAAAGTGCCACTGAAACGAAATTTTCGTATCCTCTTTTATTCGCCCAATCTATAGTTTCAAACGTGCTTAAAATCATGGTGAACTTTATTTTTGTCAAATCCTAACGGGAAGTGCTGTTTTTAGCTGCCGAAATCGACTTTTTCGAGGAAAACTGTGTCCGGGCTCTGGAACCGAGTTTAAGGACCTTGTGACGTCACTGGTTGTATTCACGCATGAAGCGCTATAGATTCTCTCTTGTTTTCACTTGATTTATTCAAGTTTATTCTTCATATTGTCGATACGTACTAGTTTTCTGCCTTGTGATTTCTGTCCAGCCTTGACAGAAAATACACATCATAGACGTTAGAAGGCGCCAGAGTGTAGATTCACCGAAATGAATGCTACAGATTAGAGCAGCTCAGTACACTCCTTTCGAACATCTTGAGTACACGACTGGAGACTTCGAAGACGAGTGTGGCGACTTGTATATCAAGACCTGAAGCCTAAACACGATATATCGTCGTTTGTTTTCAGCTTGGATCTGAAATTTGGATTCTCACGTTTATCTAAGGTCTATTTAAACTGGTTTGAAAATATATCCTCGGCAACTTTACTGACTTCATTGATCAAAAGCGGTAAGCACATCAGACACCCGCACATGCAATCACGAAATTATTAACGGCTCACAAGCTTTGCGTCAGGTACTAGATTACACACAGGGCATCTTTGTATGATACAAATAAGTGCAAGTTGCTGTGGTAGAGTATCTTTACTACTAGAATTGTGGTCTACAGCAGGGTTTGCTTTATCGCCGCATACAATTAGCGTAAACAAAGCGGGAATATTTCGCTTCTCTCACGAATCTCCCAAATGCAACATTTCACGGCCGATAGGCTACTTTGAGCTCTTTAACGTATACTATGTCTAAGATCTTCATTAAATAGTATCCAAGTTCAAAACCAATTCGTTAAAACGTCACTAATTTACACTCCTTTCGAGGGTTTACTAAAACAGAATTTGAACTAATTTGCATTTATGATCTTTCGCCGCCAACACTGTCACGCTTTCTCTCGTTTCCTGAAAACACGGGGTCATGGCAGCTTAGTTTGCCTTTATAGTTTTAAATTCGCTACCTCCATATATAAGACGAGCGTTTCTTAAACTGTTGCTGTTGTGATAACTTGTAGGATGTAGCAGATACAACCAGATTAAAGGTCATTGTAGCACATGTCCGCGGTGAAACTCACAAAGCGTCCGGTTTCATCGAAGCGAAGCGACTCGAAGACTAGAAGCTTTGTTGCCGCGATTCGTGCGGCAGCACTCCGGGTAATGTTTTCAAAAGCCGCTTTCTCTTGTTTTCGTGTCTTTTTTACTTTATGAGTGTAGCTATTGTTTAAATGAGTGATGGCCATTTGATCATTTCCCGATCGTTTTGCAATTTAACAACTCGCTCTCGTTTGCTTTCTTACATAAAAATATCCTGGAAATATCCAACTGAATAGAATGAAAGGCCTCAGGATCAACTCTCCGCCTCTTCAGGTCTAAGGCTACTGTAAATTAACTGCTTCACAGCTCTGAGATGTCCTAAAGATGTTTTTCGGGGGCTTCGAGCACTAGTCTCTTCTCCCATAATCACCCTAAATTTTCAGCGAGACACGAGAGTAGTACAACCAGTGACGTCACTACGCTGTTTTGGCCGCGCCAAGATGGCCGCCAATTTTAGGCTCAACCGGCCAACTTCGAACAGCTGAAAAAGCAGTTTTCGCTTACCGTATGCGAAAAAAAATTGGCAGTGTTTCCAAGTAAGGTTCAAACTTTATTTTAACGCAAAAATCTCACATACGGAAATTTCGTTTCAGTGGCACTTTAATAGTTTGTTTGATTTGGCTCCTGAGTTGTTTAAAAACACAGCTATCTGCTCTGATTGGTCAGATCACGTTCTCAGTGATGTTTCAACCAAAGATACGAGAGATGAACAGACCTAAAACCAAGGCAAACATTTAGTTAGTTAAACACTTAGTTTTAAAACTCTTAGTTGCTTTCAGCAGCCACTTGAAAACCTCTATTACGGTAATACACACTGATTACTAAATTAATGTATGGTGATTATGTTGTTTGTAGGATGATATTGCTGAGAGTTTGGGAGTGGCACATTTACCAACGCTGTGAAGACGTCACTTACCTCTGACTCACTCTTTAACTATAGCGTGTCATACTAGCTCTCAGAAGCCTAAAATAGAGTTATGTGTATTTAACAATTATTCTACTAGCGCGCATTGGATATGAGATGATAAATAGCCAACGATGCAGGTAACACCGAGTTTACATAGCGTCATCTAAACAGGAGCCAGGGGGGTTGGGTGAATTCGAGACAGTTATGCAAACCCGAGACGTAGGCTCGGGTTCGCATAGCTTTCGAGAATTCTCCTAACCCTCCGAGTGTTTCGATGAGGCTATGTAAACACGGAAAAAGTGCTCTATTTCTTTTTTAAAATAATTCTCAAAATACGCGCGAATCTAAAACTTCACAACCGTGTTTACATACTCTCACCTAAACACACCTATCGACCAATCAGAGTGCGCGTAGTGGCTCAGTTATTTTATAAAATCATTTCATATCCAACAAGCACGAGTGGAATAGCTGTTCTATTGAAAACGTCCCTAAAATATAGAAAACTATAATGAAATAAAAGTAACACATTTAACACATTGGTCCACATACGCTTACTATATTTGTAGAGCATGAGAAGATTGTTCATGTACCATGATGGCTAAGGCAACGAAAACTCTTGAATTGCATTATCTAATGATCCAGATTGAAATTAAACATTCCTTTATTTCAAGCCTCTTTATATCATATAGATTGTTCTTGTCAAAAAGCAATGGTAACCTAGAGTTTAGATATTCTTGAGGTCTTTATTAGCGGTACCGTAATTTTTGTGCCCCAATGATGATAAAAAAAATGTGTACCTGCAATTAGTCCCCTGTAGAGTTTACACGAAGGGACTGGTCGCAGGGACTTGTCCCACGCACAGTTTGGTCCCTGCGACTAGATTTTGTGGCAAAAATGGCTAGTTCATACGATGGGACTTGTCCCTGCAGCAAGTTGCGGGGACTAGTTCCCTCGTGTGTGCCGACATCTAAGTTATTTCCAGACCACTCCTGACGTAAGAGGTCAGTCCGGCTAGACATATGGTAGCCTGTGGACAGCAGACGTATTTAGTTTGCAGGCTTGACGTATGTCCGACCCTGTGAACCATAGAGCCGACCCTGTGACGCGAATTTTACTCAAGTGCACAGCCAAAACGGCTTTGCACAAAGCTTTACACACAATAAACAGATTGTTTCAACCTGCAACCTGCAAAAACTAACTGCCGCACATTTTCATCATCTATCAACATGCGTTGTAACATTTTCCGCGGGGGAACTGGGTATCGTGTCTCAATATAACTTGAGAGGTCGGGATTGACTCTCTAACCCTTCATGTTCTCTTCGAAGTACGCGATACACCCATATATAAACCAAAATCGCTCAGATGGCAGAACGACAAAAAATGATACCAGCTAAGGTTTCAAACTAACTGCAGAGGAAAAACGGAACTGTCGCGCAACGCGTTGCGTGACATCCAAAAAAATTTAGAGAAATCACGTGACTCTGTTTGCTCGCTACATTCCAAGATGGCGGCGGGATTGTCGAGCAGAACGAGATTTCTGTACAGCCGCCTTGCTGGAAAAATCCGACGTTTACATACCAGTGGAAGATGTTTTGACCAGTATAAATGCGTGGCTGTTGATGATGTGGAATCCTTTGTAGAGAGATGTATGGCGGCAGTTGGAACTCCTTCCGAACACTGCAGAGCCTTAGCTCAGGTGCTTGTAGCTGGGGACTTCCGAGGACATTTTAGCCATGGACTCAATAGATTAGGTGTGTTGTTCTCAAATTAGATCTATAAACCCATTAGCAAATGGAGACTTAAGAGTTTCGATAAAAAGTAACGAGATTTCAAGCTAGGGGTTGACTTTGAGTGGCCCCTCTTTCGCTAGGGCGTCGACTCGAGCGTGACCGCAAATAAACCGCCAAGAAAAAAATCGCCAGTCATTGTTTCGCGCGGCCATTTTTTTCTCGCGGTTGTCTTTCGCGTCACGCACGAAGGACGAGAGGCACTACTATTCGTAGTCTAAGCTTGGGATGCAGAATTTAATAGGGAGCTTAGCCTATCTGATTCTATGTGGGCCTTGTCAAACAAACAGTAACATGGTACAAAAGGGTTAGGTTAGGGTTAGTACATGTACATGCTCACTGAGGCATACACAGCTGAAAAGTCAAGCTTGACTCGTTGAAGCTGTTGCATTCTCCTACCATCCACTGTACCATGTGACTGCTTGTTGCAAAAGCCCCATTGGGCCATTCCATTTTTTTTCTGCATCCCCTATTGAGGTACTAGGGAATTTGAGTGGGAGGGGGGTCTTTACAGGCCACTTAGGAGGGTGATGTTGTCAGTGCCGTGGATCTTTTAATAAATTCTGAAGGGGGAAGTGTGTCTGCACTTTGATCTTCCTTTCTTGGTGTGTGAAAAGTTTACTTTTCTGAGGGGGTGAAATTCAAAGTATGTCAATAGGGGGTGTACAGAAATTAAATGGAGTGGCCCATGTTTATATTACTGTCAGTCAGGCCTGCACTGTCACGTGACCATGTCCAAACACTGTCATAGAAACATTGTTGGGGAAAAATTGTTTCTCAAACTGTCTCCCCATTTCCAAAACTTTGGTAAAACGAAAACAATGTCACCATTTCCAAGACGTCCAGTGCACACTAACGACTGATAGTGTACAATGGCTCAGCCAATCAGATTACAGCATTTGCATTAGTATACTAGTAGAATTCTACTAATTCCTGATAGGTGACTAATCTCAAACACAGACATGACTTTTAACACCTCTCTCTTTAACACCTTTCTCTTTGGTAACATTAGAAATGTACGTCAATGATATTCAGGTGGGTACTACAGCACTAGATGGAAAACCTGAAGTTGCAAATGAAACTAGTGCCACTGCATTCGTGAAAGGAAACAATCTTCTAGGACCAGTAAGTAGTTTACTTCAGCAGTATTTGGCATTGTAGAGTGGTTTTCAATTGAGTGTTGTAAAACCAAAGCCAAACCAATCACTTACCAGTTAGACTACTCAGCCAATCTCAAACCATAGTAAAACCAAAACCAAAGTAATTGCCTGATTATTTTCAACACTCAACAGTAATTAAGATAATTTATTACTGAAAAAAAGAGGTTTTTGAATCGGTAATTTGTTAATAATTTATAAATGTTGTTTCAGAAATACCCATACACAGAGGGTTTTTTGGGTTTGAACCTCCCACCCCCCCCCCCCCCCTGGAAGTTCCAGTTTTGGTCCATACTTTCCTTTACAAATTTTGGGCTTTCAGACCCCCCCTCCCCTTGGAATTTCCAGTAACCTGTTATAGATATTTTCTGGAAACATATACTATAAATCATCTACGGACAGACAGGCGACCTCTGTAAAACCCAGTAGCTTGTGGGGTCTGCAATATGTTATGCAATTCCCAGTGGCTAGTTTTACCAACCATTTCAATCTCTTTAATACAGACACCAAAGAGTCAGAACCAAATTTCCCTTTTATGTCCATAGACCCTTAATTTGCATAATTGGCACCTAAATTTGAATAACAATGATAATAATAATAATATTTAATGATGGAACCCAACTCACCAAATTCCTTTGTCCTAAAACATGAGTGTGAGGCTAAGGATGTGTAAAGTATTGTTTTTCAAATTTAGGACATAGTGCCATTGATGCAGAGGGTTTATATTATAGAGATAGAGATGAAATGACTTCTGGTTCCTGAGGACAAGTGAACTCTGCTGTAATACGTCATGTCTGTATTATGGAGATGTCCTAGAGAGGAGTTTAGTCTATGTTTATATGACTATTAATCTTAAACACATGACATTTTTGTTGTTAACTTCGCTTTTAAACAGGTTGTTGGAAACTTTTGCAATGACTTAGCCATGAAGAAAGCTCAAGAGGCTGGCATTGGGTGGGTGGTCTGTGGAGGTAAAAAACAATTTCCAAACAGGTGAACTTTGCAAAAGTTTCAAATAGGGGAGGAAACAAATAAAATATGAAAATTTCATAATGCATATTTTTTGGTTTTAATTTTGTTATAGAAGTGAAATGATTGTAAATATATAATAAACTTAGTAAAATAATGATGAGATGTAAGCTTTGTTGCGAGTGTGGGATAGTAGAAAAAAAAACAGTCTCTGATAAGATTCAAACATAGAAAGTCAAGCTGTTGGCCCAGCACTTACCTACTTAGAATTCCTAGTGAGTTAGGCCATTCCTATTAGCAAGAGCTCCAGTGACCTAATGAGGACCTCCCAGGCAGTGCTTTCACTAAGATTTGAAGTAGGTGGCTACCTCAGAACAGCACCTGCCAGAGTAATATGAGAAGCCCAGGAGAATTGCTCTCTAAAGAATTTTTAAAAGTTAAATATACCCGCCGACTTTCAACAGAATTCCTGCTGGAGCTCTGGTGCGTTCCGGGTTCTATTGAAAGCACTGCCAGGAGGAGAAGCATGTGTCCTGTGATCCCTTGAAAATTTCAATTTTTCTGCCTTGTTCCCTATTAAGAAATTCCATTGTTCCCCAAAGTTCCCTTAAATAATAGTGATATGCCTGCCTTATTCCCTCAAATTAATCCAAAAAGTATCCCTTGCTCTCTGAAATAAATGATCATGTTCCCACGTTTCCCAAAACTCTTCCTTATTGTCAGCACACTGCACTTTGGATTGAGTGATCCAGGTTTGAGCAAGAGATGTTCAATATCCTTCTGGAAAGATACTTTAGTTGTAATATTCAATCTAATTTCTACCCAGTTGTATAAATAGGTATCATGAATTGTATACTGTGTGGTACCCCTCAATGGATCGACTAGCATCCTTTCTAGCGAGATAAGAATTACTCTTCTAAGTTGCTTCATGTTATGTAATCTGGTAGTTAGCACCAGCCGGATGGGCCACTGGACCAAACGCAAGCGTTACCCTACAGGCATCCCCAAACTCCCTAACCCAAAATCTCTTTTGTAGTTTTTAAGGAAAGATGGGTTGTAACTTATTGCATTACCTGCAAAGTTAAATTAAGTACTACCGACTTATAGAAGAGCCATCAATCTGGTCAAATAGAGGGTTAGAACTGTAGTAAGACTGTAGTAAGACTAAAACAAAAACTAAAGTAATTGCTTTGTACAGGGATTACTTTGGACACTCAATTAAGAACTTTCCTAGGCAGAAATATTATAAATGTATTTGTTTGGTTGTAGGCTCAAACCATTATGGGATTGCTGGTTGGTATACAATAAAAGCTGTGGAAAGGGGGCTTATTGTGAGTGAATGATGTTTTTGTTTTGCACCTAATGTCTAATACTAAGTTGTTCTCAGTGCATTGTGTGTGCCTCCTCAATCCAATAGAAAAGAACAAACACACAGACATTTAAGCAAACTGAACTAGGTTGAGTTCAACCTAACCTACTTTGAAACAAATTGACCTAAAGAACAAATTGACCTACAACATATAGACATAGAAGGATTTTAATCCTACATGTAAAAGTTCCTTAATTAAACATCCAAGTACAGTGTAAGCTTGGATTTAAATAACAGAAGGCTATCAACTTCCACAGTGTCTCTTGCTTGATCATTCCGTAGCTTAAGTAGATTCTTATAAAAATAAGAAAGTTTGTAACAGTTCAGTGGCGGATCCAGACCTTAAGTTAAGGGGGGGAGGGGGGGGGGGCAGTCTTGATTTACTTGCCATGGCGGCCATTTTCCCTTCAGTCATTTCTTCTTTTTTTACCCAAAATAAGGAGGAGGGGCCCGGGCCCCCCGGGCCCCTCCCCTAGATCCGCCACTGCAGTTATAATGTATTTAACATTTAGTGTAATTTGCTATTTCCAACTTAGGGAATGAGCTTCACCAATACATCACCCCTTGTTGTCCCGACAAGAGCACGCAAGGTAAACACTGTATACTTGAATGTTATGCAAGTTTTTTATCAAGTTAAAACAAAAGAAATTATAGCCATAAGACAGTGTTTGGATATCAGTTCTTAATTACCATTGACTTTGCAATTTTATTACTCTGTTTATTCCTTTGTTTCAGCTTTAACTAACAAGATATGTCATATACTCTTGACTGTGCATAATCGCATTTCTAAACACTTCAAATCACTGTGGGCCGAATATTTTCCACTTCATATCGTGTTTTCAATTTATTCTCAATTGGAAATGTGATTACAATGCAGTGTTTGGTATATTACATGACCTCTATGAGGTTGATAAAGGGAATATTGTATAATGTGCAGTTTGATCAAATAAAAGCAGCAGGCCTTTGCAAGAGGCATGATAATGAGTGTACTAGGATCATCAGATTAAACATTGCAGGGTCGAGTCCTTGTCCATGGGCAATCCTGTCACACTGCGATGGACCAGCATTTATGACTGATGGACTGTCTGTAGGTTTCATACAAACTGTCATTTGCAATCGACATTTCATATGTTTCATATGGACTATCATCCTTGCTTGCATTCTGAATGCAGAGCTTACATTTTCTTATCACAACAGGGCAATTGAACAGTCTGTAAATTTTGAAAGCTGTAAGTGTAAGAAATGGGTTAATACTTTAGACCTGTGACGTAAAAAAATGCACAGTTCTCAAGTATAAGCATCTTGTAACTAAACTGCATGTTTGCCTGTAAGGTAACCGTGGGAACCAACCCAATATCAGTGGCTGCCCCTGGTAAAAATGGTGACAGCTTTGTTCTTGACATGGCAACAAGTGCTGTCGCTCTTGGCAAGGTGAGTGATCAAATAAATGCAAACTTTTCTAGCCAAGTTGATGATTGTTCTTACTAATTAAAACTGTGTGTCAGTTATAAACAAATGAGTGCTTTTTGTAATCAATTGGGTGTCTTTTACAATAAAATGGGTGCCTGGCATAATCAAGGTGAAGTAAACATCTTCACTGGGGTAGACATGTCTCATGCTAGGTAAAGTCTACATGCATACGTGCTAAGAGGCCCATCAGGCTGGTGCTGATCTCCAATATCAGTAGCATGAAGAAACTACAAGTATTTTACTTCTCAATTGGATGGGATGCTAGTCCGTTGCAGGGCTACCCCCAGCATTCAAGTAGTAATAATATTCATTTTATTTACAATAACTCTGGGGAAGATGGACAAGTTTACTGGAGTCTGCGCTTTAGAACTGTTAGAACGCTACTAGAACTCTTAACATTGCCGGATTTCATACGTCGGGGGCCTGGGTACAATCGGTGTATTATGGGATTAACAACACAAGACCCATATATTCAGAAAGAGCACACCGAGCTTTACAAAATCCTTAAGTTTCGTGTTAATTGGGCCATTATTGAACAAGATACAGCCATTCAAAAACGTTAAAATTTGCAAAGAAATGTATGGCTTTCTGGACAAGTGTCCGGAAAATGTATGGATTTCCGGACAAGTGTCCGGCAATCCATACATTTGTTACTAAATTTTTACGTTTTTGAATGGCTGTATCTTGTTCAATATTGGCGCAATTTACACGAAACTTAAGGATTTTGTAAAGCTCGGTGTGCTCTTTCTGAATATATGGGTCTTGTGTTGTTAATCCCATAATACACCGATTGTACCCAGGCCCTCACGGTATGAAATCTGGCAATGTGTTCGATTTAGCTGGCTTTCCCTCCCTCCCTCCCCCCTCTCATGATTAGTGATTATTGTTAGACTGTAGTGCATTGGTTCTGCTTGGGCAGTTTGGTTTCAATAAATTGAGTGGCCTGTTTTTCTGGCCCTTCTCCTTTACCCCATACCTGTTGTTGTGTAGCCCCCCCCCCCCCCTGGAGATAATTTGTTGGTACCCATTTATACAGTTGAGTTGAGAAAGCTACTGTGGGAGACGAGTGTATTGCCCAAGGTTACAAGACATTGATGTTACACCCCTCGGCTGAAACCGTGGTCAGTATAATAAGAGATGACTGTAACTGTAGCCCACTGAGTGTCTGTTATGAGTTGTAAAGGAGGTGGATATTATTGGTCACTGAAACACTAACAGACTTGTATACATGTGTGCCTTTATACAGTGTAGACAGTAGAATGTATTGTTAATATGTTTTGGGAAATAATCAATTGAAAACATTTCTGTTTGCCATGAAGTCATAAAAATGGCTTTCAGGCCTTTTTTGAAAATGCGACTGTTGTTTTGTTTAGATCGAAATGGCAAGAAGGAAGGGTGTGGAAATGCCTCATGGATGGGGAGTGGATTCAAAAGGATTGGTAAGGAATGTGTGGTGCCATACATCTTGTTTCAAAAGATGAGTGTACTGTTTATTTGTAGCTTTCATTTGATTTGTCACACACTTTTTTCCAAGGACTTAAAAGTTAGAACCATCTTGTACAGCATATTAAACAGTACAAAATGAAGGTACTTATCAAATGGTCACACACTAGGGCTTCGTTCACCGACGTAATAAACAGTATTGTACGCATCTATTGTCATCAGTTCTCTTTTTTGTAATGTAAGTAATTAATGTGTGTTTTTAATAATATTTGATAAAACAATAAAAGTGAGAATAAACCATACCAAGTAAAAGTACTGTTTAATAGCTGTCATTTGAATCATGACACACTGGGATTCCATCCACAGACTTCAAAGTTTGAACACCTTGTACAGCCAAGAGAGGATAAAGGGTATCAGAATTAAAGATGATTTACAATCCATACTGCACACTCTCAAGAGATTGTTTCCATTTTTTGTTTTGTTTCATGTAAGACCTCTCAAAATGTAAACATTTCATAACTACTTACATGAAGTAAGTTCAAAGTTTCAAAACAACCGCCATTATGGATGCAAAGCGGTGAAAGCTTTATGCTTGTTCTTTCTCATATCATTTGATGAAACAACATTGCAGCTGCAAAAATCAAGGAAGCTGTTGGAAAAATAATTTGAAAAGCCTCTAAGATAAGGTACATGTACGTGGTTTGTAACAAATAACATTGATTCGCATTCCATTAAGTGGGAACTTTTTATGTTTATAGGCATTAGGGTGCCAGCTGGGACTGCGCAGTATGGACTGGAAATCATCTTTAATCCCCCAGATAAACCTAATTTCTGAGGTAGCTCCTCTTAAGTTATTTTTAGACATGGTAGCCAGTTCCTGCATAGAAAATGTTACCATACATAATGGTAGGATGTTTTTCCATGTTTTTTCCTCTTAGACTGCCAGCATGAGCAGGATCCATGTCACAGGATTAGCTATTTCTGACCTACTTGAGAGGGATTACCTTGGGAATAAGGCCTATATAGAGGATTAACTGTCTTACCCTTCATGCTCTCTTGGTGCAGCATAATAAACAGTACCTGAGTACCAGGGGGTACTGGTACAGGATCATTAGAATCATGATGATGACTTCATCACTTTTGATCAAAACTGGCATCATCTGTACTCAGGTTCTGCAGGGGAAAAAGATCTTTCCAATGATACCCAGACCAAAGTGATCAGCTCGATAGAGCCAGGAATATATACAAAAATGCTCCGAAATTTGAGTGAAAAACTCGCAGCAAAATTTCCTGAGACTACACTTAGCTACTCCATGGTAAAATTTGCCTGTCTTGATGATGCCTTCTCAGACATTTTTAACTGGAAGCAAGCCCAGTAGAAGGTCAATCACTACAGTGAAAAGATAAGAAGAGGAGAAAAAGGAAAGGCCAAAAAAATAAAACCAAAGAGTCTAAAGACGTAGGTCACTTTCTCATCCAAAAACTCCAAATTTTGATTTCTGTGCATGTCTGAAAAAAATGTTTTAAAACACGAAGCTAGGGGAAAGAAAGGCATGCTGTCCTGTTGCAAGTGCCTCTTTTAGACGATTGGAGCTAATTTGGCTCATATCCTTGCTGAAAATCTCCAAAATGTCAGAAAAATGCGGTTTTGGCAAAAAGCTCCAGGAGTCAATGGGTTAAAGGTTATATTTCTTTTCTGTTGAAGGAAACTGTCATTCCAGAACA